>CM076584.1:1659716528-1660031150 GCA_034641835.2 Pinus albicaulis | reverse complement strand
ATAAGAAATTCGCGTCACAACTCTCTCTCCGTATGCCAGCCCAAATTCGGACCCGAAAAATATTAGGGCATAATTCATTTGGTTTTCGCGTCACAAAATTGGCCGACGTCAGCAGGCTATTTTGGAATGTGAATTTGGTTTGAATTATGGTTTATCGCCGTTTGAAGTCCGGCGGGCTCCACAGCTAAAGGGTTCGTTTGAAGTTTTGACAAAGGTTTTGTTATATGTTTTATATAATGCGAGGCGAAATATTTTTATTGTTTTTTAAGGTCCCACACAGTGATCAAATTTGAAGGGTAGGTCTAAATTTCAATTAGAAGGGCATATATCTATGTCGCCCTTCCATAATAAAAAGCTTAAAAAAAAACTTTTCAATTGACCACAATAAATTATTTTTACATTTCATTTTCAGAAAGACAAAACCATCAATCTTTATATTAATAAAAGACTGTTACATATGCAACAATGAAGAAGGCTCCATCTTTCATTGCTTAAATATCTCATTGGAAATGTCAACATAAGTCTTGAAGACACTATTATAAGAATTTGGATACATACCACTGGGATATAGGAGATTCTTATGTGTCAGATTGTGTAATGCAATTTTGACTTTGTCTCACAAGGAGCAGCAACATGGAGGTATGGATTTTTCTTATAGAACTTTTTTATTATTATTTGAAACATTGTTTATAGATATGAAGACAACAATGAAATTATGAGCATGGTGGACAATTATTCAAGCTCATGATGCCAAACCATGATGATGTAAGTTTGGAATTTAACATTTTTACATGTTAAAGACAAATAGTCAAAATCACTGACAACTTAGTATGCCATAATTAATAATCATTCCCTGTTCACTTTTGTTAATAGGTTTATGTCACACGATGATCTCTCTTCTATGGAATTTACTTGTATTGAAGATCACTATTCTAGGAATAAGGGGTTATTTTCTCCAAAAATAACCCTAGCCAAACATTGACAATGCATCAAGGATATATTTCTATGCTTCATAAGTACATATGTTCTACTTCTAAATCATGTCTTGGAAGTGGTTGTTTTGCTGGAAATTATTCACTAGTTGGTTTCATACCAAAGTCTTTTTCACGTTTTCAGCATCCAATACATGAAAAAGATAATGGTTTAAAACAACATAAATATTTGAAATTTTGCAAGAATTGTCTGGCACACTTTGAATATGAATTTTGAAGTCAAGTGCATGATGTTGTATAGGATCAAGTGTCATTTTGAATACCAAATGTTTCACAAGAAACTTCTCAACATGCTACCCTGCAGTAAGGATTAAATGACAATATTGCATCAACTATTTCCATAATAAAAGTGCACCTCGGCCATAAGACTAAACAAATACAAATGTTGTAGATCTAACAAGACCACACAATCAAATGTATTCCACAAGGCCAATACTGTATGAAAAATGAAAAGGATTTTGCAACCAAAAATACATTAGGAAACTAATTCAATTAGATACACCAAACCATCAGCAAAAAGGAAAACCAGCCTACTCAAAAGGCAAGCGTTTACCTCCTTTGATAAAATTTTGAGTTCCGAAACAAGGGCCTTTATTGTCTTGTCAATGCCCCTAGTAATTTGAATGGGGTTTGCACCTGCTGCAACAACCTAAACAAAAAGGTTTCATTTCAAATTATTTTCCACAAATTTAAGATACAACCATTGTGAGTTTTGTATTTCCTAACAAGCTCATAAATTTTGACAAAAGAACCAAAATTTTTTAATACCTGATAGCAAATTTTTCACTCAAAAACTATCTTAGACTCAATAAGCCCAACCCAAAACTAAAAAACCAAACACCATAAGACCCTACAAAAATGAATAGATGATCTTAATCCAGTACTATCGACAAAAAGTTACCTTTACACCCTCACTTATTAAACCATGTGCAAGAACAACAGATGTTGTGGTTCCATCCCCAGCTAAATCATTTGTCTTTTCCGCAGCTTGCCTTACCAACTTGGCCCCAATATTTTCAACTGGGTCCTCTAATTCAACCAATAAAAAGGCCGAAACCATAGCATTGAGATACATTTCATTACACTGTCAATAACAATAAAATTTGACTCAGCCATAACCCTTTCCTTTTATTGTTGTGAAAATATTTATGCATTACTCTAATGTGGCTAGTCCATAGACCAAGTAGACCACTGGGTAACAAATATGTTTCCTTTCACCTTTGAGTTTTCAAATTATGCCTACCAAATCTAAGACATTTAAGAGGGGAACTAATACAACGTTAAAAAGAAAACCAGAGCACACATCTACAAATTACCTCCTTAGCTACTGTCACACCATCATTAACTGTTTTCGGAGAACCATGCTTGCTCTCCAAGACAACATTTTTCCCTTCACCCCAAGGGTGACTCCAACAAGATCAACAAGTTTGTTCACACCGCCTGCAAGACAAATTGACAATGCTTTCAGTAAGTGTGCAATTGAATGCCAGACCATATGCCAAAACAACCCTCCATGAAAAATTAAAATAACACATTAAAATCAAATATAAGTGGACAAGGAAAGATCCACCGTAGTGAAGTTTCACGTGCAGGTGACCTTCCTTTAAACATAATTTTTTCTCTGACCTGCAAATTTTTTGTCACTGAGCCATCCTTGTTGAAGTACAACTCCTTTTCCATAGCTCTTGTATTAACTACCTTCTCTCTGTCGCGTAATCTCATAGTCCCTCTTCTTCTTGAGCGATTAAAGGAAATGGGTGAAAAAACTGAAAGAGAAGACAATTGTCTGCCATAATTATCAAACATTGCACCCAACTTCTTCCCCTTTCCATTGTTACCCAATGAGGTAGATGTGGCAATTGTTGTCATACTGCCCAAAGCAAAGGCCATCTTCTCTTATCTTGAATATAGAATTACAAGATCTTCATATTAGTATGAACCTTAAAAAACATGACTCCCATTGCTAAAAACCACTTTTAAGTTGTAATAGGCAAACTAAACAACTATCGCAACTTTTGGCAACTTCTGGAGCATTAAGAGAGAAACAACCAAAGATAAATACAACCACAATCCTCATTTTAATGAGACCGGACTATATATTTGCATTAAGATAATAGAAAGAAATCACGACTATATTAAGGCCAGCACAAAACAATCTTTAACCAGTGTCTCTCGCGGCCTTGAGGTTGCCATGCTAGAGGTTGCATATTTTTAATTTAAATTCTTGACCTCTCGTGCCCATCTATGAATGCATCCAATGGGATATCTACATCAAATGCTCCTTTATATCCCCAAAAACAAATTCCCTACTACAAGAGCACCAGTATTGATGGATCACCCACACCATCCCACCCACTAGAAACGGTGAAAAAGGAAACCCGAGAAAACTTCTGAAATATCTCAAGATGACTATATGGGTGGTTCTTATGAATCAACCAACCATTCAGAGCATGCTCATCAATCCAAACCATGAGTATTATGTGACGATATTCAAGCAGGCACTGAATCGGATCTGAGGCTATGTTAGAGAAACCCTAAACTTTGACTGAAAAAATAAAAATATACTCAGCAACAAAGATGATCACACTCTGGGTAGCCCTGGAGGCTATTTGGGGGTGATGAGTCCAATAGGTCTCAATGAACTGTTTCCCTCGCCGGGGAATACTATTGCAGTGGAATTTGATACTATTTTGGATGTTGAATTCCATGATCCTAATCGAAACTAGTACCTTCAGCTCCAGTACCTATTCACAAAAGAGGGTGCCATAGTCATTCATGCGTGCAGAGAGGGTGAGTTGCAGTCATTGCAACAGGAGGTGTTGTTGTTGTTGCATTGGCACTAGATTGTTTGTCTGGTTCTGTTACAAGTGCAGAGTATTGAAAAGGACAGACAAATTTAGTTCAGATATTGTGAAATTGCCTCGGAAATTCACCTACAAAGAGCTCAGCAATGCTATGAAAGACTTTTTTTGAATGTGATTGATAATCGATAATTGCAAGCAAGGGTAATCCCCTTGTGAAACCCAAATTTCTAAGCATTTTCTAAAACCTGATGACAGAGTCATTGTAATGAACAAGCGCCTAGGTCCATATTACGTCCAAATCTACCAAGCACCAAGATCTATAAAAAAAATCCACAGTATCTGCGAACTAAGAAGAAGAGGCAGAAAATGTATTCTGCTTACCTGTTCAAATAGTGGTTGGGGTTTACGTCACGGAAAAAATTTGACAGAGCCCATGTAGCATTTCTTATCATTGAAATTCTGGCAGTATCATTCAACTGGGCAAGCACCTGCCTCAGAGCTCCATGACTGAGGGAAAGATCCCTAAATGTTGCAGAGTCTCCAACAATATTTCCCAAAGCCCAAAAAGCCTTACACGAACACCAGTTGAACTCAAAGTTGGGTACTAGTTTTTTAAATCAAATTCCAAAATTACAGACATATAAAGATAGTTGGGAAGAATAATTTTATGCCTCTAAAATAAACGTGCTACCTGTTCTCGAACATTATCATTCCCAGAGGTAATAAGTTCCACAAATATAGGCAGTGCCCCGTAATCAATCACAACCTTTGTATTCTCAGAGGTTCCTGAGACTATATTAGTCAAAGCCAAAGCTGCTTCAAACTGCATTATGAATCACAAGGTATCACCATCAAAGCTATAATTTTAAGATAACAATTTATCTACCATTGAAACTATAATTTTAAAATAGATACACCTAGTGATATAGACACCTAGTGAGAGTAGAAGTTAGGAAATTATAATAAGAATTATTACAAGATATCACTCACAGTGCAATTGATTGTTCATTGTCTATTGTAACTATAATTTTAAAGAAGACACACTTAGTGATATAGACACCACCAAGTGAGAGCAGAGGTTATGAAATTATAATGAGAATTATTTCAAGATATCATATTACTCATAGTACAGTTAATTGTTTATTGTTTTGTGTAATAATTGTTTATTATTTATAAACACAATCAAACATATTATGAGGGACGGTGATGAAATTGACAACGGTCTCATAACAAACCATAACGGGCACATCCCCTGGCAAGATAGACTCTGAATAAGAAATAAAGCAAAACAAAGTGATTACTTACAGGATCATAGGCTTCCTGAAGAACAAGATCCAGAGCAGCATCTGTAACCCCTAAAGCAACACCTCTCTCTGCAAGACGAATCGCTACATCTTTCATATGTAGTCTAGCAATTTTTTTGAGCTCATCACGAGAAAGAGGATCAAATACAACTATCTCATCAAGTCTATTCAATAGCTCTAGCCTGAAATGTCTTCTAACCTGCAAAAATATTTAAAGGCATGTCAAAGCACTGCAGCCAACTTCGTGATAAAATTATATGAAAAATATGCATACACAGAGTCCAGGAGAATGAAACGGCAGGTGCATTGGCAGTTGCCGAAATGCAGCAACTAAAACGGCAGGTGTATTGGCAGTTGCGGAAATGCAGCTACTAAAACAGCAGGTCTGTCGATGGTTGCAGGTGTGTGGATTGTTGCTGGTATTTTCAGACCGATTCCATGGAAATATACCAGAAACCAGTGGTATGTCAAACCTAGAAGGTAACCCGAGAGACTGTGACTGTCAGATTAAACAAGTAACAGGTGTCGTGCCTAGATAAGAAGTGTTGATGAAAAAAATTTGATCTCTTTCATAACAGAAGGCCTATCGGCCTAAATATCTAGGACATGTGGCACTCCATGATAAAGACACATGGTGTGTGGATTTGAGTTTTTCAGGTGGTCAAGTGGGCCAAAAATAGGTGAAATGTGGCACCACTCAGAGATTGACATGTGCCAATTGGTACAAGTGGTAAACAATTGGCATGCTCAAACAACGAGGTGATGCAGGAATGACATGAGGGAGAAAATATCAGAAAAGCCCCAAATCTGGAGAACTAAAGCTCATCACCAACCTAAGATTGACAACTTTACATGATGTAACCTATGAAATCATAAATGGAGAAATCATAGTAACAATAAAGTAACCTGTGTAACAATAAAGTCGGATTCATCCTGGGAGTGGTAATGGGAGAAATCATAGTGAACAACAGGAAACATGCAGAGTTGCTTACAATCAAATAGATGAAAAAACACATACAAAAAACCTAGATAATAATCATGAACAAGCTTAATATTGAATTATGAACTGTAAAGGAACTTACAAAATGTGACATTACGAACATGGTCAAGCGCACAAGAAAAAATATCCTGGACATGACCCTGGTTGACAAGTTGTATTGCTCATGATGCAAGAGGATTTGTACCTACACTGCCAAGTCAATCAAAATACATCATTATATCTACAATAAATACAAGTAATTGATGTAGTATTTTTTACTCTAAGATGCATTCTTATGATAATGTTAGAACATATGTTGAAAATGTCAAAACATACCTGAATAAGCTCCTCTTCATTTCAGGAACAATTTATTGGAGTCGCATGAACTTGGAACAAGCCTCCCACGATCTGAAAGAGTAGCAACTAAGTCAACAGTGACTTTTTTGTTGCTACACTGGATCGAGGGAGGTTTGCTCCAAGATTAAATCGCTCCAATAAATTATTCTCTACTAAACAAGGCCAACCACGTGAAGGTGGAAGCTCTTATGGCCCCTCCCCCCCCTCACATCACTCTCAATTCCCCAATACCCAATCTATATTTCATTTTTTACTTTCATGAGCATAAAAAAAAGTATTCAATAACTAATAAAAAAACAATTCAACAAAAAGTATGCAAGGAAACATTGCAATTAATACTTGACATAAAAATAGTATGATAAATGAGTTTTTTATATAACGCAAAAAACGTTCCAAGTATGGTAACGTTTGTCTTATAATAATACAATATTTTAAATTATCAAATTTTCTTTTTCTTCTTCCTATTTCTAAAGCTCCTAATTACATCATCAATATCATCGTGCTCTGCTCCTGTTTCGTGCCTTTCGACCCGCACTGCTGACCTAGTTGCGTAGTCACGATGTCTGGGCTCATCCAGTGACGGGGCATTGCCTACAAAAACAGATAATATTAAATTTTAATTGTCAGTTTTTAAATATCATTGAACTAGTTCGATAATATTAATAAAAAAAATTGCAATGAGATTATTTACCTGGTGCACCAGTTGTCGCCGTTGAGACTGTTGCCCTGTCTTCCTCTCTGGTGGTAAGATCCTCAAGGGAAACATTCTCTGTCATTTAAACAAAAAAACGTTATAAGGACAACCATCAAGGTATAATTAGAAAAAATTATAAGTGGAAATTAATTACCGTCACGGCCCTCACTGATAGTAGCATTGTCGGCCTGGTTCCCACTACAATGATCAAGTTGCACGTGAGGATCATCTACATCTGGCTCTAAAACTGGGTTATTTGCCTCGTCGGTAGTGCTGCTCCCCTAATTTAAACAAAGTTGTTAGACATTAAATTTATGGACGAAAACAAACATATTGAAAGGTTAATGTTTTACCTTATCAGGCATTCTGGATCTTGGGACCTGCCCCAAGCTTCTACGATGTTCAACTATGGCTTGATAGCCGAAATGGAAAGTGATATTTTTATCTTCCTCTGTAGTTTTTTTTCCGAAGTCATCACCCTACATTACATATGATTGTGTATTTTTAATCATATTTGATAGGATTACAAAAACGTTGGAAGGCGATACAATTAATTATAAGATGTTTAGCTACTTAATTACAATTCTTGCAACTAATTTCAAGTAGCCACCCTGGCCGAGCTTGTGATGGCCCTTTTTCTCAATCCTAGCTTTGGTTGCCTTTGAGGTGTCAGGAAACCTAGCATCAAAAGATTGAAGTCAGATATGACGTAACACACTTTTATTTTAGACATAAAGAAAATTAAAGCTATTGAATTAAAGTTGTAATTTACCTTGCGGGTCCAGTTGGCATTTTTCCTTCTTTCTTTGCCCTTTTCTCTTTTCCGTCATGGATGAGTGCTCTCCACTCACTCTCTAGAACTGTGAGAGGACGCTCATATCTAGGGTTAAATTTCAATTGCATCCTATAGGTGTCCTTGGTATATTTCAAATATTTGTCGGCTACCCGAGCCACCGCTGTTTTGTCAAATGTGCCGACCCTAAAAAGGGCTTCTAGATAATCTAGAAGTTCTTTTTTCAGGTTGGAATTCTGGGAATTCCACCCTGTGCGTATGGTTGGGCCAAAAATTACCAACGCATAGCTCTCCAAAAACCTGTAGAACTCATTGTTTCCTACACAGAAAAAAAAGATATTATCATTAATTTAAAAATAAAAATCATGATAAATATGTTTTAGATAGAATACATGAAATAGTTAAAATATTAAAATTTACCTGGGAGTTGTACGTGCTTTATAGGGACACCTTCATCGTTCACCAACAACGTGCCATTAATGGTCCCTGTGGAGCTGACACGTGTAGCTCTAGGAAATGCAATAATGTAGTTGGCCATATCAGCCTCATCATTGCCAACACGTTCAGCGGTTGGCTGGGTGTCTGCTTGGGCAGGGTGTGTTTCTTGGCTAGCACCTAAAGGAGTAGAAGGTGTACGAGAGGGTTTTTGGGCAATCTCTTGCCCTTGTGTCCCACTACCACCAACACCGGGTTCAGCAAATGCCAGAAAACGCTACATACAAAAGAAATTTTTGTTAGTTTAGTCAATGTAAAAATTAAAAATCAAACTATCACAATTCATCTCATGCAGAACAAAAAAAATATCGTTTTGACTTTTTATTATCACCTGATATCTATTTAGCTGCCTCATAAGATGTTGTATCCTCTCTTCTGTTTCAGGTGTTTGAGGCGCGTCTATCAAAGCATTAAATTTTGACCTTGCATCTCGTGCCTTTTTTTGCAACAAGAACACTGGAGATAGGGATGAAGAAAGCTCTTCCTCAAAGAGGGAATCATCGGGCGTACCATGGCTAGGTGTCTGCATATTTGAACAAAATTAATATTATTTCAATTATGTAAATAACTAAAATACCTGAAGATAGAGCAATGTTGGCACTTTACATGTTCTTCCGCTGGCCTCTTTCCACGATCATCCCGTCTCGGGTTGTTCCTGCACTTCTCTGATCAGTCTGCCACATTGCAATAAAATTATAAATGTAAAAACTTGAAAACAATATCTAACTTGAAAACACAAAATGAAAACTGAAATAATTTCTAATAAGACACCGGAAGATAGAGTTAGAGTTTCAAATATGCCTTGCATTGAATTCAGTCCTAGAAACATGTCATTGCACATTAAGGCACCCAAACAAGAGACGAGTTGACAATGAAGACCTTATTGAATATGTTGTTGGAGCAACTTCTAGTAAACTTGTTGTGAAGACCTTGAGGACATTTTTGGAGCAACATTGTTGAAGCTGATGGTATAGCATTGTTGGAGACGATCTTGAAGGGCCTTGAAGTGAAGCTTTTGGAGAAACTATTGAAAAATCCTTAGATAATTTAAGTAAGGCACTTTCTATCTTCCATCACCTTTTTCCTTTCAATATCCTTTAAACGATTTTGTTGATATTTAATGTTTGAAATCACGTTATAATTCCTTGATTATATGTGTTTGAGGACTTTCCCTTTGAAATTACCCAAAAATACCCTGGCAATTTTATCTTCAGGATGCATGTCTGACCCTATTGTTCAATATTTTGATTGATAGTAGTAAACATAGAGAGTTAGGGGGCTCTTTACTTGGTTTGTTTGGGCCATTAGATCCTTAACATCTACTAGGGAGAACCCCCCTTGAGTTGGAGGAGAGCTAGCCCGAAGTGAAAAGAGGTTGGTGAGGTGACAATGGGGCTATTGAATTACACATGGTATCACACTTTAGCTTTAGGACTTTATCTTGAGAAGTGCGAGATTTTGCTATATCAATTCTCAAATTATTTACAACACTATTGTTAAGAACTAATAAGAAGTGATGTTGAGGGGTTTTTGGGTATAAGAAACAATACCATTTAAAAACTATGGTTCTTAGTCCTTGGCATTCCTTCACCTGGGCCTAGGGGCACACAAGAATAATTTCACACTAAACCATGCAAACTTAAAAGTAACTTAACAGATCCATAAAGTAATAATAATCATAATTCCTAATTTCCTATTGTACGATATAATGCAAATTATTCAAACATGAAGCAATGAAGACATGCAATGTCTGAATTTCAATATTGATGAACCAATACAAGAAGGTAGAAAATACAACTTTGATTCAATACTCTATGTCCTAACTCCTGGAAGGAATCTAGTTTGTAGTACAAAACATGCATCGTGTATTATCAATTCTTAATTGACAACAAATAAAGGTCATCTACCTCATCAATTCATTCCCATTTTGTGTTTTTATGTTATATTCCTTATAAAAGTATCAAATTTCTCTCAAAGTAAGAAACCATTGAATAAAATAAAAAATAGTTGAGATATGATCGAGAAATGGTCATTTATTTCTTGAAAGGATCTTCACAATTTCTTTGGTTTTTTTTCATCTCAAGAAACAAGAAATGACCTAAGAAACTATCGTGATATAATATAAGAAACAACACAGTGAAATGGCCATTTTCAAAGCCAAATGATGTCCATTGAGGACATGGCCTTTATTTGGTTCCTGTTTCATAGGAGTTTCAGGTATAAATGGAACGTTGTTGTACCATTTCCAGTAGTAAAAAGGGAAAACCTTCTTTTTCCATGGGAAATAATTTACCTTTCCTCTTTCAAGATAATCTAAATCACAAAAAATATGAACTATACCGCACAAATTCTTGGATAATGTGAAAGTGGAAAAGGAATACCCTACACAAGTGATGCACACATGTACATTTTAACACTAATAGATTTTTGTAGTTGAAATGCAATGCTTGTTTTCATTTAAATGTAGGGTTTTTAAAGCGGGGAGAAATAATGGCTGCCAATTTAATAAGCGTTTCTTTGGGAAAAATTTAAATCTTGTATTGGGTGATGAAGATAATAGAGGGTATTGAATCTTGATTCTTGACATTTTGTTTAACTTGAATAACTCAAATGATTATAAATATCAGTGGATGAGTTCTTTTTTCCAAGTATGTCACTCAAAACTCTTATGTCAAAGAATTGTATGATGGCTAGCATTTGCTTGTTTCCCTTTCTTCAGTTCAATGTAAAAATAATATTAATATATTGGAGCACGAATGATAACTACAATTTTTTGCTCTGCAGTATATCCAGCCCCAAGATTATGAAAAGTTTTCTCAAGTGGAGCTATTGGTTATTGGTGAAGCAGTTGCAATTCCATTGCCTGTTTTAAAGGCTCTACTCGGGCCATATTTAGTGCTTTTGTGCTCTACTGTAAATGGGTAATAATTATAAATGAGCCAACCACAATCACATATTTTGTAACCATTCGGTTTCCATGGATATTGATGATGATATTAACCCTATATATCAGTGACCTATATCTATATGAGGATGATCTCAACATTGACCTTGATATGGTTGTATGGATGTGACCTTTGGTATGTCATTAAAAAATCCCAAAATATCAGAAAATCCCCAAATCTGGAGAACTAAAGCTCATCACTTTCGATCTGGAGTACTACCCTTGTGATAAAGTTGATGACTTTTGATCTCCCATTCTCTACCACTTTTCACTTCACCTTCAATATAGATCATACCAAGGGCAATTCGTTACTGGGTGTTGAGATGGATGAGTTTGTTGAACTAAAATCCATAGCTTAAACTTCATGAAACTGGTGGAGCTAAATTCATGCAAGCACAAACACATCTTACACATCCTCTTTGAAACTCATCTGAAATAACATTGGAAGATATCTAGAGAGAACCCTATAGCCTAACATAATCCAATGGAATTGACCAAAAAAAACCCAAATAGAGTCAACCCTACTATAGGAGGAAGGGCCTGCAGTAATAACTTACCATTTTTCAAGAGCTGAGGGCGAATGCTGTTCTGCAAGGGCTGAGGGCGAATGATGAGGGCGAATGATTTTCTACAAGAGCTGAGGGTGAACGCTGAGGGTGAATGCAGGGTGAATGTTGTTCTGCAAGAGCTGAGGGTGAATGCTGAGGGAAAATGCTGTTTTGCAAGAGCTGAGAGCGAATTCTGAGGGCGAATTATTTTCTAAAAGAGCTGAGGGCGAATGCTGAGGGTGAATGTTGTTCCGCAAGAGCTGAGGGCGAATGCTGAGGGCGAATGTTGTTCTGCAAGAGCTGAGGATGAATGTTGTTCTGCAAGAGATGAGGGCAAATTTTATTCTGCAAGAGCTGAGGGCGAATTTTGTTCTGCAAGAGCTGAGGGTGAATGCTGAGGGCGAATGCTGAGGGTGAATGCTATTCTACAAGAGATGAGGGAAAATTCTGAGGGCGAATTCTGTTCTGCAAGAGCTGAGGGTGAATGTTGTTCTGCAAGAGCTGAGGGTGAATGCGTTCGTGATATCAGATGTTAATGTAGTTTTTAATAAAATAATTTTTATGTAGCGTGCATATAAGTGTCATTATACCGACAGTGGCCAAAGCGTCGCTATTGCGACGGATGCCTCCAAACGTCGCAATTGCGACACTTAGACTTTGTGTCGCACTTGCGACGTTTGGAGGTAGGCATCACAATAGTGACGCTTTGGGGCATAGTGTCACAATTGCGACGTCTTCCTCAAAACATCACAATTGCGTCACTTTTTCTAAGTGTCGGTATTGCGACAGTTTTCTCTAAACGTCGGTATAGTGACGGTTTTGGGCGGGATTGAAAAAATTTGGGGAAATTTCCGACATTTTGTCAAAAGAGTTGGAACCAAGTGTCAGAATTTCCCCCAAATGTACTAGTTAGTAGAAATTATATGCTTGATCTTGTAATCGTCGACGAGCCTTTTCACCAACTTGGATGTAAAATGGGATCCTTGATCTGTCACAATTTCTCTTGGAACACCAAAAAAAGTGAAGATATCCTCAAAAAGAAAATTAACTACAGAACGTTCATTCGCAAAATGTAGTTCTTTAGCCTCTACCCATTTAGTGACATAGTCAGTACATACCAAAATATATTTATTTTGTTTAGATGGTTGATTGATTGGTCCAACAAAATCCAAGGCCCATTTTTCAAATGGTTCTATGAGTACCTAAAGTTGCAATGACACTTCATCTGATGGAGCAGGTTTCCCTATCCTTTGGCAACTGTCACACCTTTTGACATATTCTTTGGCATCTCTAAATATGGATGGCCAATAATATCCCAAATGAAGGATTTTATAGGTTGTCCTCTTGTTAGGAAATTTTCCACCACAAGGTTCATCATGACATGCCTTACTAATTTCAGGCATTTCATCTTCTCGAACACATCTTCTGATAATGAGATCTATACCTATTTTATACAGTTAATTATTAATCCATGAGTACCTTTCACTTATTTGAATAATGTTTCCTTTCTCCCTACGAAAAAAATGTGAAGGTAATTTTCCCATGACTAAGTAATTACCAATATTTGCAAACCAAGGAGTTTAGTAGTTATTGCAAAAATATATTCATCAGGGAATTTATCCTCAAATGGAGTGTCAATTTTGATATTTTGAATTCTAGACAAGAAATCAGTAATTGTGTTTTGTTTTCTAGGTCGGTCTAGAATGGTGATGTTGAATTCTCGCAAGAGTAATAACCATATTGTAATTCTTCCATTAGTAATGGATTTATTCATTAAGTATCTAATTTCAAGGTGATTTGTATGAACAAAGGTTCCATAGCATGTAATATAATGTCTAAATTTGTTGATAGAATGAACAACAGATAAGAATTCCTTTTCAGTTACAATGTAATTTAACTTAGTGGGAGTCAAATTCTTGCTTGTGTAATAGATGGCATAGGGGATCAAATATTTTTGTCCTAATATAGCTCCTAGAGCTATATCTAAATCATCTATTGAAATGTGAAAGGGTAGTTTCCAATTTGGACCTCTTAATATGGGTGCTTCAAAAATTTTTGTTTTTAAATTTTCAAATTACAATTGGAAATGAGGCAACTGAATTCACATTCTTTGGTAAGTAACTTGAAGAGTGGGGATTCTATGTTAGTGAAATTTTCTATAAATCTCCTATAACATCCTGTGAATCCTAAAAAACTTCTAACATCCTTTTGACAACCCGAAATTTATAGTTTGGAGATGACTTCAACTTTAGATGTATCAAATTTAATTCCATCTCCTGAAATGTGATTTCCTAAAACAATCCCTTCTGTAAACATAATAAAACATTTTTCATGGCTTAGTGAAGGGTTTTCTTCCTTACAGCTTTTAAGAACCTTTTCCAAAATTTTTAAATCTTCTTCAAATGAATTACCATAAACTGTAAAGTCATCCATTTACACATCTACATAATCATGTATTAGATCAGAAAAAAATCATAGTACTGCCCTTTGGAATGATGCAGGTGCATTTCACAATCCAAAAGGAAGTACTCGGTAGGAATAAGTCCCCCATGGACACGTGAATGTGGTATTATCTTGATCTTCAGGTGCTACCTTAATTTGATTATAACCACTAAAACCATCCAAGAATGAGAAATAATTCTTACTTGCTAATGTATCCCATACTTGATCTATAAATGATAAAGGAAAATGATATTTCAAGGTAACTTTACTCAATTATCGATAATCAATGCATACCCTCCATTTACCATACTTTCTTGGTACAATCACTAAAGGGAAAACCCACTGATTATCTTAAATTGGGTAAATGAAGTTCACATTCAACAATTTTTGCAACTCTTCCTTCACAATTTCCCTAAGATTTGGATTCATCCTTCTTTGAGGTTGTGTGATAGGTGTACAATTTTCCTCAATATAGATTTGATGTATACAAGTCTTAGGATTAATTTCTTTCATGTCGATGTATTCCCATGCATATGCAAAAGAATGTTGTTGTAATGTTTTGATTAAATTTTCCTATTGTAATCTCTCCAAGTTTTTGTTTATGTTCAAAGTTTTTCCTAGAAATATTTCAACTTTAGAGCTACCAAATTATTCCATAGAATGAAGAGACATCTTCCTGGATGACAAATATTCAATATTGGATTTTTCTTGAAATTGATCATGTTCATATTCTAGGGATGATTCAAAGTTTTCTATTGAATTTAAGATTTGATTATCTTCACTAATGGTTGAAATAGTAAAGAGAGGCTATATATCATTGTCATCATCAATCCATTCTTTGTCATCTAACTATGTGATTTTTTTTGCTAGAGGATATAGAGTGAATTTCTTTGTTGAGTTACCATCAGAGATATACATATCACTAGATCTACAACTAATAAACCAATCAGTTGTAGCCAACCAAGGTCTTCCTAATATAAGTGGATGTCCTCCTAGATTGTTCTTAGGAGTTAAGGACATAAAATCAATAGGATACTCCCAAGAGTCTAAGAATACTGAATATATTCTAACACAGCATCTGGCTTGATTACAAATATGTCTGTTAATTGCAGTAATGTAGGCGTATAAAAAATATTAGGAAGTTTGAGCTATCCCATGGTTTGTCTGCTCATGATGTTTATTGTTGCTCCTAAATCAATCAATGTATTTTGGATTTCAACACCATTTATAAGTGTTTTTACAACTATACTTCCTGGATCTAAATATTTTTGTATGACAGTTTTTCCCATCATTATGTCTGCAATTTTTCCTACTAGCTGAATTCTTTTTATTTCTTTTGTTTTTCTTCCTAGTTTCTTCATGGTAAACTCTTTTATTGTTTTAGCTATAATTGGAATCTCTTTAATGGCCAGTAACAAAGGGATTTTGATGCAGACATTTTCAATTCATCTAGAAAATCATAATTGGGCAACATAATATGCTTTTCTACCCCTTTATAAACTTGTAATCTTTCAAGGAAAGGAGGTTTAGAAGTAAGTACTGATGGTTGCTCTATGATAGGAGTTGAGTTTACTGGTTCTTTTTGTTTTTCATTTTCAGAATACCGGTTTTGAATAGATGTTCCTTCCTCAAAACTTTTATTTGGCTATAGAGAATCTTCCTCAAAATTATCTTTTTTTTTAATAACTACAGAAGGATTTTTCTTTTCTAGTATCCTACCAGATCTAAGTTGGACATCGTTGACATCTAGAGGAGTAATCATGTAGGTTGGAAATTTTTTTCCTTCTATCATATAAGTATTTTGAGGATTTTTATTATTGGGGTTTGGTAATGGTTGGGCGGGTACCTGATTTGGTCTTTGTGGAAATGGTAATGAAAGTTGTGGATTTTGGTTTTGGATTTGGGGTTGTTGATTTTGTTGAGGAATTTTTTGGGGAGGATAGTGTGGATATGATGGAGGATATTGATAGTATTGAGTGAATCTTCCATAGGTATTTTGCATTCCTTGTGCCCAAGATTGAGATTGACATTGAGACTGAGGTCAAGGTTGTTGCCAAGAATTCCAATTATTTGGTGGGGGCTGAGTATACATTTGATTGTTAAAGCCTTGAGTTTGTGGCCCCTACCATGGTCTTCTAGAGACAAAACAAATAGATTATGTTGGATTTGATTGAAATACAACCTGAAGACCTGGAATTGAATGGAAACTCTTAGTTTCATGACTTTCTGAAAAAATTATACAGGTCTCTATGACTATTGCATCAAGAGGACATTCTCTTAAAGAATGCTTATTTCTGCATTTAGGACAGAAAATAGCTAAAGCATCAGTCTAGGCTTTCTAATTGTTTTGTAATTTAAGGGTGTTTATCTGTTCACTAAGACTCCCTAAAATATCTGTTTTAAATTCATCAAACATGTTTCCGATTTCTGCCCTACTTATTGTTCTAGTTGCAAATTTATTTACTCTAGCAAGAGAAGGATCTCTTGAACTTTTCCCAGTTTTTTCTTTTCCCCTTGAGAGATGAATACATAATTCACCAATGTCAAATAATGGGAGTTAAGAGATATCCCCCTTTCCCATCATGTTGAGGATGTCTATCCACTCATCTCCAATGGATTTTAATAAAATATATTTTAAAGTATATTGATCTAAATTATCCATTTTTGCTCTTTTTATGTTATAATTGAACCTTTCAATTAAATCCTCCAAATTCTAATCCTATTTTTGCATCATTTTAAATACTTCATCCTTGTGATTGATGGATATGCAATAATCCAAATACGTTTCTAAAAATTCTCTCTTCATGTCAGTCCATGTTCTAATAGTCTGAGTGATTAAACCCATGAACCATTTTAAAGTTGCTCCTTTCAATGTTGAAAGAAACAACTTAAGTTTTTGAGAGTCTTGTAAATAATAATAAATTTTGCACAAGACTTGAAATTAAAAAAAAAAGGTTTCAGGATCTTCACTTTTAATCCATGAAAATTTGGGAGGACTGAAGTTGATATATTTTTCATTGTGCCATTTTTCTCTCCATCAACTATAGGGAATCCAGAAGAACTATTAATTTCCCTATTTCTTCTGCCTCCTCCTGCATTTCCTCTACCTCTTCTTCTGCTTCCTCCAAATATTAAATTTTCTCCTTTTAGAATTTCCCCTTCTCCTTCTCCTCCTTCTTTTCTTCCTGCCATTATAGATTCTTCAGAGCTAATATAAGATCATTCAGTCTGCAAGGTTAATTGCTCTTCCTCGGGTTCTTCTATCAATGGTATGTTGAAGAAAGTTTCTTCCTCTTCCTCTCCACTAGGAATTTCTAACTCTTCAGCTAAAATATGTTCCCTTATAGAGGTGAAAAAGGTTATTCCTTCTGTTGGAGATCTATGATCTTCTTTAAGACTACCTCAGTGGATGAAGTAGGAGATCCTCCTAATTGGATTTCTGACCTTAGGACTTCAAGAAGTCTAAGTCTAGAAAAGTATGGAATATGAGTTTGAGATGGAGGTGTATCACTTCGTGGTCTTGGTGGAGTGAGTGGTGTTGTAGGAATTAAAATCTTGCCTCTAGCTATGAATCCACCCCTAGAATCTATTCCACTATGCATATCATTTTTTTAGGTGTAAGAAATGAGGCTATCTAATTACACTTCCTCGGCAACAACGCCAAAATTTTTAGTCAATTTAATGTCTTAAATTTATTACATAAATTATCAACCGAGGTTTGTAAATTGATGAAGTGTGGTGAACTGTACGTGCTTAGTTATCCTTCTTCTTACTTTGTTGTATGTATTTTATGTTGTTTTGGGAGTTTTTTTCTTTATGTCTAAGAGTGTTAGTCTAAAAACTATGAGAGAAATCAAATGAATCCTAATGAATTTTAAGAAGGAATAAAATGAAGTGTTCTTAAGTTAAACTAATTTGCATAAAAATGAATCAAAGATTATTGGTTGGCTAGAATCCGATCTGCAAAATAGAGTATCTATTCTAATGACTTATAATTTAACATTAGTCCTATTCCATTGATATAAATCTTATAACTGAAATTGAAATTGCAGTGCTACACTAAGTGAAAGAAGATTCAAAAGTAAATAAGTAATGTATGTTTAGTTACTCCAACATTCAATTTGAAGTGTCACCCTCTTGAGATGATGTGTAAGCAACCAATTACACCTTACACTACAAGAAAAAATCACATTGGTGAGGGTCATGCTTGTGATGGACCTTTAAGGTCCATCACCAATGTCACATATGGTGACGGTCATTAAAAAACCGTCACTGTAAGTGTATATAGTGATTATTTTTTATGGTCTGTCACCAAAGACATTTTCAATGACACTTTTGGTGAGGGTCGTTAAAGGCCCATCACTAATTCTCTCTTTGGTGACACTTCTAGTGATGAACTTTTAATGACCCTCACCAATGCTCTTTTTGTTACTTTTGGTGACAGTCAAAAAATGTCCGTCATCATTGATCACTAAAAACGGTCACTGTAAGTGGAAATAGTGATGGTCCTTTATGGTCCGTCACAAAAGACATTTCACTTTTGGTGAGGGTCATTAAAGGCCCATCACTAATTCTCTCTTTGGTGACACTTTTAGTGACAAAATTTTAATGACCCTCACCAATGCTCTTTTTGTTACTTTTGGTGACGGTCAAAAAATGTCTGTCATCATTGATCACTAAAAACCGTCACTGTAAGTGTATATAGTGATGGTCCTTTATGGTCCGTCACTAAAGACATTTCACTTTTGGTGAGGGTCGTTAAAGGCCCATCACTAATTCTCTCTTTGGTGACACTTCTAGAGACGAAATTTTAATGACCCTCACCAATGCTCTTTTTGTTACTTTTGGTGACGATCAAAAAATGTCCGTCATTATTGATCATTCCAATGAGTTTTTGATGACGCTATGTGCCTGTTAATATATTTTTTGTCAAAAGATAACGATTTAATACCATTATTGTGGAGCATTTTTTATAATATGTCCAAGGCCATAGTGGTTAGGGTCAGTCAATTTTTTAAGAAGTAATAAGCGTGTATCATTTCCCTCAAGTAATGACTAGTCGAATAGATATTTCCTATGAGTCAACACATGATTCATATCTATTAAGTTTATTATCTAGAAAATTCCATTTAGATAAAGTTCCACTATTGTGTGTAGGAAACATATTATTTAATACATAATCGAGCTCTGAAAATTCTATTAATGAGAAAGACCTAACAATCCTCAATAATCTGGGCACACCTTAAATTAATGCTTTGGCACACACTAACATTTCTTATTACCCCACATGTCTTAGAACATATTTGTACCTATAACATCTTGTGATGACATTGACACCCAAGCACATGGTGGCATGTGCTAGCACAACATGGAACTCTCCTAGCATGTGTTGGCATGTTGCATATAGTCCCTAGCATGCCCTGGAACACCTTGGTTGAATGCATTGACATACATTAGCACTTGGCACAAAATGCCACTTGGCATGTATTGGGACCTATTATTAGTGTCCCTAGCATGCCCCTTTTCAAAAAGATAAATTCCTGACTTATTAACCCTCTTATTGGTTCTTCCTTTTGTTGCCTTGACACATATTGATATACCCTAGCAGCCTGTGCCACATCCTTAGTACCTAGCATGTATTGGAATATATTGGCACTATTAATTGGCACATGATATAATTAGCACACCTTCGAACTCCCAAGCACACTTTGGGAATTCTTAACATGCCTTGATATTCCCTAGCATGCCTTACCAATGCTTAGCATACCTTGTCACTCCCACCTTGGCATGACAACTAACACTGACCATTAACACTAGTCTCTGGCAGTACATGTTCCTCATATTCATTAACTTCCATGAATTTTTACCTAGTGCTCCCTTAATGTTTTTTCCTAGTACTCCTTAACACTCATCAACATGCGTTATCACTCTCTAGCACACCTTAGCACTCTTCAACATTCCCTTCCACTTCATAATGTGCATAACACTAGTCCCTGACACATATTGGCACTTGGCACGTGTTGGCGCTTGGAAAGTCTTAGCATGTATGGAATACATTGAGATGCCTTGGTATGATTTACATGGTTTAATATTAAATTTATTTGTGATGATCAATTGTTGGAAAGTAGATGAGAAGCAACAAAGGAATACTTGGCACTTAGAATGCACTAAGACTTTTCACTTGGCACCTATTGCCGCCTAGTGTTAGTGCTAGCATGCCCCTCTTGGAAAAGGTAAATTGATGATTTATTAACCCTCTTATGTGTTCATTTCCTTGTAGTTTAACTTTTTTCTCCCTTTTGTTGTCTTGAAAGTCCCTGACACACATTGACACACCCTTGCACATCTTGGCATGCCTTATCACTTGGCACATCTTAGCATGTTTGACATGTATTCCCACTATCTGGCACATCAAGGGGGTGAAGAGAGATGTAGTCCTAAAGTAGGTCAAGTACGAGGGCCGAGTAAGGGTTTCTAAAGGGAGGTCATGATCATCCTCCAAGAGAAAGATCATCATGTGAGGGTTCAGAAGAATGTTGCATACCTTAATGGTCGGTTTGCGCTAGGAAGTAGGATGGCATATTGTTGGTTCTCTTCTGGCAGATCGAGCTTAAGAGAGGTTTCTCATGAGAATATGGGCATGTGATTTCAATGGTGTCTTTGTGTGAAGGCCGCATCAAATTCTGAAATGTTGAAATTTGCAACAAGAAATAGTGAGATTGGAAACCAGAAAGGACAAAAAAAAATGCACCCACACTGGTGAGGAATTTTGATGCACCAGGAGTGAGGAATGTGGGGCGTCTAATTTATTTTTTCCTTAAATAAATTGGACAATAAATTGCAATTTCATCTCATAACAACTTGTGTCAGTTAATTAAGTCATGATGACTGAGTTAGCTCAAGAAATTCGAGTTGAGGGTCTAATATGAGGCATCTAGAGGGATTCTAATATTTTTGGGGTCCAATTGAAGTTGATGCATTAGTGGGGTGCAAGTGTAATTAACTCAATTAAATGAGTTAAAATTAGTTTAACTAGTTCTAACTGAGTGATGAGCTAGTGAGAGGTCCAGTGAATTAAATTAGATTTAATTCACAATGAGTGATCAATCAAATAACTGATAATTCGCTATTAATAGTTGCATGCATGTCAGTTTCAAGGAATACCCAGTTGAGATAGAGGTTAAAGGGAACATAACTATCAGTTGTATTCAGAGAAAATTTCCCATGTGCAATTATAAAGTCATTGGGATGCCATGATGGATTGCGCAATCAAGGAAGACTGATTTTCCTAATTAATAAGGAGTTAATTCCCTAGGAATTGCATGAGCAAGGCAGGCTGAAGTAAGGATGAGAATTGGCTAAGTACTAGACCAAGTTTTCCTAGATCAACGAGAGACAATTGACAGAGTGTTGGAGAATCTCATGAGAGATTAAGCATTGTATTGTTTCATGATTCCTTGACTTAATACATAATAGAGATAGAGGGGTTTTGATTAGTTTCTTTCCCCAAATACATCATGTTGTTGTGCGATTGATAATTTATTTATCTTACTTATATATGATTGTGCGATCATGTTTTGTTTCGGTAAATTGTAGGAAGGATTCAGTATCTTGTTTTAGTAGATTACAAGATCAGATTGAATCTCGTTGGTTAGATTTTCTACATGGTATCAGAGCAGGAATTTTTTGGTCAGCGAGTTTGTAGAGAATATTTGAATATTTTGGTGTAAAATTTTCGAAAACAAATAGAATATTTGGATTCCTTGCGAAAATCTACCCAAATGGAAAAAAAAATCGGTCAAATCGGAGCTCGGATGAGGGAGATATCATCGATTTAAAATCAACTCTTTTTTAGAAACTTTTTGTAACTTCGGGACAATTACACTGTGCACGAGTCAAGAACCTATATGCACTTGAGGTACCAGATGCATGCAAAGCTTTGAGGAGAAAGGAAAAAGTTAGAGACTTGGTGGTTTAGAGGGAGCATAAATTACCTCTCAACATGCATCCTTATGAGAAGCAGTCTCAAAAGGCTATGGAGTAGCTGCCACAATTGGAGAAGCAGAGAGGAGACCGAGTGGAAGCATCCACTCAAGAAGAGACCTCCATGAGGGGGAAATTTCAAGCTAGATGGGAAGAGGGAGCAACCAAACCTCGAGGTGTAAGGTGGGGTTATGTGTAGACATAATCCCAAGATAATAAATTTGGGCAAGGTCCATTGAGATGGCGTGTCTCATGGATCGAACGTGGCTACGAGGAGCCCAAAATACAACAGTAGTAGGAAGGATCAGTTAGATTGATGTAGTCAGATTTCAGCAAGACAGAAATCATAGTGACAGATGTCAAATACTGGAGCACAAATAGAGTTAGCAATAGTTCAAAGGGCACGGATGCAGATGTCAGAAGCAGTGTAGAGAATCTAGTACTAGATAGGTGCAGTAGCTAGCAGCAGTCAGAAGACTTTGATGACAAATGCATTATACTGATTCAGTTGTTCAGAGGCTATTCAGTTTCATGATTTGCAGGTGCAAACAACACTAGAGAAGAGTAGCATGCAGAACATTCCAAAGGTACCAGATGGGGATAGATTGAATTCCTTTCTTGTTGAGAGGGAGTGTTGAAATTTGCAACAAGAAACAGTGAAATTGGCGACTAGAAAGGAAAAAAAAATGCACCCACACTGGTGAGGAATTTTGATGTACCAGGAGTGAGGAATGTGAGATGTCTAATTTATTTTTCCCTTAAATAAATTGGACAATAAATTGTAATTTCATCTCATAACAACTTGTGTCAATTAACTAAGTCATGATGATTGAGTTAGCTCAAGAAATTTGATTTAAGGTGATCGAGGTGGATATTGGTGGCCACCCGCCTATTCCACTTGGGCCCTCGCCATTGTCTCTTTCAGTTTTTTAGTTTCCTTAATTATAGCACAATTTACTATTTTTGTCAGTTTTTCGGGTCCTGAACTTTTGAAGCCATTTTGAGGCCCCAAACGATGTTTTTTTGGCATTAAAGGTTTGGAAATTTCATAGAAATCACATAAGTATTTGTAGTCCTCAGAGAGATCTTTCTAATGAGGTATCATGTGCATTAAACGAAGATCATATGACCAAGTTACGACCCCGGGAAGTTGGCTGCCCAACTATCCCCAACGGGGCCCATAAACTCTTGGTGTTACATCTCCTCAGGATAGGTTTTTGGTTGTTTAGGGTTTTATCTTATTTTAAATAATAAAAAGACCCTTGATCCTTATTGTAACACAGTTCAGAGGAACATAACTATCAGTTGTATTTATAGAAAATTTCCCATGTGCAATTATAAAGTCATTGGGATGCCATGATGGATTGCGCAATCAAGGAAGGTTGATTTTCCTAATTAATATGGAGATAATTCCATAGGAATTGCATGTGCAAGGCAGGCTGAAGGAAGGCTGAGAATTGGCTAAGTACTAGACCAATTTTTCCTAGATCAACAAGAGACAATTGGCAGAGTGTTGGAGAATCTCAAGAGAGATTAAGCATTGTGTTGTTTCATGATTCCTTGACTTAATACAAAATAGAGATAGAGGGTTTTGAGCAGTTGCTTCCCCAGATACATCTTGTGTTGTGCGATTGATAACTTGTTTCTCTTACTTATATGTGATTGTGCGATTGTGTTTTGTTTCCACAAATTGTAGGAAGGATTCGATATCTTGTTTTAGTACATGATTACAAGATCAGATTGAATCCCGTTGGTTAGATTTTCTACATGAAATAGAAGAGAGGGTTGATACCATCTAATTGCCTTGTGGTTTAGTAGGTCGCAAGGTCTGTGATAAAGACCAACATAAATGGAGGAGAGCTTGCACTGTAATTTAGAGCCATAACAGAAGTCGACGCAGGCGTAATATTGACTGAGTTAACCCTAGTTTGAGGGTCGACATTGAGATCTAAAGTTCATGTCAAGATTCAGTCAAAGAAATGCCCAAAATCTATGGATCCATATGAGCTAGGTCGAGTCTCTTATGGAGGCAAGAGTCATGTTTTTTCTATGTGTGGATAGGGTTTGTTCTACAAAAATTAGAAGTACATAAGTATAATGCCCTAGTTAGGACAGTTTTCTAGCATGTTTAGTTCATAAGGTATGACCTTAAGACTATGAAAAATTTGTGTAGAAGAAGATGGGTTGTGACCCTTAGAGCGAGGTTTATTTCTGCAATAAAGACCGCAGATCTAGAAGATGGTTTGCAGATTCAGTATGTGTGGAGACAACAGATCCAAAGGAGGGTGGAACCTGAGCAGAAGATTGAGCATGCAGAAGAAATGTGCCATATGAAGAATGGATTGACATGCAGAGGAGTTGATTTTGGTGGACTTTCCATAGAGTTTTAGACAAAGATCTGAAGAAACCTATAAACAATTAGTAAATGGACTATTAGTGGCTGATTTGTGGCCCTAGTTTAGTCATCTATAGATTGTTAGAAGTATGATAAGAGGAGTGGTTCATATTTGTTCATAGATTGAACAACAAAGATCAAATTGTCGATACACAAGAATAGTGATCTTGAGAGGACTCAAACCATTGTTAGGTGGTAGATTTGAAGAGCCCTAGATGAAGACAATATTGTGGGCCCTAGATCAGTAAAAAGAATTGACTGTGGTTGGGTAGATTGATGGTAGGCCAAGTACAGTTGGAGGATTGTTAGGTTACTGTCAAAGAAGAGCCCTGACTCTTTTTCTGGTGAAGGACAACAAAATTGGTAGAAGGGAAGGTGTATAGGGCCTAAGGATGTGCAGATTTTGAAGGACTAAAGTAACATTCAAGTGGGCCAACCAACTAGCCCTAGTTCACTATATTGTAGAGGATTGATTCAGTGAGAAGAAGGGCAGCCTCCATAGCCTTGGACTTCTCATCTTGGAGCTGTAGTATGGCAAAAGTGGGCATACCAAAGAGTTGTTCACAAATGGAATTGTGAACAACTTGTTACCACTCAAACTAGTAGTGGATCTAAAAGGGGTTCCTAAGAGGGCAACTACTAGGACAAGGGAAATGATGGAGGCTTAGCCCATTGTCACCACAGCTAAGGCTCCTTGCTCTTCATGGACTTTCACCGATGGGTGGAGTCCCGATAGTTTAGGAAGTCACTTGTAGAGTATAGGTCAATGAATAGGTGGGAAGTGACCCTCGAAACCCTTTCCCTAAGATAAAATAAAGAGTGGGACTTGCTTTCCTTTTAAGCAAGGGAATTATCTTCTAGGGAGATAGGAGGGGGATTGAAGGGCTGAGGGAGAAGAATAAGACTTATGAAGGAAGTTCTCAATCCCTTAAATCCTTTGGGAACTTGGATTCCCAAATGGTCCTTCATGAAAGGCCTTTGACACCAAATGGGACCACACGGGGCCAAGTGGACCCAGCCCAGGTTCGGGGATGGAATTTAGCAACCAATGATGTTCCTATCATGGACAAGGTGATGGGAAGGATCAGACAAGTGTTTTTAATTCGATAGGTCAAATTGATCCTACTAGGTTCTATCCTTGGGAACACCTAGGAAAAACTTGATCCTAGAGATAGGGCTTGAGGTATCCATAGATTCCACTGTCAGAATTGGCCCAAGTTCTAAGGAGAGTGATGGCACCTAGCAATGCAGCTGCCTCTAGGAGATAGAAGTTTTCCTCTAGCTAGATTCATGGGAAATTGTTGCCCTAGGTGACCTAATGGGGCTAGACCTAGGGAATGTGAAAATTTCTTAATCTAAGAAACCTTATTGCAATATCTTGATTTAATTCTCCTACTTTAATTAAGTTACAAGTTTATTTCTGAAATATTCAATAAATTAGCGAAGTAAATAGTAAATACAACTAGCAACCTACACATATCGATCAAACACTGAATAACATGCTCATAGACAAAGTGACACACGGATTTTCTGGACAACTATCCTCGGAAAAACTCCAATGTGGGAAAACCGGTGCAGCTAGCTCTAGAGGGTTTTCATTATTATGCAGAATCTAAGTACAACAATCATGGCTTAACTTGCAAGGACCTCGAATCGAATGAAAACATAGTTAAGAGGCGGATGGAACCATGAGGGAGAAGGAAGCGAAACCAGGAGCATAAATAGAGACAATGGTTTTTGGAACCAACCTGGCGATATTTGCAAAGTTTAAAAGTGGTATTCGGTTTTTGAAATAAAAATGCGATACGTCTCTGTGCTCAACACGTGGCATAAGGCTGTATTGCAAAACAACCCATTTCGCACTTTTTTGGAGGGTTAAAGCTCTTTCAAAAGAAAGTGTGATACTCGTCTGATTGAGCGGCAACAAGGATCGACGGTGGTCACACTCTAAAGTTGCATGGATATTAATGATCGAAGAGGGGCATTAAAAAGTGCACAAGTTGGTCATGTGATGATCGTTGATTTGGCAAGGTAAAATACAATAAGCCTTTGGCTGTCAGATGGGGAGGTAAGTTAAATTATATTGTGGGACCCCATTGTTTGTTGGGTTTTGTTTTAAATCAACGTCGGAGTTGTGTTAATGGAGTATTAGGTGGTGGGACCGAGAATCCCTATTATATGGTCTAAACCATAGGGTTGATTAGATATCTCCACACTCTGATTTGATTTTTGGACCTCTATGTAATATGGGTTTTTATACAATTGCACATAGTATACAGTGAGGGCTTTATAACCTTTTAAAAGAAGCTTTCGCACAGTAATACTCTACATTGCCAGATAAGAGGATTAAGCAGGTGCATACATTTGGATGCACAGTAGAGGGTATGGTTTCATAACCATATAGTAAGGGTAAAGAGCTTCCGCACCTATGTTATTCAAATTGCCAGTTCAAAAGATAGAACATTGTGAGGTTGCCCAGATTGTTGAGATTTATTGGGGGTGAAAATTTTGGGATGCATTTATATGCACAAGAAAGAGAAAAATGTGGGGTTATGTGAGGTAGCCCCAAAGATCACATCGTCTCGTTAGGCACACCCGTGTTGCACTGCAGAGGCTCGCCCATCGTGGGCGCGTTCGGGTCGGCCGTTGCCGAGGGTGCCCGTATCGCCGCTGTTGTGACCGCCCAGGTGCCTCATGCACGTTCGAGCGACCTGTTTTCCATTTGCTCCCTTGTGGCATCGTTAGGTCGAGTACAACATAGAAAACAAGGATATTAGAGATACACATAAACTCATATTAAAATTAAGATAACATTAAACAAAAAAATTAGACATACATGGAAACTCATATTAAAATTAAGATATTATAGAAAATAATGTTAAACTTAAACTAATATTAAAATAACATCAAAAAAAGAAGATTAGAAATAAATTTAAATAATTGTGGAAACTTAAATTAAAATTAACATAATCTAAAAAAAATATATAGAAATTAAAATTAATAAAAAAATTCAAATTACAACAATAATAATAAAAAAACATAAGAATTAAAAAAAAAATACCGAAATTAAAATTAAAACAATTTAAAAAATATGAGAATTAATATGAGAATTAAATCTTAAAATAAAATTAAAAGCTTAAAATAAAATAATAACAGTTAATAAATCATCGTAATAATAACAATAATGCGCTCTGCCAAAGACTGACTGGGCCAAAGCAAGAAAGGGAGGCATTCGTTAAAGGCCGCATATATCGCACACACAAATATTTACGCTGGAGGCATTTTCTTTTTTGGAGTGGGTTGAGCAGACACTGTTCATCCCACCCAATGAAATCATTTTCTTATCGCCCTTCAGTCAAATAAAAATTTGACAATTTTCACCTCTAGATTCGTAAATAGAACAACAAACGGCGGTGGCCGGGAAGGAAAATCGACAGGCGGGAAGCGGGATCTTGCCGGGGATCAGCGTATATTCCGTCAACACTCACACGAAACCCCATGTTGAGGGCCACTGTTAATGTATGGATTAAATTCAATACATAATTGTTTAAGTAATGCATGATGCGAATCCCTGTGAGAGTGCTTATACTCTGGAATGCTTGTAGATGTATGCATTCTGTGGATGTATTGAATGTATGATTGTCTGGTGCGGAGACACCTATCGTGTCAGAAACCCTCTCCGAAGTTGGTATGAATCACTGTGGGAATCGGTGAGGCTCTGTTGGGAGAGCGAGCATGGTCGTGTTCTGCGTATACAGGGCATATTAGCTCTGGGTAATTGAGTTAGTTGTGATTCTATGTGAGGAGAGCAAGGTGCCTTTAGAAATTGGCAAGGTGAAGTACTGTACAAGAATAGTGGACAAGCCGCATTCGAATTTGGGCTATTCGAAGACAAAGGCGGAACAGAGTCAACACACAAAAGAACAGAATTGTGGGTAAATTGAAACGCAAAGAAATCATGGTAAATCTCAATGAACTACGAGCAAATGGGGGAGGTGGAATTGAATCTGCAATTGCAAGAGAGATGTCGAGGAACAACATATTGAGGAAGTTGAAGCAGTCGAAATTGTGAAAAGATGGAACTATGAGCGATCAACAGTGGAGGCGGGTTTGAAATATACAACAGGAAGTATCGCGTAGCTCCAAGTTTCTGATTGCCTTGAATGCCTGTTTTCAACAGAATTTCAATTTAATTCAATCCAGAACTTCATCGCTCCACTCTAGCACAGTTTCCTCTGCGTCAAGGCTCGGGATCGATCTCAATTTATGTTGAAATTGAAATTATTACACTGCATAAATTCAACCAACAGCGTTTATAACAAACAGAGTCAACACTGCTTCAATGATTCGAATATATTCGGTCTCAAAGGCTACGGTATTGTTTGCATTCTATAGCAGAAAGGATCAAAAACATATTTGATTTCTATCAAACCTGCATACAAGAATTACACACAGATAGATGTACAAGTTTTTAAATCATGATGCTTATTTTCCCCCAAGCATGGGAAACTACCTAGGATCCTCAATGCTAGCTGCCTCGACATAGCTAGCATAAGCAGCACTATAGCCACCTCTAAAACCTCCACGTTCACCACTTCAGGATCCCAATATACTGTTCCATTCCATTCCACAGAAATAAAACCACACTGTTTGACAATATACACAGAAACCTTCATCTTGAATCTATCATACAAAAGAAAATAAAATCTCAAACAAATGCGAACCTGAACACGAACGATGTAGGCTGGTATCTATGGATGAATGAAGAGAACCTAATAGTGTAGAAATTATTTTTATGATTTGCAGCAGCAAACTGGTTATGAACGCTTTTCCAAAACAACAGGTCGAGATTAGGTACCCGGCCCATATAAATAAAAGAGGATATAGGTACATATGAAACTTTACAAGGGAGGTGCACCGTGAATACCACGCAACATTAGGTACTGCACAGTGTACAGGCAGAGGTGCCGACTGAGCGCGACAAGTGATGTTTGAGTAATTATGCTTGGAACGCGAATGCTTCGTGATGGTGCACGGTTTCCTCTGCGTCAAGGCTTGGGATCGATGTCAATTTATGTTCAACCAACAACATTTATAACAAAGAGAGTCAACACTGCTTCAACGATTCGAATATATTCGGTCTCAAAAGCTACGGTATTGTTTGCATTCTATAGCAGAAAAGATCGAAAACATATTTGACTTCTATCAAACCTCCATACAAGAATTACACGCAGACATATGTACAGGTTTTTAAATCATGATGCGTATTTTCCCCCTAGCATGGGAAACTGCCTAGGATCCTCAATGCTAGCTGCCTCGGCATAGCTAGCATAAGCATCACTATAGCCACCTATAAAACCTTTACGTTCACCACTTTAGGAGCCCAATATACTGTTCCATTCCTATCCACAGAAATAAAACAACCCTGTTTGACCATATACACAGAAACCTTCATCTTGAATCTATCATACAAAAGAAAATAAAATCTCAAACAAATGTGAACCTGAACATGAATGCTGTAGGCTAGTATCTATGGACGAATGAAGAGAACCTAACAGTGTAGAGATTATTTGTATGATTTACAACAGCAAACTGGTTATGAATGCTTTTCCAAAACAACAGGCCGAGATTAGGTACCCAGCCCATATAAATAAAAGAGGAAATAGGTACATATGAAACTTTACATGGGAGGTGCACCGTGAATACCATGCAACATCAGGTACTGCACAGTGTATAGGCAGAGGTGCCGATTGAGCGCGACAGGTGATGTTTGAGTAATTATGCTTGGAAAGCGAATGCTTTGTGATGGTGCACATGCGTGATTTAAATCCTCGACCTCCAGTGTAGTACTTCTCACCCTCAGAGGGTTTCAAAAATTCATTGATGCTTACAGCCTTCCACAGAACAACAAGTCATCTAGATCTTACAGTGCAAAAAAGGCTATTACCCATTTGCCACTTCTTGTTTTCAATTTCTAGCTTTTACAACCAGATGCCATGAATCCTCTATTTTGTTTGCCTCTGCCTTGAAGCCTTCGGTCTCTAGACGCAGATCCTATAAACACTTTGTTTTGTCTCTCTCTTCTGGAAGAATATAAACCAGCATTTGCTGCAAATCACCGATTCCAAATTCCTTTGCTTTAGAAACCCTCTTCATCGCTCTCCAACAGCTATAGTGATAATGAAGGGATTGAGTTGCAGGTGGTGAGATAGTGTGAAAGAAACATTGACCATCATGCACCACAACACGTATCGGCGCAAAGTCCAGATGATCGGATGCCCAGCACCCATGTCATCCACCCAAGCACCGCGTGACATTCATAATGGTACGTAGATATAAAATAAATCTATTTATCAAATATGAAACAAAATCAATCTTAGTAAGATTTAAATTTATTATTATTTAATTTTTATTTATAAAATAATTTTATATATGAAGTTAATTACAATCTAAGACCTATATAAAACTTTTTCTTAATTCTAAATTGGTCTTATATTGTTAAAAAAATCCATCACAATTCGAAATGTTTGAAATTTCAACTTACTTTAAACGATCCTGAAAAGTAAGTACAACAGTAAACAAATGTTTACTTTCACATTAACATAACCTATTAAACAAACCCTTTGGAATAAATATAATACTACATAACACACATAAATCATAGCTCAGATTTATTTCTGCTCTCGTAATAAATTCTTATTTGTCGATGAGGCATAAATGTGAATATCGGATTCAAACGTAAGGTTTGTAGGGATACATTTACAACCACTTTGAATCCAAGAGTCAATTATGCGAAGTGAATTTAATATTTTCATTTAGTAGGAATTATATTCTATTTTTGAAGTGTTATACAAATATATTATATATATATGAAATTACAACAAAAGAACAGAACTGTGGGTAAATTGAAACATAGAGAAATCGTGGTAAATCGCAGTGAACTACGAGCAAGTGGGGGAGGTGGAATTGAATCCACAATTTCCAAAGAGCTGTCGAGGAACAGAAAATTAAGGAAGTTGAAGCGGTCGGAATTGTGAAAAGACAGAACTATGAGCGATCAAAAGTGGAGGCAGGTTTGAAATATAAAACAGGCAGTATCACGTAGCTCCAAGGCCGGTAAGTGGAGTTGATAAAAAAACGCGATTCCACCAGCCACCTGACGCGTGGAAAAAGGTGGTATGCGAAAACTGGGCTCATCGCGTGATTTTGCAGCATTAAAGTTTGGGGTCCCAAAGAACGCGATATGCGTTAGGCTCATTGATCTGGCGGAGGAAGAAATCCAACGGCCACTATATCATGCGACGTCTGAAGGTTAACAAGGCATGTGTTATAAGTTGATGTGGGCCCAAGACATTTCATTTTAATGTATCGACATTGAAATTTGACAGTGAGCTCAATAATCAAAGGCTCGTGATAAAGGTTTTTTAATGATTCTTAACACTTGATTGGAAGCACTTATGTGCATTGATATATATATTATACAGTTAAGTTGAACCTTGAATGAAATACACCGGTGATGGGTGCATATTAAAGTTAAATACTTGGTCTCAAAAGTTAGAATCATGTTAAGAGTTAATGAAATTCTGAAGGCAGATGTGAATTATCATGTTATAATTGGGTCTTAACTATCGAATGTGGTATTAAGTCGAATAGAGTGAGTTGGTCAAAGTCTTACAAGGTTGAAATGTTAACAAGGGCAACGTGTGACCCAAGTCCATTTCAAATATGCGATGGTTGAGCATTTAAAATCAAGACCGAACCTTCTGTGATATAACAGTAAGTGAAAAGCACGTATATGTGTGACGATTACAAGAAGTATGGCCCACCACTGTGCATTGGTAAGTGGATTTTAAATGTTTGGTATAATATTGTTTTTTTTATTTTTAATAATTAAATTCCATGATAAAAAAGATTAAAAAAAACAAAAATAAAAATAAATAAATAAATAAATAATAAAAAATAAAATATGAATAAATAAAATAAATAAATAATTAGAAATAAAATAAAATAAAGATAAAATTAAAAATACAAATAAAATAGATAAATAAATTTTTTAATTAAAACATAGGAATAAAATAAATAAATAGAAATAAAATAAAAATAAACAAATAAATTAATTAAATTAAATTAAAATTAAATTAAATAAATTAAAATTTAATTATATTAAATTAATAATTATTATTTTTATTAAAAATAAAATCCAATATTCCATATCATCACAAACGAACAAAAAATTCAGCTCCTTCAGTTATTACACATTTTACCTAAATGATTCACATCTCCTCCTTCTGAAGTTTCCTTGCACCTAGGTGCAATTGCTAATTTATTCACCTAAATGATTCACATCTCTTCCTTCTGAGGTTTCCTTTCACCCTGGTGCAATTGCTAATTTATTTTTGTTCGTTAGAAATTTTCAGTAGCAGCAATGCGGACCAATGGATAGCAACCACAAGGTCAAGGGTTCAATTCTCAGGGAGTGGCCGAAAGACACAAGGACGATGAGGGCGAGAAGGAGAGAGAGAAGGAGAGAATTTCGACGCCGAAAAATATGAGCGTGGAGCCAGTCTCATCGTCCAGCGGTTATGGCTAACTCGATTCCTAGATTGAACAACTAATGCAGTGCAACCCCCTCTCAGAACAGGAGGCCAATAGTTTTAGCCCTTAAACCCGTCGCTTTAAATCTATGCATTTCGTATGAAGTTTCTGTTCGAGCTCCATTTTTTTTTTTAGAAGTTTCTATTGTGAAACCTGGGTTTTCTAAATGTCTGAGAAAATACACCCTCTCTCTGCTGGGATGGTGCTTGTACACCGTGTCGGCACACGGATCTAGCAGCATACGAACTCCCGCTGGGCATATTTTCGGGTTGTTGGCGAAAATTCTTGATGCGAATGGCTGTATTAGAATCTGATCCGCTGTTTTTTATGGTGTTAGGGGTTTTAGAACCATTTTTTAAAGGGAAATGGTGTTTCAATGGCCTACAAACTACGTTTTTCTAGCGCAATGCTTTGTGTTTATCGTTTCAGTTTCGTTAAGTGTGAGACCGTTTAGCGTTCAAGAGTTGGATCCGTCATTGTCAAGAAAATAGAACCTAGGCGGAATCTTCGGGATGTATATACCGGGTGGCCCGGGGTCTGTAGTGGTTTATAAGTTTCTTGAATAAGTGTGTATCGATCCTTTCCTTGCTTGATGATCTTGTGATTAGCCTTTTAAAACTTTGGTTTTATCGGGTGCTTGCATCTTTAAAGGTTGTTTAGTCGTTAATACATTTAGATGTCTTAGACAAGTGTGGAGTCACCTTGGCTACTGATCTTGTGATTATAATTTTAAAACCTTTTTGATGCAGGGAAATAGTGTATGCTTCTCGATGCCCTTGATATCTGACAAGTAATTGAGGGCACAGCGGACCGTGTCCTCGAATACCCTTAGTATTTTGTTTTCTGTGGTTTTGTCTTCTGTTCTGGTTTTTTCAAGAGAGTACAGGGGATTAGAATGCTAATTTCGGAGGGAGCTCAGTTTACTACAGCTACTCATTTGGTTTGGGCTGCTGTGACTTGTTAATACTTTTGAAGATGTTAAATATTAAATATTTTTTTGCAGATGTTGCGTTTGTTTGATCATTAGTTCAAACTTCAAACCATTAAGACTTTTGAAAATGACTTGTTGAGATTTTATTGCACGGATCTATTAAAGGAGTCAGTTATCTATGATCTCTGGTAATGTGGTTGGGATGAAAATTCCAACAATATATCCTTTTTGAAACATTTGTCAGAGCCTCTCGTGAGATTGAATTCTATGAATTAATGATTAATCCATGAGATCATTGATTTGCTCAAATAATAAATTGCTGAGATATTATTTTACAGTGTTATGAAACAATTTAGTTGTCTGTGTAGACGTCTAGGTATAACTCCTCTATTCTGTAGTAAAACATACCATTGAGATTGTTTGGGCTTAGGTGCAGAAATCATAAAGATAATATATAGTAGGTAATGATAATGGATTAAATTTTGTATTGACGAAAATATATATATTTTTAAGAATGTTTTTCTCATGGTTGGAGGTCAGAGGATTGTGTGAAAAGGCAAAGGATATTCTCATGGAAGAAAGTAATTTTCAGGTATGTCCTTTGCTTCAGCTAACTTTGAAATACAAATTATAATTTGCTTTCATCTGTGCCTCAAGGTGTTCAGTTCTATTTTTCATGCATGTACACACCAGTAAAAAATATACGCTGTTGGAATACAAAAAGAAGAAATAGAACAATAAACAAATGAAATACATTTTACCATTCAAAATTCTTTTAATCTGAAAATATGAAGAAAATTCAAGATTGAAATTGGAATCTATTAATGTTATCACAAAAATTGGGACTCACGGTAACATATTATTTACGATGTACACCGAAGAAGGGAGTGCTTGATGCATCTCTTGAGGAAATTGATCTAGCTCGTCTTCAAAACAATAACATAGAATGAAAAATAAGAGCTGGGGAAGATGGCTAAATTCTATCATTTCAAAACAGCCATTCTGCTTTTGAAGTATTCAAATGCAATATCCTTCTCATTTATTGTTCTTGTTGCCACTTTGATTTTTTATGTTTTTTCGTTGTTCTAGTACTGAGTTTTTTCGGGATTTAAATTGATTCACTTTGTCACTGTTTCTGACTGATCTATTTTTAATCTTGTTATTGTTCAGTTTTATTGTTTTTCTGCACTTATCAACCAAGGTGTCACTGTGGTCTCGGTATTTGTTGTTTTAGTAAAACTTATGAAGTTTAGAGTTAAGGGTTCCAGCATCCGTGTTTTCTAAAGACCCTGGATTTGTTATCTGCCAGGAGTCTTCAAAAACCTTGATGTGTCATTCTCATTGTTTTCACACCTCAGCATGGAGATTGACACATGTAATTGATATTGACACCTTGTTTTTTTTTATACCTCTGGCATAACCAATTATCAGTTATGATGGGCTTGTGTTACTTATTAACAATTTCATGAGTGTAAGATCAACCATCTTAGCCTAGACGTATACCTTAGAAGAATTATCATATACAAGAAATATGTCACCCCAATTGTCACAAACATATAAACACTTGGGCTGTGGAATGCAGTTCTTGGTGCAGTTAGATTGAACAGGTGTGTCATTGCTTGGAATTTGGAAGCAATGTTCATCTAGATGTCACTAAATAGCAATTGTTGTGATTTTAATCACAGAGGAGTCAGATCTAGTTACCGACAATACTATATATGTCATGCCTAGATGTCATTGGCACAGCTAATCTATTTTTTTGTTGTGAAATTCCATGTAATGTGCTCCTCATTATTCTTTTGTTGTAGTTCTTGGGTATGGCAACTATAAAGTTACATTGTGCTGAAGCATTTTTCATGCTTCTATGCGCAGGCTTTAAAGATGTGCCTGAAGCGGAGAAAAGCAGAATGGTTGGTGATGTTTTCAGCAGTGTTGCCTCAAAATATGACATCACGAATGACATAATGAGTGTTGGTATTCACCGGCTTTGGAAGGATAGGTTCATATTTATTTGTTATAATTAAAACCATTGAATTTCAATTCCTCAAATCTCTGCTCAGTTTGTCTTTGGATGCATGAAAAAAATTATTTCTTCTTGTGTGATCTGGCTTTTGCAGACTTGTCTCAAAATTGAGTCCATTTGCAGGAATGCAGCATCTTGATGTAGCTGGTGGGACAGGTAGTTTGACCAAACTATATATATATATCTAAAACATACCATTGAGATTGTTTGGGCTTAGGTGCAGAAATCATAAAGATGATATATAGTAGGTTATGATAATGGATTAAATTCTTTATTGAAGAAAATATATTTTTTTTTAAGAATGTTTTTCTCATGCTTGCAGGTCAGAGGATTATGTGAAAAGGCCAAGGAGATTCTCATGGAAGAAAGTAATGTTTAGGTATGTCCTTTGCTTCAGCTAACTTTGAAATACAAATTATAATTTGCTTTCATCTGTGCCTCAAGGTGTTCAGTTCTATTTTTCATGCATGTACACACCAGTAAAAAATATACGCTGTTGGAATACAAAAAGAAGAAATAGAACAATAAACAAATGAAATACATTTTACCATTCAAAATTATTTTAATCTGAAAATATGAAGAAAATTCAAGATTGAAATTGGAATCTATTAATGTTATCACAAAAATTGGGACTCACGACAACATAGTGTTTATGAGGTACACCGAAGAAGGGAGTTCTTGATGCATCTCTTGAGGAAATTGATCTAGCCCATCTTCAAAACAATAACATAGAATGAAAAATAAGAGCTGGGGAAGATGGCTAAATTCCATCATTTCAAAACAACCATTCTGCTTTTGAAGTATTCATATTCAATATCCTTCTCATTTATTGTTCTTGTTGCCACTTTGATTTTTTATGTTTTTTTGTTGTTCTGGTACTGAGTGTTTTCAGGATTTAAATTGATTCATTTTGTCACTGTTTCTGACCGATCTATTTTTAATCTTGTTATTGTTTAGTTTTAATGTTTTTCTGCACTTATCAACCAAGGTTTCACTGTGGTCTCGGTATTTGTTGTTTTAGTAAAACTTATGAAGTTTAGAGTTAAGGGTTCCAGCATTCGTGTTTTCTAAAGACCCTGGATTTGTTATCTTCCAGGAGTCTTCAAAAGCCTTGATGTGCCATTCTAATTTTTTTCACACCTAAGCATGGAGATTGACACATGGAATTGATATTGGCACCTCGTTTTTTTTTATACCTCTAGCATAACCAATTATCATTTATGATGGGCTTGTGTTACTTATTAACAATTTCATGAGTGTAAGATCAACCATATTAGCCTAGACGTATACTTTAGAAGAATTAGCATATACAAGAAATATGTCACCCCAACTCTCACAAAAATATAAACATTTGGGCTGTGGAATGCAGCTCTTGGTGCAGTTAGATTGAACAAGTGTGTCATTACTTGGAATTCGGAAGAAATTTTCATCTAGATGTCACTAAATAGCAATGGTCATGATTTTAATCACAGAGGAATCAGATCCAGTTACTGACAATACTATATATTTCATGCCTAGATGTCATTGGCACAACTAATCTATTTTTTTGTTGTGAAATTCCATGTAATGTGTTCCTCATTAATCTTTTGTTGTAGTTCTTGGGTATGGCAACTATAAAGTTACATTGTGCTGAAGCATTTTTCATGCTTCTATGTGCAGGCTTTCAAGATGTGCCTGAAGATGAGAAAAGTAGAATGGTTGGTGATGTTTTCAGTAGTGTTGCCTCAAAATATGACATCAGGAATGACATAATGAGTGTTGGTCTTCACCGGCTTTGGAAGGATAGGTTCATATTTATTTGTTATAATTAAAACCATTGAATTTCAATTCCTCAAATCTCTGCTCAGTTTGTCTTTGGATGCATGAAAAAATTTATTTCTTCTTGTGTGATCTGGATTTTGAAGACTTGTCTCAAAATTGAGTCCATTTGCAGGAATGCAACATCTTGATGTAGCTGGTGGGACAGGTAGTTTGACCAATATATATATATATATATATATATATATATATATATGTATATATATATGTATATATATATATATGTAGATATATATGTATGTATATATATTCAAATGCTTCTTTTTAACTATTAAAAATTTAGCAATATGTCATGTCATTTAAAGAATAAAGAAAATTCACTACAAGTGTAGCTACTAGCCACCACAAATACAAGCAATGGACATTACAAGCCATTTAAATTATCAAAACTGCCTTAGATCATGTCTAGACCATGAAGTGTCAAGCTGGTGCACAAATGATAAATGCATTAACAACCCAAAATTTAGGGGTCAGAAATGTCAGTGCATTGACGTTGGTGAGGGGGATTATCCTTAGGTGTGTTGAGAAATCTAGGGCATCAAGATTAGGTGATTTCTCTTGGTTAGATACCTGCTTGTGAATGCCTTTTTACTTTTTAGGTTAGGATCTTCTTTTACTTAGGTTATTATAGTGTTCCTCATTAAACGACTACCAATGCATAAACCATAAAGAGACAAAAGACACATAATATAGGTGATCAACCAGGGCTAAAACCTCTCCCACTTGAGAGGAAAACCCAAACGAATTATTCTTCTTATAGAGACTTCAATTGAAGAATACCAAGACCAAGAACCTTGACCTATTTGACTCTCCCAGACCAAGACACAAGTTCCCTTTCACTACTTCTCTTTCGTGCCCAAGTCAACACTTGGTCCAACTGCTTGCTTGCCTTCCTTTGTACCTTGGTACCTTGGCTATACTTCAGATTTCAACTTCATTTTTCTCTGATTTAGACCTGAAAATTCTCAGCTTCCTTCACCCTAGCACGCGTGAATAATTAACTTTGGAACCTTGATTCCCTTAGCTTTAGGTTGAGACTGCTTACTTGACAACTCGGATTGATATCTTCCTTGTTCTTCACCCTAAGTACTCTCTTACGGTGACTGCAATATTTCAGCCTTCTTCCTTCCATAGGTAGGTCTGCAATCTTGCATGTGTGGAGTTTACTTGGACCCAAAATAGTCCCAAAACTATGCCAAAGACTTGGCTCTTCCTTCTCTTCTCGTCGTTGGTTATAAGGCTTCTTCTTGATGAATTTCACACCACTTTCTAGCTTCAAACCTTGACCAAAAATCTGTCTCTGAAATGAGGTTGAGCTGCCCTATTTATAGTCGTTGGATAGCATACAATGTCTATGCCATATGGGTGTCTAGATGTGTATAGATAGCATGCAATGTCTATGGGTGTCTAGATGTGTATAGCAAATAAGGTTTCAATACCTACATGGAATGTGCAAAGTCTCTGCTTAAGAAAGCAGCATTCTGTTTTTACCTTTTTTCAGTGCTCTATTTTGGGTTGTAATTGATAGTCATGACACTAATATAACATGCACATCCATTTCCATATCAAAGTTCCCTTCTACAGCAGATCTGTGTAAATTTTTCTGCTGAACTTCCTTTTTGTCATACGATGCCAATCCTGCCAGAGCTTAATCTATGGTGTTACAGTTCTAGAGACTTTTCCTTGCTCCGTGTGATGTGGCTAAATAGTTAAGGAGTTTTAGTTCATCCAACCTCAGTTTTATGATTGATGGAAACATTTGATGCATGCACTAATAAGTAATAACATGCAATATCTGTGGGTTTGTATATCTATGATTCTGTTTAGAAAGAGGGTTGCAGTGATCTTTTTCAGTTCACACCTCGGTTTACCTTTTATCCCTCTTTAAAATTCTTCTTCCAGGCTTTGATCCTTCTTCCATCCATGCTTGAAAGTAGCCATGCTGACATGATAACATGTATATGTCAGTCTGCAAGTACTTAGTGTTGGCTACATTACATATGATATATGGGTAAGTCTGCCTGCATGTACTTAATGTAGGATAGGGAGTTTTCGTTCGTTTGTCTAAATTTCCCCTATATATTCGGAACATTTACGGAAGCTAATTTTCATCATTATAGTCAAGGGTTGATCAACCATATTCCCACATTACATGAAAATCTCATGTGACACTATTTTTTTAAGTATGATTAATACTTGTACTATTCAATTTCCTGTCCAGTTTTAAAGTTTCATTTTTTTTTTTTTTAATTTTACCAACACATGAAAATTTCTAATGTATATCCACTTTTTATCCTATTTCCATTTCAGTGACTTTAATTGAATGCAAATTTTTTTGTGAAGTGGTTCCGTAATCATGATTTTTTTTACCCTTCTCGTTTTGCAAGTTCTAATTGCTCTCTTGATGTTAATTGAGGAAATATTATTGTAATCATGTACCAAGTATTAGTCTATTGCTCTCTTGATGCCTTGTGCACTAAATTACAAAGTATTAGTGGAGAGCATGGATTGCTAGCTTGCACATATTTGCCTGTATGCGAGTCGAGATGTATGTGATTTCTTTTGGAGTTAGTTTTTTTTTTTTTGGTGTATGCATGAAATGTGGAGTCTTCTGCTTAAGAAAGCAACATTCTGTTTTAACTTTTTACCTTTAGCAGTTTTCAGCTGACTGTGATGGGATTTCTAATTTATTTAGCTTGAGAAACTAATATTCTGTTTTCACCTTTCTTCAGTCCTTTGTTTTCAGCTGTTCAATATAGTGCTGGTGTCAGAGTAGAAACTACTTGCATTTACATTAAATCATATCCAGGTTCCCTACTAGGGTAAATTTGTGGTTGAAATTTTGAATTCTTCTGCTTTGGATTGCCATATGTTTTATGATGTCAAGGTTTCCTACAAAAGTTCAATTTTTCTTTCAGGTCTCAACACGTTAATTTGTTCAGGTCATGGGTCCCATATAACCAATCAGTTTTGGTTTATTGAGGTTAGTCACAGGTTTGAGATCCACAGAGGCATTTGATGTATGTTCTAGATAGCATACAATGTCTATGCCATATGGGTGTCTAGATGTGTATAGATAGCATGCAATGTTTATGGGTGTCTAGATGTGTATAGCAAATAAGTTTTCAATACCTGCATGGAATGTGCAGAGTCTCTGCTTAAGAAAGCAACATTTTGTTTTTACCTTTTTTCAGTGCTCTATTTTGAGTTGTCATTGAATAGTCATGAAACTAATATAACATGCAAATCCATTTCCATATCAAAGTTCCCTTCTACAGTAGATCTGTGTAAATTTTTCTGCTGAACTGCTTTTTGTCATACGATGCCAATCCTGCCAGAGCTGAATCTATGGTGTTACAGTTCTAGAGACTTTTCCTTGCTCCGAGTGATATGGCTAAATAGTTAAGGATTTTTAGTTCATCCAACCTCAGTTTTCTGATTGATGGAAACATTTGATGCATGCACTAATAAGTAATAACATGCAATATCTGTGGGTTTGTATATCTATGATTCTGTTTAGAAAGAGGGTTTCAGTGATCTTTTTCGGTTCACACCTCAGTTTACCTTTTATCCTTCTTTAAAATTCATCTTCCAGGCTTTGATCCTTCTTCCATCCATGCTTGAAAGTAGCCATGCTGACATGATAACATGTATATGTCAGTCTGCAAGTACTTAGTGTTGGCTGCATTACATATGATATATGGGTAAGTCTGCCTGCATGTACTTAATGTAGGATAGGGAGTTTTCATTCCTTTGTCTAAATTTCCCCTATATATTCAGAACATTTACGGAAGCTAATTTTCATCATTATAGTCAAGGCTTGATCAACCATATTCCCACATTACATGAAAGGCTCATGTGACACTATTTTTTTAAGTATGATTAATACTTGTACTATTCAATTTCCTGTCCAGTTTTAAAGTTTCATTTTTTTTTTTTTACATTTAACCAACACACGATAATTTCTAATGTATATCCACTTTTTATCCTATTTCCATTTCAGTGACTTTAATTGAATGCAAATTTTGTTGTGAAGTGGTTCCGTAATCATGATTTTTTTTACCCTTCTCGTTTTGCAAGTTCTAATTGCTCTCTTGATGCTAATTGAGGAAATATTATTGTAATCATGTACCAAGTATTAGTCTATTGCTCTCTTGATGCCTTGTGCACTAAATTACCAAGTATTAGTGGAGAGCATGGATTGCCAGCTTGCACATATTGGCCTGTATGCAAGTCGAGATGTATGTGGTTTCTTTTGGAGTTAGTTTTTTTTATTTTTGGTGTATGCATGAAATCTGCTTAAGAAAGTGGCATTCTGTTTTAACTTGTTACCTTTAGTAGTTTTCAACTGACTGTGATGGGATTTCTAATTTCTTTAGCTTGAGAAACTGATATTCCTTTTTCACCTTTCTTCAGTCCTTTGTTTTCAGTTATTCAAGATAGTACTGGTGTCAGAGTAGAAACTGCTTGCATTTACATTAAATCATATCTAAGTTCCCTACTAGGATAAATTTGTGGTTGAAATTCTGAATTCTTCTGCTTTGGATTGCCATATGTTTTATGATGTCAAGGTTCCCTACAAAAGTTAAATTTTGCTTTCAGGTCTCAACACGTTAATTTGTTCAGGTCATGGGTCCCATATAACCAGGCAGTTTTGGTTTATTGAGGTTAGTCACAGGTTTGAGATCCACAGAGGCATTTGATGTATGTTCTGGATAGCATACAATGTCTATGCCATATGGGTGTCTATATGTGTATAGATAGCATGCAATGTCTATGGGTATCTAGATGTGTATAGCAAATAAGGTTTCAATACCTGCATGGAATGTGCAGAGTCTCTGCTTAAGAAAGCAACATTCTGTTTTTACCTTTTTTTAGTGCTCTGTTTTGGGTTGTCATTGATAGTCATGACACTAATATAACATGCACATCCATTTCCATATCAAAATTTTCTTCTACAACAGATCTGTGTAAATTTTTCTGTTGAACTGCTTTTTTGTCATACGATGCCAATCCTGCCAGAGCTAAATCTATGCTGTCACATTTCTAGAGACTTTTCCTTGCTCCGAGTGATGTGGCTAAATAGTTAAGGAGTTTTAGTTCATCTAACCTCAGTTTTATGATTGATGGAAACATTTGATGCATGCACTAATAAGTAATAACATGCAATATATGTGGGTTTGTATATCTGTGATTCTGTTTAGAAAGAGGGCTTCAGTGATATTTTTCAGTTCACACCTCGGTTTACCTTTTATCCCTCTTTAAAATTCGTCTTCCAGGCTTTGATCCTTCTTCCATCCATGCTTGAAAGTAGCCATGCTGACATGATAACATGTATATGTCAGTCTGCAAGTACTTTGTTGGCTGCATTACATATGATATATGGGTATATATGGGTAAGTCTGCCTGCATGTACTTAATGTAGGATAGGGAGTTTTCGTTCGTTTGTCTAAATTTCCCCTATATATTTGGAAAAATTATGGAAGCTAATTTTCATCATTATAGTCAAGGCTTGATCAACCATATTCCCACATTACGTGAAAAGTTCATTTGGCACTATTTTGTTAAGTATGATTAATACTTGTACTATTCAATTTCCTATCCAATTTTAAAGTTTCATTTAAAAAAAAAAAAAATTAACCAACACACGAGAATTTCTAATGTATATCCACTTTTTATCCTATTTCCATTTCAATGACTTTAATTGAATGCAAATGTTGTTGTGAAGTGGTTCCATAATCATGATTTTTTTGACCCTTCTCGTTTTGCAAGTTCTAATTGCTCTCTTGACGCTAATTGAAAAAATATTATTGTAATCATGTACCAAGTATTAGTCTATTGCTCTCTTGATGCCTTGTGCACTAAATTACCAAGTATTTGTGGAGAGCATGGATTTCCAGCTTGCACATATTGGCCTGTATGCGAGTCCAGTTTTAAAGTTTCATTAAAAAAAATATATATATTTAAATTTTTTTGGTCTTGTGACGTTTTATTTTTTATTTTTAAAATTTTTAAATGTCCGTCGGTATTGCGACACTTCTTCCTGGCGTCCGTATTCCGTGGTTCTGCAAAGCGTCAGTGTTGCGACACTTTTGCAAAGCGTCGGTATTGCGACACTTTTGAAACACGTCGGTATTGCAATACTTTAAAAGCGTCGGTATTACGACACTTCAATAAAGCGTCAGAACAAGTGTCGATCTTCCGATGCTTTATTGAAGTGTCATAATTGCGACTCTATGGCTAACCACGCTTTGTCCGGCCTCAAACTGTCGCTCTTGTGATGACTATGTGTTGGAATAACGACACTTGGCTGTTGGAAATTGGGCCAAATTTACTAGTTTTAGGTGAGTTTAGTTTAATTTTATCGACTATATTTTAGTAGCATTTATATGTTGCATATTTCTCAAATTGTGGAGTTGTTCCTTTCCTGTTGCATATTTTTTTATATTGTTATGTTGTGATTCAAATTTTTAGTTGTGCTTTCCAGTTATTCTCCTACATAGTACATGCTTTGATAGATTACATCAAAAGTCTTACCAATACAATAACATTGATTGTTGTATGTGGACATTTTTGTTCAGGATGGTCCATTACATAATCAAGATGAGGAGCTGGATCATGCAATTGCACTTTCTCTTTCCGAAGAACTAACCAAACCAAATGGTATATGATGGCAATTTCATTTTTTTATAGTTACTTTTAGTTTGATTATATCATTTAGCTCGATGCTTTTCATATATTCAACTAAAATTTTGTTGCTTAACAAGACTTTGTCATTTCCATGTTTTAGTGAAACTGTTTATGGTTTGATACTCTCATACAACCTTTATCAAGTTACATGCATCCTCATTAGAAAAAACAAGAGAATTTTGCTTGCCATGACTATCTTTCTTTGTCATTGTTGTCTTAAGAAAGTCTTTTAGCTAAGAAACTAGTTTCAAGGTTATGGCATAACTTGTCATATAAATTGAATAGAAGTTATATCCAAAATGTTAACTTGTAAACTACTTTTCTGGTTTTAGGATTTCCATTTAAAATCTACTTCAGTTTGAACTTTGAACGAGTTGTTCCATAGACTTGAATATTAAGAGATTTTGGTGTAAGGATTAAAAATTAGCTCGTAAGGCCTCTCAGTTATTCATTTATTTTATTTGAATATAACATTTACTATTAAATTAGAACCACTCAGAACAAATACATCATAGATCAAGATCATACTTTGTAGAGTGTCGTAGAATAAAAATAGGAACAAGGACAATGAATTCTTTCAGTTTTCCTAGTTCTTATTCCTTTGTGTATCTTTGCACCTTTAGGGGAAATTGCTAGTTTAAAGTCTAATTCTTTAAAGGGTGCTAGCTCAATGGAAGAGCACCTACTTTACAAGCAGGAGGTTGGTAGTTCGATTCCATCATGCCCTGATATTCATATATAGGGAATGACGAAGATAAATTTTTGGTGACGGATGCTCTTTTGACCATCACCAATGAGCTTATGGTGAAATTTTTCGACCCTCACCAAAATATGAAATGGTGACGGTCAATGAACGCCACCATATATATGCACCAATAGTGACGACTATTAAAGTTCTGTCACCATAAATAGTTGTTGTTGATATGAAATGGTGAGGGTCACTGTTTTTCATTATAGTCATTATTCGTGACGGACCTTGATGTCACCAATGAGTTTATGGTGACGGTCAATGAACGTCACCATATATATGCACCAATAGTGACGGCCATGAAAGGTCCATCACAAAAAATCATTGCTATTCATATGAAATGGTGACGGTCACTATCCGTCATTATAATCAATATTCATGACGGACTTTGAATGTCACCACAACACATACTTTTGGCGACGCCACCTTCGGTGACATTTAGTTTTTTGGTGACGGAGGCTATTTTCCGTCACCATTGCTCATATGAAATGGTGACAGTCACTATCCATCACTATAAATCATTATTGGTGACGGACCTTGAATGTCACTACAACACCTATACTTTCAGCAATGCCACCTTTGGTGACATTCAGTTTTTTGGTGACAGAGGCTATTGTCCGTCACCATTGCTCATATGAAATGGTGACGGTCACTATTCGTCACTATAAATCATTATTGGTGATGGACCTTGAATGTCACCACAACACCTATACTTTCGGCGACGCCACCTTTGGTGGCGTTCAATTTTTGGTGACGAAGGCTCTTTTGACCCTCACCAATGAGCTTATGGTGACCATTTTCGCCCCTCACCAATGTGCCTCTTTCTTGTAGTGTTAGTTTCTAATGTTCTAGAAAATCAAGTAAAGTGTGCAGAGGAAAACTCAGTAATTGCATGCATTAAATATTCCATCATTCAGTCTAGAAATATGATAAATAAACTTCTTGGAATGATCTTTAAGAACATCCAGTGATGTAATTAATTAAGGATCTAAAATCAAATGTCAAAGAATGCAAAGTTAAATCTCAACTCATTGTAAACAAATAGTGTATGTCTGATTACTCTAGCATTCAATATGAATTATTATCCTCTTGAGATGCTATGTAAGAAACCAATTACACCTTAATTTCTAACGACCTAGAAAAACAAGTAAAGTGTGTAGAGGAAAACTTAGTAATTGCATGAATTAAATATTCCATCATTCAGTCTAGAAATATGATAAAATCAACTTCTTGGAATGACCTTTAAGAACATCCAATGATGCAATTAAATGAGGGTACAAAAGCAAATGTGAAAGCATGAAAAGTTAAAGCTCAACTGAATGTAAACAACTAATGTATGTTTGATTACGCCAGCATCCAATATGAAGTATTCTCCTCTTGATATGATGTGTAAGCAACCAATTACACCTTAGTTTCTAATGGCCTAGAAAAACAAGTAAAGTGTGCAGAGGACAACTCAATAATTGTAGGAATTAGATATTCAATCATTTAGTTTAGAAATGTGATAAAATAATCTTCTTGAAATGACTTTCCAGAACATCCGATGATACAATTAATTGATATTTTTAATCTAATAAATTAAATAAAAAAATAGTAAAGGAAACTAGATAACTGTGAGTTCTTATTGCTTTAGACTTAATCCAATTTGAATAAAGATAGATCTATCCTCATGAAAAAAATTTAGAACAAAAATTATTAGATAGTTATGATTTAGTTCTATACTACTTATCAAAACTGAGATGTAACATTAATCTACTCAGAAAACAGAATTGACAAAAATAGAGTAAGGAATTTAAACTAAAACAATGAACAAAAAACCTCCTCCTGTGCAGGGGCCCTCTGCAACAGATTTGGTTGAGATCCGAGCTAGTTATATACGCACTTAATCAATCATTGGTACCATTAAAAAAATCCTTGTATTATAATAGAACAGAGTTTTAAAACAATACACAGTGTTTCATCAAAAACTTACTTAATCTTGGTTTTGTACAATTGGTATTTAAATAAAACAAACATAACCATTATGAGATAATTCTTCCTACAAGTGGCTAATATTAATCGAATTATAGAACTGGATTTCGACTATTTAACTCTTGATTTTCTATGATAGAGAAAATCAAGATTCCTTTTGTTCCCAGCATACGTCTTTTGACCGAAATTTGACCACGATCTCAAGCATCCTTTTCTATCGATCTCGATCAAGTAGATAGGACGAAATCCATGTGTAGATGATTTTGGAAATGCCCATGTGGCTCATTTCTCCATTTGATCCTTGGAACCTGTCAGACCATGAAAGTAGCTACGGAACCAGCGATTAGCTGCATAATAGGTTGCATTCTATAGCCAAATTACAAAAATTCATTCGAATAGCAAGAACATCGGAATATAACATGGAAATAATTTAAATGCATTCCTTGAGACAGAACATTACATTTATCATTGATTTGAGTATATGAAATTATGATAAAGTAAGGGAAAAAGGTGAAAAAGGATGTTAGAGAGAGGATAATTTTGAGGTTCAACATACCCCCACTAATAAGTCATTGCATGTCCTCATGCAATTTACCGAAAATGTGAATTATCCTCTGCTACTGCATTTGTTCAGACACTTTTGCTAACACATCCAATTTCATTCTTTTTCTTTTCTTTGAAGTGATTTCCATCTAGGATTTCTCATAAGGAGCTTGTATTTGAGATTAATGACTACCTTGTTTAGTGACATGCTATTTCTTTTTAACTCCCTATTATTTTTGTACCACAGTCCTAAATGCATAATGGTATTTTCACTAATTACCTTCTCCAACTTGTTCTGCTGTTTCAAGGCTTCATTCTCCTATTTAATATGCCTATTCAATATCTCTAGTTCATAAATTTCTTGTTTGAGAGTATAAACAAGAGGTTCTTGTGGATTGGTGGGAGGTTCTAGATTCATTGTTGTATTTATCTTCTCTAGTGATTCTATGTAATCATGTATTTCTTATTGTGTTGGGTCTATGCCTGGTGATTTTCTATTGGGACTACCTTCAAGTTTATGAATAGGAGAATTTTGAGGACTATGTGGAGGAGAACTATTGACAAGAGATGGTATTGGAGTTTCTTCATCTAAACTTACAAACTTTGTCTCTTTTGTTAGTGTTTTATTCATCGAACCTCTGAGTCTGGAGCTCCTTCTCAGTTGTAGAGGATTTAAATTTTCTTCATTTGTATCCTTTCTCCTCTTTCCTATCTTACCTCCTGTCTTGACTTTACTTTGCTTTCTGATCTCTGCCAACTCTACAGATATGATATTTTCATCATTTTTCTGAAATGAAGATACAGATTTGTCTTCAATGTTTGTATCAATCATATTTCTTCTTCTCTTTCTAACATTTTCTTATTTAGGTTGCTCTAGTACTTATTGGAAATGGTTTCTGATAAGAAAATTCTACCAGGAATTTCCTATACTTTTTAAATGAAACTCAACAAGTATTTTTATCAACCCATGATGGTGCATATTGTTATCTATAAACTATATTATCTTCTGGATGTTTGTAGACATTATTTTTAAGCTATTTAATAAAAATAAGGGAAGATTTATTTCACCGTTCTCTGAGAAATTCATTAACAATCGAATATGATATACATACTTGCAGCCAAACCTTCCTTCAAAGGTGATAAATTTCTGTAAAACCAAGAGCATGTTCCTCCATTTATTTTTAAGAGCTAAGCTGGGGATACCTTTTTGGAAACAGAAACATCCATACCTGGGTTTTTGAGGATAACTTTCCATGATTCATTGTGAAATTCCTTGTTTTTGAAACACCTTTCGCCAACCCTTGGGAGTTATGTGGCTTCAGTTATGAATGTCTCAAAAACTATGAACTTGATGTCTCCAATTTCCACTGCTACGCCATCAACATATTTTGTAATTTCTTTGTGAAAACCATCAAATTTCTCTATGAATTTGAGCCATATCACTTTCTGCAACATTTCCTTGATCTGCGGATATCCTTCCATATATTTTTTTTCCACCGGTTCTGATTTGACTATTAGTCCCATGCCTTCTATTATGAAGAGTCTAACCTTTAGAATTATCCTTCTTTGTTTATGAAATGAATTGGATTATGGATTTGATGAAAGGCATCGAGGGTTTGTAGGAATAAATAAGTGGTATGGATTGGGGCTTTGAAGAAACGTAGATGGATATGTCATGTCAGCAGGTCATCACCATTAATCATAAATGGGGGAGTCTATTGTGGACCGTTATGAAACATAATGCAGATGATGTGGCCGATCTATGATATGATGGAAATCTCAATCAAGTCAAAATGATGATATGTCAAGGGAGCATATGATCATCCATATTATACATGATAATGTTTTTACCTTGCTATTAAAATAAAAAAATTCAACTTTATCTTTAGAACTAACCTTTCATTGTTTTTTCTTTGGTGTTCATTCTTCAGGTACAGTTTAGCATGTTGGTCTTCAAAATGTAGTCCTTTAATTTCCTGTATTCATCATTTTTTTGTAGGGTGACAAATGTGTCAGATATGCTAAATGAAATGGAATGTGGCTATAGAATGGAGTCAGTTGCAGAATGGAATCAACTGTAGAATGTAATCAGCTGCAGAATGTAAAATTAGCATGTAGAATGGAGTTAGCTGCAGAATGGAATCAACTGCAGAATGTGATATGTCTTTGGAATGGAATGAAACTTATAAAATGGAATATGACTATGGAATGGAATGGAATATTACTGTGGAATGGAATGAAAGTGAATATTATGAGTTGCAAAAATGGAATATGAATGTAGTTTTGTATTACTACTTATTGCAGAAAAGAAATGGAAAATATAGGATGTTAGAAATCTCTGATTTTCAGCCTATATAATCTGTATAAGGATGCCAATCATTGATTGGTTTTCATACTTATATGCTTTATTTATTTTTATTTTTATTTTATATATATCTTTTTATATAGGAAAAATAAAAGTTAAGTTAGTGAAGAAGACGAATTCTTCTTCACTAACTTCATATCAGTATTATCAGCTTGGAAAATCTTGATAAACTCTTCTCTTGAAATTGGCTTATGATAAAATTTCAACTGATGACCATTCACAAGAAGAGGTACCTTTTCTTCATCAACTTTATTTATCTTGACTGCTCCATTATCAAATACTTTTGCAATCTCATATGGCCCAAGCCAATGAGTCTGAAACTTTCCTTTAAAATATTTGAATTTTGAATCGAACAAAAGTGTCCATCCCTTGCTTGAAACTTCTTCTCCTTAATATATCTATCGTGCCATTTAGCCCTTTGCTGCTAGACTATACTGGTTCTTTGAACTGCATCTTGCCTGATTTCTTCAAGCCCATTGAGTTGCTCCAATCTATGTTTATGTGCTTCCGATAAATCAAGTTAGAATTGGACTGCCATCTTGAAGGTTTGAATCTGAAATTCTATAGGGAACAGGACTTGCTTTCCATAACCAAGTTCATAGGGAGTATGTCTTGTTGTATTCCTCCATGTATTTCTCTAGGCCCATAAGACTTCGCGAAGCCTTTCTGCACAATCTCTTCTGTGTAGATGTACAATCTTAGTGAGAATTCCTTCAATCACTTTATTGGTAGACTCTACTTGACCATTTTCTTGTGGATGATAAGGAGTATACTTTCTGTGCTTGATCTTATAATATTCCATGAGGCTTTTCTCAACTTGGATGTAAAATGGGATCCCTGATCTGTCATAATTTCTCTCCAGACAACAAAATGAGTGAAGATATCCTCAAAAAGAAAATTAACTACATAATATTCATTAGGAAAAGGTATTTCTTTAGCCTCTACCCATTTAGTGACATAATTAGTACATACCAAAATATATTTCTTTTTTTTAGATTGTGGATTGATTGGTCTAACAAAATCCAATGCCCATTTTTCAAATGGTTCTATGAGTACCTGAGGTTGCAATGGAATTTCATCTGATGGAGCAAGTTACCCTATCCGTTGGCAGCTGTCACACCTTTTGACATATTATTTGGGATCTCTAAAGATAGATGGCCAATAATATCCCAAATGAAGGATTTTATAGGCTATCATGTTGTCAAAAAAGTGTCCACCACAAGGTTCATCATGACATGCCTTAAGAATTTCAGGCATTTCATCTTCTCGAACACATCTTCTGATAATGAGATCTGGACTTGTTTTATACAGTTCATTAGTAATCCATGAGTACCTTGGAATTATTTGAATAATTTTTCTTTTATCCCTAGGAAACAAATGTGAAGGTAATTTACCTGTGACTAAGTAATTAGAAATGTCTACAAACCAAGGATTTTTAGTAGTTATTGCATAAATATATTCATTAGGAAATTTATCCTCAACTGGAGTGTCATTTTTTATATTTTGAGTTCTAGACAAGAAATCAGCAACCGGTTTTTGTTTTCTAGGTCGGTCTAGAATGGTGATGTTGAATTATTGCAAGAGTAATAACCATATTGTAATTCTTCCATTAGTAATATATTTATTCATTAAGTATCTAAATGCAGGGTGATCTGTATGACCAAAGGTTTCATAGCCTATAATATAATTTCTGAATTTGTTGATAGCATAAACAACAACTAAGAATTCATTTTCAGTTATAGTGTAATTTATCTCAGTGGGAGTTAAATTCTTGCTTGTGTAATAGATGGCTTAAGGGATCGAATATTTTTGTCCTAATACAACTCCTAGAGAAGTATCTGAAGCATTTATTGAAATGTGAAAAGGTAGTTTCCAATTTGGACCTCGTAAGATGGTTTCTTCAGAAATTTTTGTTTTTAAAGTTTCAAATGCCAATTGGCAATCTAGATTTCAACTGAGTTCACAATCTTTAGTAAGTAACTCGAAGAGTGGGGATGGTATTTTAGTGAAATTTTCCATAAATTTCCTATAATATCCTGTGAATCCTAGAAAACTTCTAATATCCTTTTGACAACTTGGAATTGATAGTTTGGAGATGGCTTCAACTCTATATGTATCAACTTTAATTCCATCTCCTGAAATGTGATGTCCTAAAACAATCCCTTCTGTAAACATCATAAAAAAAAATCATGGCTTAGCGAAAGGTTTTCTTCCTTACATATTTTAAGAACCTTTTCCAAATTTTCTAAAGCTTCTTCAAATGAATTACCATAAACTGTCAAGTCATCCATGTACACCTCTACACAATCATGTATTAGTTTAGAAAAAAATTCCTAGTACTGCCCTTTGGAATGTTGTAGGTGCATTGCACAATCCAAAAGGAAGTATTCGGTAGGCATAAGTCCCCCATGGACAGGTGAGTTTGGTCTTATCTTGATCTTCAGGTGCTACTTGAATTTGATTGTAACCACTAAAACCATCCAGGAATGAGAAATACTTTTTATCTGCTAATGTATCCAATACTTGATCTATAAAGGGTAAAGGAAAATGATCTTTTAGGGTAGCTTTATTCAATTCTTGATAATCAATGAATACCCTCCATTTACCATTCTTTTTTGGTACAATCACTAAGGGGGAAACCCATTGACTGTCATAAATTGGGTAAATGAAGTTCACATTCATCAATTTTTATAACTCCTCTTTCACAATTTCCCTAAGATTTGGATTTATCCTTCTTTGAGGTTGTCTTATAGGTTTCAAATTTTCCTCAATATAGATGTGATTTATACAAGTATTAGGAATAATTCCTTTATGTCATTGTATTCCCATGCATATGCAGAATAATGTTGTTGTAATGCTTTGATTAACTTTTCCCGTTGTAATCTCTCTAAGCTTTTGTTTATGTTCATAATTTTTCATGGAAATATTTGAATTGTAGAGTTACCAAATTCTTCCATAGAATGAAGAGACATCTGGCTAGATGAAAAACATTTAATATTGGATTTTTCTTGAAATTGATCATGTTCATATTCTGGGGATGATTCAAATTTTTCTATTGAATTTAAGATTTGATTATCTTCACTAATGGTTGAAATAGTAAAGAGAGGTTGTATATCATTGTCATATTCAATCCATTCTTTGTCATCTAACACTATGATTGGTTTTTTTGGAGGATATAGAGTGAATTTATTTGTTGAGTTACCATCAAAGATATACATGTTAGCAGATCTACAACTAATGAAAGCATCAGCTGTAGCCAACCAAGGTCTTCCTAATATAAGTGGATGTCCTCCTAGATTGTTCTTAGGAGTTCAGATCATAAAATCAATAGGATACTCTCAAGAGTCTAAGGATACTGAAATATCTTCTAACACACCATCTGGCTTGATTACAGATATGTTTGCTAATTGCAGTAATGTAGGTGTATACAGAAGATTAGGAAGTTTGAGTTGTTCCATGGTTTGTCTACTCATGATGTTTATTTCTTCTCCTAAATCAATCAATGTATTTGGAATTTCAACACCATTGATATGTGTTTTTAAAACTGGACTTCCTGGATCTAAATATTTTTGTATGGTAATTTTTCCCATCATTATATCTGCAATTTTTCCTACTAGCTGAATTCTTTTTATTTCTTCTGTTTTTCTTCCTAGTTTCTTCATGCTCAACTCTTTTATTGTTTTAGATAGAATTGGAATCTCTTTAATGGCCTCTAACAGAGGGATTTTGATGCATACATTTTTCAATTCATCTAGAAAATCATAATTGGGAAACATAATATGCTTTTCTACCCCTTTATCAACTTGTAATATTTTAGGGAAAGGAATTTTGGAAGTACGTATTGATGGTTGCTCTATGATAGGAGTTGAGTTTACTGGTTCTTTTTGTTTTTCATTTTCAGAATTCTGGTTTTGAAGAGATGTTCCTTCCTCAAAAATTTTATTTGGCTATAGAGAATCTTCCTCAAAATTATCTTGTTCTTGAATATTTGGAGAAGGCTTTTTCTATTCTAGTATCCTACCACATCTAAGTTGAACATCATTGAGATCTAGAGGAGTAAGCATGTAGGTTGAAAATTTTTGTCCTTCTATTATATAAGTATTTTAAGGAATTTTATTATTGGGGTTTGGTAATGGTTGGGCAGGTACCTGATTTGGTCTTTGTGGAAATGGTAATGAAAGTTGTGGATTTTGGTTTTGGAGTTGGGGTTGTTGATTTTGTTGAGGAATTTGTTGGGGAGGATAGTTTGGATATGATGGAGGATATTGATAGTATTGAGTGAATCTTCCATCAGGATTTTTCATTCCTTGTGCCCAAGATTGAGATTGATATTGAGACTGAGGCCAAGGTTGTTGCCAAGAATTCCAATTATTTGGTGGGGGCTGAGTATACATTTGGTTTTTAAAGCATCAGTCTCGGCTTTGAACTTGTTTTGTAATCTAAGGGTGTCTATATGTTCACTGAGACTTCATAAAATATTTATTTTAAATTCATCAAACATGTTTGCAATTTCTTCGCTACTTACTGTTCCAGTTGCATATTTATTTACTGTAGCAAGAGAAGGATCTCTTAGAATTTTCCCAATTTTTTATTTTCCCCTTGAGAGATGAATACATAATTCACCAATGGAAGTTGAGAGATATCCCCCTTTCCCATCATGTTGAGGATGTCTATCCACTCATCTCTAATGGCTTTTAATAAAAGAGATTTTAAAATATCTTGATCTAAATTATCCAGTTTTTCCATTTTTATGTTATAATTGAACCTTTCAATTAAATCCTCCAAATTCTCATCCTCTTTTTGCATCATTTTAAATACTTCATCCTTGTGATTTTTGGGTATGCAATAATCCAAATACCTTTCTAAAAATTCTTTCTTCGTGTCATCCCATGTTCTGATAGACTAAGTGATTCAACCCATGAACCATTTTAAAGCCTCTCCTTTCAATGTTGAAGGAAAAAACTTAAGCTTTTCAGAGTCTTGTAAATAACCATAAGTTCTGCACAAGACTTCAAATTCAAACAAGAAGGTTTCAGGATCTTCACTTTTTTATCCATGAAAATTTGGGAAGACAGAACGTGAGATATTTTTCATTGTGCCATTCGTCTCTCCATCAACTATAGGGAATCCAAAAGAACTATCAATTTCCCTATTTCTTATTCCTCCTCCTACATTTCCTCTACCTCTTCCTCTACCTCCTCCAAATATTACATTTTCTCCATTTAGAATTTCTGCTTCTCCTTCTCCTCCTTCTCCTCTTCCTACCATTATATATTCTTCAGAGCTAATATAAGATTCAATATGCAAGGTTAAATTCTCTTCCTCTGGTTCTTCTATCAATGGTATATTGAAGAAAGGTTCTTCCTCTTCCTCTCCACTAGGAATTTCTAACTCTTCAACTAAAATGTGTTCCGCTGTAGAGGTGAAAAAGGTTATTCCTTCTGTTGGAGATCTAGGATCTTCTTCCTCCAAGACTACCTAAGTGGATGAAGTAGGAGATCCTCCTAATTGGATTTCTAACCTTAGGAATTCAAGAATTCTATGCCTTGTGAAGTATGGAATATGAGTTTGAGATGGAGGTGTTTCACTTCGTGGTCTTGGTGGAGTGAGCGGTGCTCTAGGTTGTAATATCCCAATAGAGGGGGTGAAGCAATGTATGAAAAATTATACAGAGAAATAATTCAGATCACCTAAGTAAGAGTAGGAGGCCAATATGGAGGCTCTTTATTCACATTTACATCAGCAAAATATATGCACAAGATATCCCATGAGATCTAAAATAGGAAATAGAATACTTTAATGGGATAAATTACTCAAAAAGAGGTGTTGCAACCATACATTAAGACTGAAAAGAGCTTGAAAACGTTATTTTATTTGTTGCAATAGCTATAGATTACACTTCATATCTAGAGCAGATCTGTGTATGAAAATTTATATCTATATCATATCCATACACTAGATAGGCCCTTCTTCAAATTTCCCTTGGGGTTTTTAGCAATACCTGAAGTACAAGGAGTATATTTGAGATCTAATGCTGCAAAGCTACAGAAATATTCAGAAATTCATGAAAATTTAGATCTGATCTAATATACACAATATGGTGATCCTCTCCATGGATCTCAAATGTGAAGGGGATATCCCCAACACATAAAAATCACTCCTCCAAAAAGTGTCCCAAAATACCCTGCAATTGTACCCAAACAAATAACGCAGTTCTGGAAGAAAGAATGCATTGTAGGATTTTTTACATGTTTGGCCACATGCCAAGCTGAAATTGATGCTCCACTGGTCAAATACTCTCTTGCCAATGGGATAGAAGCCTTCCCCACTGAAAAGGAGCACTAGAATGTTCTAGATTTGAGTATATCTAGCCTCCACTTGCTGCAACTTTCAAATACAACCAAGCCCTCAATAGGATCTACGTTGTAGTTGGAAGAAGAATCTTGGCCTTTAGCCAGATAGTGGACAATAAATGAAATGCTCTTCAAAGAGGCCTCTTAAGGAAGGAGGTGGGATCCCCAATCAGGAACACCCAATGCTAAACAATATTTGCAATCTAGGATAAGCAGCCAAAGAAAGCAGTATGTCTAAATAGACAATAATTTAGATGTTGCCATCCCCTTCCTTATATAGATTAAGAGCTTGTAAACCCTAAACCACCTTCAATGAAATAAATTCTTTCACATAAGCCATATCCATCTAAAACTCTATTGTGCCTCATTGATGGCCACTCCTCCAAGACAACATTGTATATTTGGTCATGGTTGACCCAGTCAAAACATTCAGCCCATTTCACACCTAAGGGTGCCTTCTTACATAGCCAAGATTTAGCCTTTTTAACATTTTGCATTGATTTATTTGTTGTTTTGGAGTTTTATGATCCTCCTTTACATTTTTATTCATGAAAAAAGAAAAATAAGACAAAATTGAATATTCCAATTAGCTTAGGACTAATTAGGAATATTACAGTCCTCCCCTCCCAAAGATTGCTTGTTCCCAAGCAACTATAAGGACAAAACTGAAAATGTGGGGAACCTTCCTTCCCATATGGGGCTCCAATCTCCAAGCTATCATCCATATAAAATGAATCACCCTCTATATTGGTAATTCCTAACAAAACTCCTCCCATGTGAGAGGCACCTCGCAAGTGCTCAAGTTACCCAAATGGCTCATCCCATAAGGAAACAACAGGCCCAATGTTGCAATCATGGATGGTCCAATGCTTTCCCAAACATATGAAACATAAGAACCATGGAGAATGTTTCTCCCAAAGAACACATCCAATCCTTTCATTCTCCCTCCAATCATCCCCATAAAAATTACAAGCACATTATCAATGTAGGGGACCAAAACAACATGGATACCAACAATGTTTTGTGCATATGGAGGTGGGTCATAGTCCCACAAGTGGAACCAGCATAGTGCATCTCCTGATTACATTAGATCAAGATGTGGTAAGTGGTTTCCCCATCACTTACTTGTTTCCCATGTCATTTCACCATGGCTGAAAGTGTGAGATATATTTGGTGCCTTAGGAATGCACCCATCATGATACAAAATATCCCTTTGTCCACCAAGGGAGTGGCCATGTTCAAAAATAGTTTTGGCCCAAAGTTGGCCATGAAGTTTAAAAGGTACAACACTCCTCCTTGGAGTCATGGTCTACATATACGTGGTAAAAGAACACATAAAATCAGAAAATAAAACATGATTTACATAATTATTCTCTTCACCAATAATCCTTCTCAAACAAATGGAGTGGTGCATAGATATATCTCCTCTTTCAAAAGTAGAAAGAGAAGGTTGAATTAACTCTCATAGAGTTATGTTGATGCTCCATCTCCACATGGTGCATGCATCTTTGACAATGCTGATATAGTTCTCCTTCAAAGCCCTCCCAATAGTATCTCCTCATGATGATGTTGTTGAGCTTCATGGAATATGTGTGGATGAAACAGAACTCTTCATACGCCCTTTGTAGCAACTTATCCTTGAGCTTGGAGGCTCTAGACAAGAATATCCTACCACGATCATAGATGACTCCATCTTGGACTAAATAGCCCTCATCATGTAGTTGGTCATCAAGAATCATGCATGTGTGAAGATCCTTGGAACAATCCACCAACAGTTGGGATTTTCAATATGGATCTAGACTCCTCAACAATGACAGAGCTAATGATCTATCAACTGAAATTTTTGTCATGTGGTTGCTCCTTTCTTTGACATCTCCTATGCCAAAGGTATGTTTTGGAAGGTCATCCCTTCCTCTCTTCTCCTCCTTGACATACCCCATGCCAAGTGTATATGATGGAAGGTTGTTATCCCCTCCTTGCTTCCCTTCTTGTATATGCATATGCTCAAATGAAGATGGAAGTTATTGGAAATTAGTCTCCCATGGAAGACTATCATCTATCCAAAACCCCCTTGGTCTTGCCAAAGTATGCATGTGAGGCCACCATCTCCTACAATGTATAGAATATTTCTTTCCAAGTGAGATTATCTTCTGAGTCTTCATAGCTAAGGATTTCCCTCCTTTCCCCATGATGGTGTCTTTCTCCGTTCTTGCAGAATCTTCTCTCAGCGTAGTATGAGATGAGAGAGTGGACAATGATGATAAGGGGAAAATATTTCCCTCCTCCTTAAGCTCCCCCAACACTCTCAGTGTTGTAGAATGGTCTTCTAATGCTCCCTTCCTTCTTGGATCTATGAATGGAGCATCAAGGTGTGATACTTCTTTCACCAGATCTAAATCAGGTGGTATCCCAGGTGGTTTTCCACAAGACAATGATGTCTCATGGATCATCCCCATATGCATAATAGATGGATCATCATATATCTGCTTTCATTGTGCAAATTCATCTATGTTTTTTGTGTGGAAGTTCCATGATGATGGGGTTTCACTCTTAAGGATGCAAGACTGCTTCTGATTGGAGCAATTACTCCATCCTTCCCTCCATGTAATAGTGGATCATCTCCTACCATATCAACGTTTTTATCCCTCCTTTTTTCTTATCCTCCTACCTTATACAAGATCTCACAGTCTAAGGTTCTTTCCTTGGATGTCCTTAACCCATGTACACCCAACATCTCCTTGGTGTTAAGAGTTTTGACCATAAAGGAATGATCTAGTATAGTGTGTGTCCCCAAGAATGTATCCAATGTTGGAACACACTTCCTCCATTATTTTGTCTCATTGTCTATCATCATAGACACATGTTTCTCATGCTCTTCATATGTAAGATCCCTTGGAGGTTGATCCCTTGTAGCTTCTTACAAAGATACAAGATCCCTTCTAGTGGAATCAATTGCTTCACCTCCATATCCAAATAAAAGTAGATCTCCTCCTGCTCTCATAGCGCTAGAGGATCTTTCCAGCTCTCCCTCCTCCTTCTCTACATCAATGGATAATGCCTCGTCATTAAGAGATCCTTTTTCTTGATCTCCTCTTGGCAAAATAATCCTCATGTCTTCTTCTTGAGAAGAAAGCTCTTGCTGAAGTGGGGCCTTTTCCCTTGGAAAATCATGTAGCAGACCTTTAACCCCCTTAACAATGTTTTGAAATGGAGTTGTCTTCATGGATCCTTCTAACTCATGCAAAGGTTCTAAAATCTTGGGCTTGGTTTGCTTACCCAAGGAAGTTTCATATTGCTTAAAATCAAACCTTGTCACTAACCTCCTAGTGAACTTTGCATAAGTAGTGATATTTTCATTTTTCAATGAAGAAGATTCAAATAACCATCAGGCATAAGCCTTACCTTGGAGATGCAATGCTGCTACTCTTATGGCTTCTTCTTCTTAAACTTGATGCAGCTAGAAAATGTGTATAGATTTCTTACCCAAGACTTGGATGAGCTCCCGGGTGATCCATCAAAGTAGGTAGAAAAAACCTACCCAAACTGTGCTGCATGCACCCTCTTCTTCTATTGTATTTTCTAGATCTTCTCTCTTCTTTGAGTTGACAAAACTCTTGGAAGCTTAGATACTCCCTGAAAATTCTACACTGAGATTCATATTCTTGGAGATAGTCACCAATAGTCTCCTCTTTCGTTGTTTCTCCCTATGCTTCTTCTCTTGCCAGGAATGTAGGCATGCTGCAACATTGTAGATCACATTGTAGATCTCATGTGCAATTATTCTTGAGGGATTTTCATTTCTTTACCTCCTCATTCCCCTGATTTCACTTTTGAGCTCATGCATAGTTTGGAACATAGTTTTTTAGAACTCTTTCCCTTTCAGTCTTCCAGATAAAGGGGTTTTACCCTTATCTTCTTTGTCTTTAGTTTAATCAATCTTCTTCTTCTATATTTTCTTTTCTATAAAAGAAATATTGGCTTCTTAGAAACCATAGGTTGTGCTAAGATGATGCTCTGATACCACTATAATATCCCAAAAGAGGGAGTGCAGCAATATATGAATAGTTATACAGAGAAATAACGCAGATCATCTAAGTAAGAGTAGTAGGCCAATATGGAGGCCCTTTATTTACATTTACATCAATAAAATATATTCACAAGATATCCCATGAGATTTACAACAGGAAATAGAAGACTTTAATGGGATAAATTCATCAAAAGGAGGTGCTCCAACCATACATTAAGACTGAAAAGAGCTTGACAATGTTATTTTATTGGTTGCAACAGCTGTAGATTACATTTCAGATATAAAGAAGATCTATGTATGAAAAGTTAGATCTATATCAGATACATACAGTAGATATTCCCTTCTTCAAATTCCCCTTGGGGTTTTTAGCAATACATGAAGTACAAGGAGTAGATATGAGATCTAAAGCTGCAAATCTACAGAAATATTCAGAAATTCATGAACATTTAGATCTGATCTGATATACACAATATGGTGATCCTCTCCAATGGATCTCAAGTGTGAAGGTAAAATCCCCAACACATGAAAATCACTCCTCCAAAAAGTGTGCCAAAGACCCTGCAATAGTACCCACACAAATAACGCATTTCTAGAAGCAAGATTGTGATGTAGGCTTTAGTACATGTTTGGCCACATGCCAAAATCTGAAATTGATGCTCCATTAGTCCAATACTCTCCTGTCAATGGGATAGAAGCCTTCCCCACTGAAAAGGAGCACTAGAATGTTCTAGATCTGAGTAGATCTAGCCTCCACTTGTTGCAGCTTTAAAAGACAACCAAACCCTCAATAAGATCTGTGTTTTAGTTAGAATAATAAGCTTGGACTTTAGCCAAATAGGGGACAAGAAATGCAATGCTCTTCCAAGAGGCCTCTCAAGGAAGGAGGTGGGATCCCCGATCAGGAACACCCAATGCTAAACAACATTTGCAATCTAGGCTAAACAACCAAAGAAACCAGTATGTCTAAACAGACAATAATTCAAAATTAAAATATCATTCAACAACCTTTTCATGCTTCCATCCCCTTCCTTATATAGATTAAGAGCTTGTAAACCATAAACCACCTTCAGTGAAATAGCTTCTTTCACACAATCCATCTCCATATAAAATTGCATTGTGCCCCATTGATGGCCACTCCTCCAAGATAATGTTGTAGATTTGGTCATGGGTGACCGAGTCAAAACATTCAACCCCTTTCGCACCTAAGGGTGCTTGCTTACATAGCCAAGATTTAGCCTTTTTCACATTTGGCATTGATTTTTTTTTTTTTTAGGAGTTTTATGATCCTCCTTTACATTTTTATTTAAGAAACGGAAATAATATATATATATATATATATATATATATATATATATATATATATATATATTCCAATTAGCTTAGGACTAATTAGGAATATTACATAGGTATTAAACTCATTCCTCCATCTATGAATCTACCCCTAGAATCTCTTTCTCTACGCATATCATTTTTTTTAGGTGTAAGAAATGAGGCTATCTAATTACACTTCCCTGGCAATGGTGCCAAAATGTTTAGTCAATTTAATGTCTTAAATTTCTTACATAAATTATTAACAGAGTTTTGTTAACTGATGTAGTGTGGTGCATTGTATGTGCTTACTTAACCTTCTTCTTACTTCGTTGTATGTATTTTATGTTGTTTTGGGGTTTTTTCTCTTTATATCTAAGAGTGTTAATCTAAAAACTATGAGAGAAATCAAATGAATCCTAATGAATTTTAAGAAGGAAGAAAAGGAAGTGTTCCTAAGTTAAACTAATTTGCATAAAAATGAATCAAAGATTATTGGCTGGTTAGAATCTGATCTGAAAAAAAAAAAGAGTATCTATTCTAATGACTTTTAATTTAACATTAGTCCTATTCCATGGATATAAATCTTATACTGAAATTGAAATTGCAATGCTACTATAAGTGAAAGAAGATTCAAAAGAAAAAAATTAATGTATTTTTATTTAGTCCAGCATTCAATATGAAGTGTCACCCTCTTGAGATGATGTGTAAGAAACCAATTACACCTTAGTTTCTAATGTTCTATAAAATCAAGTAAAATGTGCAAACGAAAACTTAGTAGTTGCATGAATTAAATATTCCATCATTCAATTTAGAAATATGATAAAATCAACTTCTTGGAATGACCTTTAAGAACATCTAGTGATGCAATTGAATGAGGAGCTAAAAGAAAATGTCAAAGCATGCAAAGTTAAATCTCAACTGATTGTAAACAACTAATGTATGTTTGATTACTCCAGTATTCAATATGAAGTATTATCCTCTTGAGATGTTGTCTAAGCAACCAATTACACCTTAGTTTCTAATGGCCTAGAAAAACAAGTAAAGTGTGCAAAGGAAAACTCATTAATTGCATGAATTAAATATTCCATCATTCAGTCTAGAAATATGATAAAATTAACTTCTTGGAATGACCTTTAAGAAAATCCAGTGATGCAATTAAATGAGGATCTAAAAGGAAATGTGAAAGCATGCAAAGTTAAATCTCAACAGATTGTAAATAAATAATGTATTTTTTATTACTCCAGCATTCAATATGAAGTATTATCCTCTTGATATGATGTGTAAGAAACCAATTACACCTTAGTTTCTAATGACCTAGAAAAATAAGTAAAGTGTATAGAGGAAAACTCAATAATTGTAGGAATTAGATATTCAATAATTTAGTTTAGAAATGTGATAAAATCATCTTCTTGAAATTAATTTTCAGAACATCCAATGATACAATTAACTCATAGTTTTAATCTACGAAAGTAAATAATAAAACAGTAAAGGAAACTAGATAATTGTGAGTTCTTATTGCTTCAAAATTAATCCAATTTCAAAATAGATAGATCAATCCTAATGAAATATTTTTAGAAGAACAATGATTACACAGTTATGATTTAATTCTATACTACTTATCAAAAATGAAATGTAACATTAATCTACTTAGAAAACAGAATTGACAAAAACAAAGGAATTTAAACTAAAACAATGAATGAAAAACCTCCTCTTGTGCAGGGACCCTCTACGACAGATTCAGTTGAGATCGTAGCTAGTTATATACGCACTTAAGCAATCACTCGTACCATGAACATGATCCTTGTATTATAATAGAACAGAGTTTTAAAACAATACACAGTGTTTCAGCAAAAACTTACTTAATCTCGGTTCTGTACAAAAGGTATTTAAATAAAACAAACATAACTATTATGAGCTAATTCTGCCTATAGGTGGCTAATCTTAACCGAATTATAGAATTGGAGTTTGAATTTTTAAATCTCGATTTTCTACGATAGAGAAAATCAAGAGTCCTTCTGTTCTCGGTTTACGTCCTATGACCGAACTTTGACCACGATCTTAGGCATCATTTTCTATAAATCTCGATCAAATAGATAAGATGAAATCCATGTGTAAATGATTTTGGAAATGCCCATGTGGCTCATTTCACGATTTGATCCTTAGAACCTGTTAGACCATGAAAGTAGCTACGGAACTAACAATTAGTTGTAGAATAGGCTTTGTTCTATAGCCAAATTACAAAAATCCATTTTAATAACAATAACATCAGAATATAACATGTAAATCATTTAAATGCATTCCTTGAGACAAAACATGACATTTATCATTTATTGGAGTATATGAATTTAGGAGAAAGTAAGGGAAAAAGGTGGGAAAGGAAGTCAGAGAGGATAATTATGAGATTCAATAGTAGACCACTGAGGTCTAGCCTGAGCATAATTCGCAGCATATGGATTTTTCTCCTGTTGAAATTTTTGGAATGCAATGCCTTGGGGTTGACCTTATGAACCCAAAAGTTAACCTTGTGAACCCAAAGGTTGACCTTGTGAGCCCAAAGTTTTACCTTGAGGCTGCTGAGTGTTGTACATCATGGTACCTTGAGGATTTGACATCACGATATTGTGCAGCAGTTGATGTTGGCCAGGTTGTCCCTGAGACCCAGGTTGACCTAGCTGAAAAAGGACCTAACTTTGTTGAGACAAGGGTTGTCCTTGTTGGACAAAAGGTTTCCCTTGTTGCACATAAGGTTGTCTTTGTTGACCAAAATATTGTCCCTATTAAGAACAGGAAAACTGACACTGATGGGAAAAATGTTGGTTGGATTGAGCATAAGGTGGTGCTTGTTGCACATACAGTTGACCTTATTGCCCATAGGGTCGTTGTTGACCAAAAATAGGCCCCTGCTGATATGCATAAGCCCCTAACAAAATTTCAGACTGACCTTGAAATCCTTGGAGATTCAAGAATGGAGTCTACAACTGCTGAGAACCAAAAGGGACATAGGGTTGTTGGTTTAGTATGTGGTTCTTCAAAGCTTGCTGATACTAATCGTAGGTTAACCCTGTCAGAATAGATGATCCGAAAGGCATAGTGATAGTACCAATAGGTTGATAATATCCTGATATGTGAGTTTGTAATCCACTCACATATGGTCCAGCTGAAGACTGAGAAACATTCAATAGGGACGGTTACCCCCCCAATGATTGGGATCGATGAAATCAATATAGGAACACTAACGAGAGATGTTGAAACACTGATGCAAAAAATCAGCTATGTTGGAATAGATGTAATTGTAGTTTGAGTAGCGACAGTATCAGATGCACCAGAGACAAATGAAACAGATGTAGGTATCATGGTAGTTTTCCAAATTGTGTTGTGATATAAAGACTTGCACTTGAAACACCAAAAACTAGATGTCCCAAAGACATGTAGCTAGATGGAACTCATGGCTGGGTAGAGGGCTGAGAGGCTTGCCCCCCAACAAGAAAGTGCTCAGGAGGGAACTAATGCCCCTCATATAAATACTTTTCCATACCACTAATGGAGCTTAAAACTTCAATGGGAGGTGGAACATCTCCTTTAGAAGGCATTGGTGGAAATATCTAATGAGGAGTAGCATTATGCGTGGATGGCGAAGGTACCAAAGGTACACCAGGTGTATCAAATGGACTATACTGTCGTTGAAGGGATACTTATACAAAATAAAACAATGGATTATGATGAAACATGATATAGCTAACAGGCTCGTTAAGAGGAGACTGAGTAGCAAGAGGTTGAACACTTGGAAGGATGGAAAGCTCAACACTTTTGGCTCCAGTCAATGGTGATGTGTCAGAAGAGACTTGTGATGATGTCCCTTCCGTATAGGATGAGGAAGGGGAAGCAGAACTTAATGGTTCAACCATGAAGAATTTGACTCAAAATCGAACGAGTAAAAGAGGAAATTAGCTCAAGGCTTTTAAAATATGTTCATAAGGAGTTACTCATGATGTGGCCAAGAAATATCTTAATGGGTAAGCCATGTGATCCTGAGCAATTGATTTTAGAACTTAAAAACAAAATAAATAAAAAAGGGTGATCTAGTCATAAAGAATTTCATTCTTTTCAGCTGGAAATGTCATGCTTGCCAGATTTATCAGCAGAAAATGAGCGCCCCACCCGTACCCTTACACCCAGTTATTACCGTCGGCCACGAAGGGCAACATCGCAACATTAGATCAAGGTAGGCCATCTCCTACAATCTATGTTTCATTTATAATCTAGGAAATTAGGTATTAGCTTGTATCATCACTAGAAAATTTAGCGGAATTTCTAACGACCAATTCGTCGCTATTTCAACACATAGTCATCGCAAGAGCGACAGTTCGAGGACAGGAAAAACGTGGTTTTCCATACCGTCGCAATTCTGACGCACTTAAAAAGTGTCGCACTATCGACACTTTTTCCGTCACTTCCAAACAAGCGTCACTCTTCCGACATTTCCCAAACCGTCGCGCTTTCGACGTTTGTAAACTATCGCACTTCAGACGAAATGTGGTCCAACGTTTTGAACGTCGCTCTTCCGATGTTTGTAAACTGTCGCAATTCCGACGAAATGTGGTCCGATGTTTTGAACGTTGCACTTCCGACGTTTGTAAACTGTCGCAATTCTGACACAATGTGGTCTGACATTTTGGACGTCGCTCTTCCGACATTTGTAAACTGTCGTAATTCCGACGAAATGTGGTCCGACGTTTTGAACGTCGCTCTTCCGACGTTTGTAAACTGTCGCAATTCCGATGAAATGTGGTCCAACGTTTTGAACGTCACTCGTCCGACATTTTTATAGTGTCACTCTTCCAACGTTTTTAAGCTGTTGCAATTCCGACGCTTACAAGGTGTCAGTATACTGACGGCGGGTTCAATTTAAAAAAAAAAAAAAAAAAAAATTAAACTTTAAAAGAGGAAAAACGTTTTTTTGAATATATTATATGAAGTAAAACAGTCCATGAAGTCATTACATTTTCACATCTGAAGATTGGAACCCAAATATCCATCCAGAAAAGTGGAAGTCCCACCCGAGACAGTGATAGAAAAATACCCCATGTCACATACAGGGACTTGATATAAAACCCAGTAACGGTCCACATGGAGATTATCGACAATCTGAGAAAGCATCCAAATATGCACGAGGCATCTATAAGAAAGTGAAATAGCAGTATGTAGAATAGTAAAGCAACAGATAGAGTACCGACGTCCATTGTTCCAAATACAAATTAAAGTACCCAAAATCCTTCAACAGAGAAAAACGCTAATCATGTGAGGAGTGTGATATGTCCAAAATATAAAAAGACCATCAGACCATATCAATAAACCAGCAACATAGACCAGCATCGCTAGTTTTGAAGACAGAGTGATAAACATTAATCATTTTTTTTTCACAAGAGAAAAAACGTTGTTTTGAATATATTATATGAAGTAAAACAGTCCATGAAGTCATTACATTTCACATCTGAAGATTGGAACCCAAATATCCATCCAGAAAAGTGGAAGTCCCACCCCAGACAGTGATAGAAAAATACCCCATGTCACATACAGGGACTTGATATAAAACCCAGTAACGTTCCACATGGAGATTATCGACAAATCTGAGAAAGCATCCAAATATGCCCGAGGCATCTATAAGAAAGTGAAATAGCAGTATGTAGAATAGTAAAACAACAGATAGAGTACCGACGTCCATTGTTCCAAATACAAATTAAAGTACCCAAAATCCTTGAACAGAGAAAAACGCTAATCATGTGAGGAGTGTGATATGTCCAAAATATAAAAAGACCATCAGACCATGTCAATAAACCAGCAACATAGACCAGCATCGCTAGTTTTGAAGGCAGAGTGATAAACATTAATCATTTTTTTTTCACAAGAGAAAAAACGTTGTTTTGAATATATTATATGAAGTAAAACAGTCCATGAAGTCATTACATTTTCACATCTGAAGATTGGAACCCAAATATCCATCCGGAAAAGTGGAAGTCCCACCCCAGACAGTGATAGAAAAATACCCCATGTCACATACAGGGACTTGATATAAAACCCAGTAACGGTCCACATGGAGATTATCGACAATCCGAGAAAGCATCCAAATATGCCCGAGGCATCTATAAGAAAGTGAAATAGCAGTATGTAGAATAGTAAAGCAACAGATAGAGTACCGACGTCCATTGTTCCAAATACAAATTAAAGTACCCAAAATCCTTGAACAGAGAAAAATGCTAATCATGTGAGGAGTGTGATATGTCCAAAATATAAAAAGACCATCAGACCATATCAATAAACCAGCAACATAGACCAACATCGCTAGTTTTGAAGGCAGAATGATAAACATTAATAAAAAAAATTTCAGAAGAGAAAAAATGCTATTTTGAATATATTATATGAAGTAAAACAGTCCATGAAGTCATTACATTTTCACATCTGAAGATTGGAACCCAAATATCCATCCAGAAAAGTGGAAGTCCCACCCCAGACAATGATAGAAAAATACCCCATGTCACATACAGGGACATGATATAAAACCCAGTAACGGTCCACATGGAGGTTATCGACAATCTGAGAAAGCATCCAAATATGCCCGAGGCATCTATAAGAAAGTGAAATAGAAGTATGTAGAATAGTAAAGCAACAGATAGAGTACCGACGTCCATTGTTCCAAATACAAATTAAAGTACCCAAAATCCTTGAACATAGAAAAACGCTAATCATGTGAGGAGTGTGATATGTCAAAAATATAAAAAGACCATCAGACCATATCAATAAACCAGCATCGCTAGTTTTGAAGGCAGAGTGATAACCTGTCAACACATAAAATAGTATCATAAAGCGGATACAGGAAATGTGCAGAGACAGTACTGTTGATATACACCTCACACAAAAAGCATCCATGATAGAGAAAAAATATGTATAAACCTAGGGTCGATATTATGTTCTGGCTCGCTTGTTCCCAGAAATAAAAAACATCTGCAGAAACCCAAGCTCGCTTGTAAGATCAGGCTCTCTTGATTCCAAAATTGGTAACCATCTGTTGCATCCGAGATGTAAGGTTCATGCTCACTTGTTTCCATTAGTAGCCCGCTACAGCATCCACCCTGTTCATATCAAAAAGGTTCCTATAGATATACAGAGAAAGAGTATAATACGTAGACCATATAAACATGGCTTTGTATTTCAAAAAATAGGTTTAATATAGAAACATGGCAACATTTTTTTTCTAAGTAAAGTTAATCTATTAACAGTGGGAATAAAATTACACCGAAGTCAAAAACATTGCCCAAACTCATGGCAAATTTGTCATCAAAAAATCAAAAAATTAAGAAGACTGCCCTCATACGGGGAAACCAGTCTTGAACGTTTACAGAATTCAAAAATATTACAAAGGTCCCGACGATAATATAATCTAAAGTAGCCCAATTAAGAAGATTAAGTGGATGCTTGAAAACAGAAAAACAAATTAACCAAACTGCTCCTCCGGCTCTCGATAGTTGGCTACATCCTTCAGAAGGTCCAGGATCGCTAGGTGCTACCTCCACAATCATGCCACCGCTCCCCTCCTGAAGGCCCAAATGCTGGCCGGCTTTTTCTGAGCTCAAACCCACTGGACAGGTGCATTTTTCTTCCATTTGGGCCTCCTCACAGAAAACCACAATAATTGAAGATGTGATTCGTGGGCGGTTCAATGAGAAATTAAAGGAAAAAAGCGCAGTGCACGTCGTGGGAGAAGGTGAAGCTGTGGGGAAATGAGGAGCAGGGGAGCCCATACGGTGGCTAGATCCTAGAACCCAACCCCTCCCACTTCTAATATCTGGATAGCGACCTGCGTGATAATCACTGAACTAGGAAGTCGACTCGGTTGAGGGGCTGGAGGGAGTGTGCAGGGGTTGACCTCTAGTGCTCCCCCTGCGGCAACGCATCCTTTGATGCAGGTGAGGCATGAATGCAGTCTCAGCAGTGGGCACAAGAGGATATGGAGAAGAATAATTCCAAGAAACAGAGGAAGACAGACAAGGACCAGACCGAGATAAATGCAGATATGTAGCAAGGTCTAAGCAGTAGTTCAGCTAGCCACTTCTCCTTCTCGTCACAGTGAGCAGGCAGTGTAACCCAGCAACTGGCTCATCTGAAAAACCATAGCGAAATGCCATTTTATCGACCCAACTATAATGCAATCAAAGGATGCCCATCATAATTAATCTCTGATCATTAATGAGAGCCGAAGGCCGGATCATATTGGAGCATGCAGAATCGCTAACAGGAGTGGAGGTCTGATCTTGAACAATGTTAAAACTTAATGCGATTAGATGTGAAAACCTTGGAACTTAATTGAACAATGTTAAAACTTAATGTGATTGATATGAAATCACCACATCCATGTCCCATCGCCTTAAATGCCATCGAATGCACCCACATCCGGGAACAGGGCAACATTTGATTAAGGACACATGGCAGAAATTGATTGGAGCGGATCTTTGTTTGGGCCGCTCGCACAATGGAAATTCGGACCCGAAAAAGATTAGGGCAGAATTCAATTGGTTTTCGCGTCACAAAATTTGCCGACATCAGCAGGCTATTTTGGAATGCGAATTTGGTTTGAATTATAGTTTATCGCCGTTTGAAGTCCGGCGGGCTCGACTTAAGAACAATTTTGTTTGATCCCATCTTATAAAATTTGTTTTGGTTTTCTTTGATAATACACATATTTATAATAAATCATGGGAATACCACACTAAACATGTGGAAAAGTTATATAAATTATTGAGAACAATCATTTTTATGTAAAAATATCCAAATGTGCTTTTGGGAAATAAGAATTCGAGTATTTGGTTCATATTGTTTTAAAGAAGGAGTGAAGTTGGAGCCTCAAAAGATGCAAGCTATTACAAAATGACCTATTCCTAAGAAAATCAAGGTTCTTAGAAGATTTTTTAGACTTACATAATATTATTGATCATTTTTTAAGAATTATGCATGCATTTCAAGTCCACTCACATATCTCTTGAAGAAAATATCATTTATATGGAATGATGAGGCTACTTTGGCATTCTATCTTTTAATGGATGCCATGTCTTCTACACCAACATCGGTTGCACCTACTTTTAGTAAAACATTCATAGTAGAGTGTGAGGCACTAGGACAAGGAATTTACGTAACATTAACACAATAAGGGATATCATTGGCTTTTAAAAGCAAGGAATTCAAAGAAAATATTTGGTGAAATCTACGTATGAAAAATAAATGGAAGCAATATTACATGCAATAAAAAATGGGGATATTATATCATTGGGAGGTACTTTAAAGTCATGAGAAAAAATGCAAAGTTTTAATTTTGAGATAATCTGCAAAAAGGGTAAGGAAAATTTAGTACATGATGCTCTTTCTAAAATAGACCTCAAATTTATATCAAATTACATTTTCTATTCCTAGGTGGCTAGAAGAAGCTTGCCATAATGGAAAAATGACAATAGTACTAAACAAAAACTAAAATTTATAAAGGATGTGATGAACTCTATGGAGCATTGGGAGTGAAAGAGAGATATACTTTGGTGCAAATGTAGAATATTTTTATGCACGCAAGCATATTTGAATAAAAAAATATTAAGGGAGTCCTATGTCTCTCTGATGGTAGGATGCAGGGTTCCTTAAAACATCTCAAAGGATCAAAAAATATATTTTTGGAAGGAATGAAGAAAGATATTCAAAATTTTGTAAGAGAAGGTCAGGTTTGCATAATAAATAAAAGAGAGATAGTAAAATCTCTAGGGTTACTTCAACCATTCCAAATACATATTCAAAGACTAGAAGATATATCAATAGACTTTATTATAGGGTTACTGAAATATAAAGGTAAGTATTACATTTTTGTGGTCATTTATATAGACAAATTTTGTAGATTTTTTTTGTAGAGCTCAAAGTACATAAACAACAAGCCAAGTGGTAGAAGTGTCAGTGAAATAAATTCATAATCTTCATGGTTTTCCTAAAGTAATAGTAACAAGAAAATTTTGGAAATAATTATTTAATATGAGTGGAGAAACACTAGCTGCCATGAGTTCTACATATCAAACACAATCAAATGGTCAAACAAAAATAGTTAACAAATGTTTTTAAGGTTATCTATGATTTAGAAAAGCAATCTTAATGGATGAAGTGGGTTCGTCAAGGAAGAATGGTAATATGATACTATCTATCACACATCTACTAAAATTTCCCCATTTAAGGCCCTTTATGGATATCCAACTCCTAGTATCTCATAATTTTTGCAAGATAAGTCCAAAGTATAGGAAACAGAGTCACATATGGAGAATACTAAAGAAACTTTGAAAATTATTATGTAAAACCTTCAAATGACATGAAACATGATAAAACAACAAGGGGAACAACATTGAAGTGAAAGATAATTTGAGGAGGGTAATTGAGTATTTTTTAGATTATAGCATTATAAGCAATATTCATTCAAGAAAAAGAAGAATAAAGAATTAGCTCAAAAATGTTATGGCCCTAAGTAATTATTCATAGGATTGCACAAGTGGTATAGAAGTTATATTTTCCTTCTTGCATTCATAAGGTTTTTCATGTATCTTGCCTAAAAAAGGTTTTGGGAAAAAATATGCCAATGTAAATAGAACTTCCAAAATTAGATGAAGAATGAAAGTTGATTCCTGAACCACAAAAAGTTATAGATAAACATTATGTATCTCTTTGACATATAACCATTATGAAGTACCTAATCAAGTGGAAGAATATTCCTCTAGAAGAAGGTACATGGTAAAATAATCAATTCGTGATGAAATACCCACGGCTAAAGGGTTCGTTTGAATTTTTTACAAAGGTTTTGTTATATGTTTTATATAATGCGCAGCAGAATAGTTTTATTGTTTGTTAAGGTCCCACACAGTGATCAAATTTGAAGGGAAAGTCTGAATTTCAATTAGAAGGGCATATATCTATGTTGCCCTTCCATAATGAAAAGCTTTAAAAAAAAAACTTTTCAATTGACCACAATAAATTATTTTTACATTTCATTTTCAGAAAGACAAAACCATCAATCTTTATATTAATAAAAGACTGTTACATATACAACAATGAAGAAGGCTCCATCTTTCATTTCTTAAATATCTCATTGGAAATGTCAACATAAGTCTTGAAGACACTATTATAATAATTTGGATACATACCGCCGGGATATAGGAGATTCTTATGTGTCAGGTTGTGTAATGCAATTTTGACTTTGTCTCACAAGGAGCAGCAGCATGGAGGTCTGGATTTTTCTTGTAGAACTTTTTTATTATTATTTGAAACATTGTTTATAGATATGAAGACAACAATGAAATTATGAGCATGGTGGACAATTAGTCAAGCTCATGATGCCAAACCATGATGATGTAAGTTTGGAATTTAACATTTTTACATGTTAAAGACAAATAGTCAAAATCACTGACAACTTAGTATGACATAATTAATAATCATTCCTTGTTCACTTTTGTTAATAGTTTTATGCCACATGATGATCTCTCTTCTCCGGCATTTACTTGTATTGAAGATCACTATTCTAGGAATAAGGAGTTATTTTCTCCAAAAATAACCCTAGCCAAACATTGACAATGCATCAAGGATATCTTTCTATGCTTCATAAGCACATATGTTCTACTTCTAAATCATGTCTTGGAAGTGGTTGTTTTGCTGGAAATTATTCACCAGTTGGTTTCATACCAAAGTCTTTTTCACATTTTCAGCATCCAATACATGAAAAAGATAATGGTTTGAAACAACATAAATATTTGAAATTTTGCAAGAATTGTCTGGCACACTTTGAATATGAATTTTGAAGTCAAGTGCATGATGCTGTATAGGATCAAGTGTCATTTTGAATACCAAATGTTTCACAAGAAAATTCTCAACATGCTACCCTACAGTAAGGATTAAATGACAATATTGCATCAACTATTTCCATAATAAAAGTGCACCTCAGCCATAAGACTAAACAACTACAAATGTTGTAGATCTAACAAGACCACACAATCAAATTTATTCCACAAGGCCAATTCATTTCAAATTATTTTCCACAAATTTAAGATACAACCATTGTCAGTTTTGTATTTCCTAACAAACTCATAAATTTTGACAAAAGAACCAAAATTTTTTAATACCTGATAGCAATTTTTTCACTCAAAAACTATCTTAGACTCAATAAGCCCAACCCAAAACTAAAAAACCAAACACCATAAGACCCTACAAAAATGAATAGATGATCTTAATCCAGTACTATTGATAAAAAGTTACCTTTACACCCTCACTTATTAAACTACAATGCTGTTAGTGCAACTTCAAAATCTTTGTGACAAAGGGCAAATGTAAAAACTGACAACATTTTTTTTGGAAATTCTTTGTCTACATCTGAGAATTGAATTGACATTTTAAAATTCCTGCAAGTTTTTTTTGTAGACGGCCACAGCCATATTTCTGTACAGGATTGTATTTAAACACAACAGCCAGCATTAACGCAATTCACCAACCCGAAATTAAACAAACAGAAATTTACCCGACAGTTTTGTAAATTCAAAAGGAGGACACGTGGAGCATTAATATTGGATCGCATGAAATTGAAGGGAATCTGAAAACCTGAAAACCGGACCAGAATTTTTTATAGGGCACATTGGATTGAGAATTCGAGTTAAAATTAGGCAGACGTCAGCATCCCATTTTGGAACACGAATTTGGTTTGAAATTAAATCTATTTAGTTTTGAAGTGCGATGGAAAGGGTTCTAATGTTTGATAGTTTACTTTTATCATATTAACATATTAATATATACATATATTTTAAACATATATATATATATATATATATATATATATATATATATCATATCTCGAAATGAAAATTGAGCATAGAATTTAGTTTTAATTTTATTTTTTTTAAAAGAGGGTTTATTATAATATGTTTATATATTTACGGCATATAAAAATAAGGAACAAAAAACTTAGTAGTTTTTTTTAAAGCATAGACGATACTATTAAAATTTTTATTACACGATATTGTCATAAAAGTGAAAGACTGAGTGTAACTTTTTAAGTGTGTATGCACAGCAGTGCGAAAGTGAAAAACACAACATAGTGTTTTAGAGACAGAGTATGTTTGTTTTGAACAGACAGTGAGTTGGTTTTATGCACTGCGTTTTGTAGCAATCATAATTTTGTAATCCCTCTCAGTGAGGAAGAAGTGTAATAGTTTTTTTTTGAGTTATTGAAGGGAATATAAGTTTGTTTTCAAAGTATTGAAACTCTGTCTCCTGTCAAAGAAATTTTTATTTTCTCTGTGTTAGAGGAAGGGAGATTTATTCTCCATTCATTGTTCTGGAATTTTTCAATATTCCAACATGTGCAAGAACAACGGATGTTGTGGTTCCATCCCCAGCTAAATCATTTGTCTTTGCCGCAGCTTGCCTTACCAACTTGGCCCCAATATTTTCAACTGGGTCCTCTAATTCAACCAATAAAAAGGCCAAAACCATAGCATTGAGATACATTTCATTACACTATCAATAACAATAAAATTTGACTCAGCCATAACCCTTTCCTTTTATTGTTGTGAAAATCTTTATGCATTACTCTAATGTGGCCAGTCCATAGGCCAAGTAGACCACTGGATAACAAATATGTTTCTGTTCACCTTTGAGTTTTCAAATTATGCCTACCAAATCTAAGACATTTAAGAGGGGGAAATAATACAATGTTAAAAAGAAAACCAGAGCACACATTTACAAATTACCTCCTTAGCTACTTTCACACCATCATTAACTATTTTCGGAGAACCATGTTTGCTCTCCAATACAACATTTTGCCCCTCGCCCCAAGGGTGACTCCAACAAGATCAACAAGTTTGTTCACACTGCTTGCAAGACAAATTGGCAATGCTTTAAGTAAGTGTGCAATTGAATGCCAGACCATATGCCAAAACAACCCTCCATGAAAAATTAAAATAACACATTAAAATCAAAATAAGTGGACAAGGAAAGATCCACCGCATTGAAGTTTCACGTGCAGGTGACCTTCCTTTAAACATAATTTTTTGACCTAAAATTTTTTTGTCACTGAGCCATCCTTGTTGAAGTACAACTCATTTTCCATAGCTCTTGTATTAACTACCTTCTCTCTGTTGCATAATCTTAGAGTCCCTCTTCTGCTTGAGCGATTAAAGGAAATGGGTGAAAAAACTGAAAGAGAAGACAATTATCTGCCAAATTATCAAACATTACACCCAACTTCTTCCCCTTTCCATTGTTACCCAATGAGGTAGATGTGGCAATTCTTGTCATACTGCCCAAAGCAGAGGCCATCTTCTCTTATCCTAAATATAGAATTACAAGATATTCATATTAGTATGAACCTTAAAAAACATGACTCCCATTGCTAAAAACCACTTTTAAGTTGTAACAGGAAAACTAAACAACTATCGCAACTTTTGGCAACTTATGGAGCATTAAGAGAGAAACAACCAAAGAGAAATACAACCACAATCCTCATTTTAATGAGACCAGACTATATATTTGCATTAATATAATAGAAAGAAATCATGACTATATTAAGGCCAGCACAAAACAATCTTTAACCAGTGTCTCTCGCGGCCTTCAGGTTGCCATGCTAGAGGTTGCATATTTTTAATTTAAATTCTTGACCTCTCGTGCCCATCTATGAATGCATCAAATGGGATATCTACATCAAATGCTCCTTTATATCCCCAAAAACAAATTCCCTACTACAAGAGCACCAGTATTGATGGATCACCCCACACCATCCCACCCACTAGAAACGGTGAAAAAGGAAACCCGAGAAACCTTCTTAAATATCTCAAGATGACTATATGGGTGGTTCTTATGAATCAACCAACCATTCAGAACATGCTCATCAATCCAAACCATGAGTATTATGTGACAATATTCAAGCAGGCACTGAATCGGATTTCTGAAGCTATATTAGAGAAACCCTAAACTCTCACTGAAAATAGGTGAAATGTGGCACCACTCAGAGATTGACATGTGCCAATTGGTACAAGTGGTAGACAATTGGCATTCTCAAACAACGAGGTGATGCAGGAATGACATGAGGGAGAAAATATCAGAAAAGCCCCAAATCTGGAGAACTAAAGCTCATCACCAACCTGAGATTGACAACTTTACATGATGTAACCTATGAAATCGTAAATGGAGAAATCATAGTAACAATAAAGTAACCTATGTAACAATAAAATTGGATTCATCCTGGGAGTGGTAATGGGAGAAATCATAGTGAACAACAGGAAACATGCAGAGTTGCTTACAATCAAATAGATGAAAAAACACATACAAAAAACCTAGATAATAATCATTAACAAGCTTAATATTGAATTATGAACTGTAAAGGAACTTACAAAATGTGACATTACGAACCTGGTCAAGCGCACAAGCAAAAATATCCTGGACATGACCCTGGTTGACAAGTTGTATTGCTCATGATGCAAGAGGATTTGTACCTGCACTGCCAAGTCAATCAAAATCCATCATTATCTATACAATAAATACAATTAATTGATGTAGTATTTTTTACTCTAAGATGAATTCTTATGATAATGTTAGAACATATGTTGAAAATGTAAAAACATACCTAAATAAGCTCCTCTTCGTTTCAAGAACAATTTATTGGAGTCGCATGAACTTGGAACAAGCCTCCCACGATCTGAAAGAGTAGCAACTAAGTCAACAGTGACTTTTTTGTTGCTACGCTGGATCAAGGGAGGTTTGCTCCAAGATTAAATCGCTCCAATAAATTATTCTCTACTAAACGGGGCCAACCACGTGAAGGTGGAAGCTCTTATGGCCCCTCCCCCCCCCTCACATCACTCTCAATTCCCCAATACCCAATCTATATTTCATTTTTTTACTTTCATGAGCATAAAAAAAAATATTCAATAACTAATAAAAAAATAATTCAACAAAAATTATACAAGGAAACATTGCAATTAATGCTTGACATAAAAATAGTATGATAAATGAGTTTTTTATATAACGCAAAAAACGTTCCAAGTATGGTAACGTTTGTCTTATAATAATACATTATTTTACATTATAAAATTTTCTTTTTCTTCTTCCTATTTCTAAAGCTCCTAATTACATCATCAATATCATCGTGCTCTGCTCCTGTTTTGTGCCTTTCGACCCGCACTGCTGACCTAGTTGCATAGTCACGATGTCTGGTCTCATCCAGTGACGGGGCATCGCCTACAAAAACAGATAATATTAAATTTTAATTGTCAGTTTTTAAATATCATTGAACTAGTTCGGTAATATTAATAAAAAAAAATTCAATGAGATTATTTACCTGGTGCACTAGTTGTCGTCACTGACCTAGTTGCGTAGTCACGATGTCTGGTCTCATCCAGTGACGGTGCATCGCCTACAAAAACAGATAATATTAAATTTTAATTGTCAGTTTTTAAATATCATTGAACTAGTTCAGTAATATTAATAAAATAAATTTCAATGAGATTATTTACCTAGTGCAACAGTTGTCGCCGCTGACCTAGTTGCGTAGTCACGATGTCTGGTCTCATCTAGTGATGGGGCATCGCCTACAAAAATAGATAATATTAAATTTTACTTGTCAGTTTTTAAATATCATTGAACTAGTTCGGTAATATTAATAAAAAAAATTGCAATGAGATTATTTACCTGGTGCACCAGTTGTCGCCGCTGACCTAGTTGCATAGTCATGATGTCTGGTCTCATCCAGTGATGAGGCATCACCTACAAAAACAAATAATATTAAATTTTAATTGTCAGTTTTTAAACAGCATTGAACTAGTTCGGTAATATTAATAAAAAAATTTGCAATGAGATTATTTACCTGGTGCACCAGTTGTCGTCGTTGGGAATGTTGCCCTGTCTTCCTCTCTGGTGGTAAGATCCTCAAGGGAAACATTCTCTTTCATTTAAAAAAAAAATGTTATAAGGACAACCATCAAGGTATAATTAGAAAAAATTATAAGTGGAAATTAATTACTGTCACAGCCCTCACTGATAGTAGCATTGTCGGCCTAGTCCCCACTACAATGATCAGGTTGCACGTGAGGATCATCTACATCTGGCTCTAAAACTGGGTTATTTGCCTCGTCGGTAGTGCTGCTCCCCTGATTTAAACAAAGTTGTTAGACATTAAATTTATGGACGAGAACAAACATATTGAAAGGTTAATGTTTTACCTTATCAGGCATTCTAGATCTTGGGACCTGCCCCAAGCTTCTGCGACGTTCAACTACGGCTTGATAGCCAAAATGGAAAGTGATATTTTTATCTTCCTCTGTAGTTTCTGTTCCGAAGTCATCACCCTACATTACATATGATTGTGTATTTTTAATCATATTTGATAGGATTAAAAAAATGTTGGAAGGTGATACAATTAATTATAAGATGTTTAGCTACTTAATTACAATTCTTGCAGCTAATTTCAAGTAGCCGCCCTGGCCTAGCTTGTGATGGCCCTTTTTTTCAATCCTAGCTTTGGTTTCCTTTGAGGTGTCAGGCAACCTAGCATCAAAATATTGAAGTTAGATATGACGTAGCACACTTTTATTTTAGACATAGAGAAAATTAAAGCTATTGAATTAAAGTTGTAATTTACCTTGCGGGTCTAGTTGGCATTTTTCCTTCTTTCTTTGCCCTTTTCTCTTTTCCGTCATGGATGAGTGCTCTCCACTCACTCTCTGGAACTTTGAGAGGACACTCGTATCTAGGGTTCAATTGCAATTACATCCTATAGGTTTCGCTGGTATATTTCAAATATTTTCCAGCTACCCGAGCCATCGTTGTTCTGTCAAATGTGCCGACTCCAAAAAGGGCTTCTAGATAATCTAGAAGTTCTTTTTTCAGGTTGGAATTCTGGGAATTCCACCCTGTGCATATGGTTGGGCAAAAATTTACCAATGCATGGCTCTCCAAAAACCTGTAGAACTCATTGTTTCCTACACAGAAAAAAAAAAAAAAAGAAGAAGAAGAAGAAGAAGAAGAAGAAGAAGAAGAAGATATTATCATTAATTTAAAAATGAAAATCATGATAAATATGTTTTAGATAAAGTACATGAAATAGTTAAAATATTAAATTTACCTGGGAGTTGCACATGCTTTATAGGGACACCTTCATCGTTCACAAACAACATGCAATTAATGGTCCGTGTGGAGCTGACACGTGTAGCTCCAAGAAACGCAATAATGTAGTTGGCCATATCAGCCTCATCATTGCCAACACGTTCAGCAGTTGGCTAGGTGTCTTCTTGGGCAGGGTGTGTTTCTTGGTTGGCACCTAAAGGAGTAGAAGGTGTATGAGAGGGTTGCTGGGCAATCTCTTGCCCATGTGTCCCACTACCACCAACACCAGGTTCAACAAGTGCCAGAAAACACTACATACAAAAGAAATTTTTGTTAGTTTAGTCAATGTAAAAATTAAAAATCAAACTATCACAATTCATCTCATGCAGAACAAAAAAAATATCATTTTGACTTTTTATTATTACCTGATATGTTTCTAGCGGGCTCATAAGTTTTTTTATCCTCTCTTCTGTTTCAGGTGTTTGAGGCGCGTCTATCAAAGTATTAAATTTCGACCTTGCATCTCGTGCCTTTTTTCGCAACAAGAACACTGGAGATAGGGATGAAGAAAGCTCTTCCTCAAAGAGGGAATCATCAGGTGTACCATGGCTAGGTGTCTGCATATTTGAACAAAATTAATATTATTTCAATTATGTAAATAACTAAAATACCTGAAGATAGATCAATGCTGGCACTTTACGTGTTCTTCCACTGGCCTCTTTCCATGATCATCTCGTATCGGGGTTGTTCCTGTACTACCCTGATCAATCTGCCACATTGCAATAAAATTATAAATGTACAAAATTGAAAACAATATCTAACTTGAAAACACAAAATGAAAACTAAAATAATTTATAATAAGACACTGGAAGACAGAGTTAGAGTTTCAAATATGCCTTGCATTGAATTCAGTCCTAGAAACATGTCATTGCACATTAAGGCACCCAAACAAGAGATGAGTTGACAATGAAGACCTTGTTGAATATATTGTTTGAGAAACTTCTAGTAAACTTGTTGTGAAGACCTTGAGGACATTTTTGGAGCAAAATTGTTGAAGTTGATGGTATAGAATTGTTGGAGACGATCTTGAAGGGCCTTGAAGTGAAGCTTTTGGAGAAACTATTGAAAAATCCTTAGAGCATTTAAGTAAGGCACTTTCTATCTTCCATCACCTTTTTCCTTTCAATATCCTTTAAACGATTTTGTTGATATTTAATGTTTGAAATCACGTTATAATTCCTTGATTATATGTGTTTGGGGACTCTCCCTTTGAAATTACCCAAAAATACCCTGGCAATTTTATCTTCAGGATGCATGTCTGACCCTATTGTTCAATATTTTGATTGATAGTAGTAAACATAGAGAGTTATGGGGCTCTTGACTTGGTTTGGTTGGGCCATTAGATCCCTAACATCTACTAGGGAGAACCCCCCTTTAGTTGGAGGAGATCTAGCCCGAAGTGAAAAGAGGTTGGAGAGGTGACAATGGGGCTATTGAATTACACATGGTATCACACTTTAGCTTTAGGACTTTATCTTGAGAAGTGCGAGATTTTGCTATATCAATTCTCAAATTGTTTACAACACTATTGTTAAGAACTAATAAGAAGTGATGCTGAGGGGTTTTTGGGTATAAGAAACAATACCATTTAAAAACTAGGGTTCTCAGTCCTTGGCATTCCTTCACCTGGGCCTAGGGGCACACTAGAATAATTTCACACTAAACCATGCAAACTTAAAAGTAACTTAACAGATCGATAAAGTAATAATAATCATAATTCCTAATTTCCTAATGTACGATATGATGCAAATTATTCAAACATGAAGCAATGAAGACATGCAATGTCTGAATTTCAAGATTGATGAACCAATACAAGAATTTAGAAACTACAACTTTGATTCAATACTCTGTGTCCTAACTCCAGGAAGGAATCTAGTTTGTAGTACAGAACATGCATCATGTATTATCAATTCTTAATTGACAACAACTAAAGGACATCTACCTCATCAATTCCTTCCCATTTTGTGTTTTTATGTTATATTCCTTACAAAAGTGTCAAATTTCTCTCAAAGTAAGCAACCACTGAATAAAATAAAAAATAGTTGAGATATGATTGAGAAATGGTCATTTATTTCTTGAAAGGATATTCACAATTTCTTTGGTTGTTTTTCATCTCAAGAAACAATAAATGACCTAAGAAACTATCATGATGTAATATAAGAAACAACACGGTGCAATGGCCATTTTCAAAGCCAAATGATGTCCATTGAGGACATGGCCTTTATTTGGTTCCTGTTTCATAGGAGTTTCGGGTAGAAATGGAACTTTGTTGTACCATTTCAAGTAGTAAAAAGGGAAAACCTTCTTTTTCCATGGGAAATAATTTACCTTTCCTTTTTCAAGATAATCTAAATCACAAAAAATATGAACTATACTGCACACATTCTTGGATAATGTGAAAGTGGAAAAGGAATACCCTACACAATTGATGCACACATGTACATTTGAACACTAATAGATTTTTGTAGTTGAAATGCAATGCTTGTTTTCATTTAAATGTAGGGTTTTTAAAGCAGGGAGAAATAATGGCTGCCAAATTAATAAGCGTTTCTTTGCAAAAAATTTAAATATTGTATTGGGTGATGAAGATAATAGAGGGTATTGAATCTTGATTCTTGAAATCTAGAGAGAACCCTATAGCCTAACACAATCTAATGGAATTGACCAAAAAAACCCAAATAGAGTCAACCCTATTATAGGAGGAAGGGCCTACAGTAAGAACTTACCATTTTGCAAGAGTTGAGGGTGAATGTTGTTTTGCAAGAGCTAAGGGAAAATGCTGAGGGCGAATGCAGGGCGAATGCTGTTCTGCAAGAGCTCAGGGCGAATGCTGAGGGTGAATGTTGTTCTGCAAGAGCTCAGGGCGAATGCTGAGGGCGAATGCTGTTCTGCAAGAGCTGAGGGATAATGCTGAGGGATAATGTTGTTATGCAAGAGCTGAGGGCGAATGTTGAGGGAAAATGCTATTCTGCAAGAGCTGAGGGTGAATGCTGAGGGTGAACACTAATATATTTTTTTAGTTGAGATGCAATGCTTGTTTTCATTTAAATGTAGGGTTTTTAAAGCAGGGAGAAATAATGGCTGCCAAATTAATAAGCGTTTCTTTGGGAAAAATTTAAATATTTTATTGGGTGATGAAGATAATAGAGGGTATTGAATCTTGATTCTTGACATCTAGAGAGAACCATACAGCCTAACACAATCCAATAGAATTGACCAAAAAAACCCAAATAGAGTCAACCCTACTATAGGAGGAAGGGCTTGCAGTAAGAACTTACCATTTTGCAAGAGCTGAGGGCGAATGTTGTTCTGCAAGAGCTGAGGGCGAACGCTGAGGACGAATGCAGGGCAAATGTTGTTCTACAAGAGCTCAGGGCGAATGCTAAGGGCGAATGTTGTTCTGCAAGAGCTCAGGGCGAATGCTGAGGGCGAATGATGTTCTGCAAGAGCTAAGGGCGAATGCTGAGGGTGAATGTTGTTCTGCAAGAGCTAAGGGCGAATGCTGAGGGAAAACATTGTTCTGCAAGAGATGAGGGCGAATGCTGAGGAAAAATGTTGTTCTGCAAGAGCTAAGGGCGAATTCTGAGGGAAAATGTTGTTCTGCAAGAGCGGAGGGTGAATGCATGCGTGATATCAGACGTTAATGTAGCTATTGCGACGGATATAAGTTTCGTATTTTTAATAAAATCATTTTTATTTAGCACGCATATAAGTTTCATATTTTTATGTAGCGCGCATATAAGTGTCGTTATACCTACGGCATAAAAAGCATTGCTATTGCGACGAATGCCTCCAAACGTCGCAATTATGACACTTAGAGATCGTGTCACACTTGCGACGTTTGGAAGCAGCCGTCGCAATAGCGAAGCTTTGGGGCATAGTGTTGCGATTGCACAGTCTTCCTCCAAATGTCGCAATTGCGACACTTTGTATAAGTGTTGGTATTGCGACACTTTTCTATAAATGTCGATATAGCGACTGTTTTGGGCGGGATTGAAAAAATTTGGGGAAATTTCTGACATTTGGTCAAAAGCGTCGGAACCAAGTGTTGGAATTTCCCCCAAATGTAGTAGTGCATATTGTTAATATAAGAGGAGTTACAACCTGCGCCTTGATGTCTAAGCTCTCCTTCAGCGGGTCCAAATCTAGGAATGTCTCCAAAGCACTCATTTTCAACTAAGTGTGAGAAGGCTAAGGGCCCAACTCTCTCTATCAAAGCTTATGACAATATTCAAACCTCTCTCTATTGTGCTCTTCTATTTTTTTCTCAGGCATTGGAGGATGATGAATTTATAGAGATTAAGGAGGGGACATCAATCCACATATGATGGGGAAATCAATTATCTCTTTGAGAGGTTCCTCTTCTATAGGAACAAGAGGCCCAAGGGAGGAAGATCGGTTATATTCTGACCAACAAAAATCCAGCTCTCTATTCTCGAAGATTCCAGGCCATGAAGCATCATTTCCATTTTAAAAAACCTTCCAGAAGTAGATTGACGTGGGTGTGAGGTCCATACTAGCACTGATCGGCACTACTCACAAGCTTAGGATGGGTCATCGATGCTGGTGAGACACATAGGGGTCTCGTTGCTCCAAATAATTATGTCTTTTAGGGAGCTACTCCAGTAATTATCAACAGAGAGTTTTTTCTTCAGACTGAAAGGGATGTAATGGCATATTTTCATGATGGAAAAGGTACATAGGGGTCACTTTTAGGGTCCTCTAGGTTTTGGGAATAGGGAGTTCAGGGGCAGTGAAAAAATTCTATGTAACACATTGCATATCCTATTACATCACTGCAGAGAAATGGTAAGAAATTTGAATGCACAGAGGAATGTGTGACAATTTTTGAGCAGTTAAAGCAGTTGTTGATAAATTCTCTAGTGTTAGAAATTGTAGATCTGGAAAAAGAGTTTGTGATGTATACACATGATTACAAGAGGGGACTTGGTGGATTCCTTATGAAGGAAGAATAGGTGGTATGTTATGAGTCACAAAAACTAAATGAGAAAGAGAAAAACTAACTAAGACATGATCTTGAATTGGGAATGATCATTCATGCATTGAAGATGTGAAGGCACTATTTTCTTGGTAGGAGATTTATACTGATGAGTGATCAGAGTGGGTTGAGATACTTGTTTTACCACGCAAATATTAATGCTAGGAAAGGTATATGGTTGGCCACAATTAGTGAGTTCAACTTTGAGATCAGGTACATCAAGGGAAAAGAGAACAAGGTTGTAGATGCTCTTAGCAGGCGAATACAGGTAAATCACATTGTAGCTATGAGTTCCTATGGGAAAAACTCACAGATAGCATCTTGTAGGCATGTCAGCAAGATGCCAGGTATATGGAGCTTAGGCACAAGTTACAACAGAGTACAGGTACAGGTACAAGTACAGGTAGTGGTATAGGTACAGGTGTTGGGCCCAAATTAAGGTATGATTCTCACCCTATAAGTACTTCAAATCATGTTATAATTTAGGGGGAATCCCTCTTCATATTAACAACAAAGAGAATAAAAGATTATGAAAACAAGAACAATTGGGCTAATGATGAAAATGATGTTTTTGTAATAGAAAATTGACTTCTCTTATCTCCGCATGCAGGAAGGTAGAATGGCTGGACCAATAGGAAACCAACCAACGTACGTAAGCATGTGAGATCCTAGTAATTCCTAGGGGCCAGCAAAAGGTAGAGAAACGAATTCAAGCCAAGAACTCAAACGACAGCCATGCGCAGTGGGCTGTCATTTGGAAAACACTTTTGAATTTTTTAAATCGCCTTTAAAAGGGCAAAGGACGAAGGACAAGGGGAGTCAGAGACAAGACAATAAATTCATTCTGTAATAGAAAAATCAAAAACATTCTCTCTAATTGTGTTTTTGTAACATCACTGGATGTAATATAGAGCTTTGAACAATCATATTTTGAATTTTTTAAGGTGCTAGGGCTTCTGGTGGTCTAGGCCCAACCTCTGGAAGCTCCACGCAAGTTTTCATACTCTGTGTAGTTGCAGAACCAATGCTTAAGAATCTGATGTAGTTGTAAAGTATATTTCCATTCAATACAAATACAGTTCTCTTTCTTCAGGATTGTTAGAAACTGCATTCTTAAAGTAGGACAATCACAATCATATTTTCCGACTTACGGTAATGCTTTGTTATCAATAGATAGTTCCAGTTCTTTTAATGCCATTGCATTTAAATTATATATCATAGAATAAGTTGATTTTAGTATTCTCTGCCTTTATAAATTGCGTTCTCCTTCTAGCATAATGAAGCACTTAACCAGTAATCAATTTTGATTAATTAAGTCATAAAGAGAACTCCATTGCAAAATTACTTAATTACTTTTTGTACGAATTATTTAATTCGCTTCAGTCATACTGTTGTTCCATTACAGTTCAACTTAATTATCCTTTTGTTCCATTACTGCTCAGGTAGTTCTACTATTGTTCCATTATTGCTTAGTTAGCTAGACTGTTAATTCAATTCGATTCCATTACTGATTAGCTTAGTTAAACTGTTGTTCCATTCAATTCCATCGATGTTTAGTTGATTTTCGAATTCAATTGAATGTCTGCTTGATATCTCTAGATTGTTGTTTGATTCAGTTAAACTGTTGTTTAATTCCATTAGATAAATGCAAAATCCTGTTGCTCAATCTTAGGTTAAAAACCTATCCAAGCCACCCTTCTTGGGATAAGAAATTTTAGGAAGTTATTAAATACTTCCTCATGAGTGACAAGGAACATCTGTTAGACAAACTGACTCGCATATATTGTGCCAACACTCTTGGAATAAAAATACTTACCCCGGGTTGATAATTAAATGAGAAAGCACTAGAGTTGTCAATAAAAATTCACCTCTTTCAGCACCAACATTTTGGCACAGTTGTCGGGGAGAGCGTTAAGAGTCATCTCCTTTATTCATATTTCTCCATTGTTGTGAAGAATTGCGTATTGGAAATGAGAGGTAAGAACCTACGTACTAGCAAGCAACATGCTTGCCCTTTATCCCGCTCACCAGCAAGTTGTACAAAGAACTGTAGGATAGGTGCTCTTATTTTATGTCTAGGAATAAAAAGATATAAACAATAGGAAATCATTCGCAACCATCCTCACAACCCAAAGGACACGTGATCCTTGGAAGAACAACATATATAGATGAAATCATTAGGAAAGCTGAATCTCGGGCATCTATAGGACCCAGAACTATTTCCATTCAAAGTCCTAATGCACTCCCTCAGGAAACTGCCTCACCATATGTAGCCTACGCCGAGATTCACTGTGAGATAGAGGGGTCTGAGAAAATACTGCAGATTTTCATTCATAGAGGCACTGACCCTTCAAAAGAGGGAAGCTCTTGCAACCTACAAGAAGGAGGGGGAGAAAATAGTGGAGGAATTCAGATAGAGATATCAGAACCTAAGTCCCCTAAAGAAGTGATCAAAACAAAAGTTCTTAGGATCCTAGATCAGGGAAGTGCTGTAAAACCCCCATCGCATTCACCTCCCAAGCCTATTAAAATATCTCCTCCAGAACAAGAAGTTCCCGAAGATTTCTGTCACCTCTTTGATCAGATGGAAAATAATAAAAATCAGAATCAGAGGTAGACATCAACATTAGAATACCCTATTGTTGATCATGCTGCCAATGACCCTATGAAATCCATTCCCTTGCACAACATCCCCACCTTTCATGGGCTAACCACAGAAGATCCTGATGCATTCCTATTTGAATTTGATGTCTTATGTAGAGGATATGACTACACCACTAATCCCCAAAAACTAAAAATATTTCCCTCTACCTTAAAAGGAACTGCACTCCGCTAGTTCATGGGATTAGGAGGGGGAGCTATAAACAACTGGGACCAAATGAAGAATAATTTTCTTACCAAATACCAAGACTATTGTCGACCCCGAGACCTAAAAGAAGAAATCTTTAACATGTCTGCAAAATACAATGAAACATTAGAGGAATACATAGAAATATTTCAATACAATTTACAAATATCCCCATATACCACGTCATCCAAGGACATTTTAAAAGCCATAATGCTTAAGGGGATGAAGGAAGACTGGGTTGATATGCTTAACATAATGGGGAAGGGAGATATTTACCAAGAAGAATATGATGAGATTATTTCCTTATGTATTAGATGCTCCTGGGGTAGCTCACACAATAGACCTATTGGGCGTGATTCGATGAAGAAGGATCTTAAGCAGACCAATGGCAATGTAACCAGAGAAAAATTTGGAATCTGTTAGAAAATTTCAAAACTGACATCTTGGGTACTTTGACAACGCAAGTTGATGTTTTACAAGCCACGCAAAAATAAGCTATAGCCAAACAAAACCTGGCCATATTTTTCCCAAGACGTCGGAAGAAGCACAGACAGAGGGAGTGTCCTTTAGACATGGTCCAGACTTGTGCTATCTACACTAAGGATCATACTACTGACTAGTGTCCTTCACTTCCCGGGATGAAATTCGTATACAAGGAAGCAAAAGAAGAAATAGATCTAGTCTATTTAATGAATCAGTGTCGACAATGGCAATCACAACATGGCATACCACAAGACCTGCCTCAATACTTTCTGTTGCCACAGTTTAGCCAAAAAAACCCTGCAACAACTTGGCAGACTCAAAACCCCTTCCCAACTTGGCCAAACCAAGTGTTTCTTATGCCACCTTGGCCTACGCAACCTCCATCACGGGGTAATTGGCAAGACTTCCCTAGCTCTCCCCTTTATTGGCAGAATGTCCCGTATCAAAACCAATGGCCAAACCCTCCAACTCTAAACACCAATTGGAACTGGCAGCAACCTACAGGAATGGCCAATCTGCCGATAGCAATAGGAACCCAACAATTTCCAGCTTCCTACCCAATTCAGCATAACCAACAACCTGCCATACACCCTCAATTACCAACCCAACCCAATCCTAATCCCAATAAAAAACCGGTTCAACTAATTCAAATCATATAAAATCCAAACCCAATGCCAAACAGAAACAGTGCAACAAATTGAGGTTAATATCAATACGTACCATATTACCAATAGAGGCCACAACTCCACCTTAGTCCCAAGTTGAAACATCCATAGAGCCTAGCCTAACGAATATAACAAAAACATGTAAAGATAAGGAAACAATTGATCAACAAAGACCTGAAGAACTTAGGGTGACTCCGCCTCCATTTCCTGAGAGATTAAACCTACCCAGACCTATAATCACTCTAGATTTTGACATCCTGGGGGAATTAAGAAACCTTTGTATCATAATTCCTCTTCTCTAGGCCATCCAAGACATTCCCATCTATGCAAATACAATCAAAGAATTATGTGGAAAAAAACAAATTAAGAAAACAATGGCTGCACCCACCGTTCATGCAGTAGGAACGCTATCTGACTTGCTGTTAGGTAGGGAATCACCTGTAAAATATGGATACCCAAGAAACCCCATTGTAACCATGTAAATTTATGCACATTCATTTCCAAACACATTGGTTGACTTAGGGGCAACCATTAACATCCTAACTATAGGAGCTTTCAAAAAACTGGGCATATCATCTTTAGAACCTACGGCCACATTTCTGGAACTGGCTGACAAATCTGGTATCAAACAGGAAGGTATAGTGCAAGACATCATGGTCTCTGTGGACTCATGGGAATACCCAGCTGATTTTTTTTTCATTAATCCAAAAAATAGGATGGAAGGGCACCCATTGATTCTTGGGTGGCCTTGGGTGGCCACAACAGATGCTTACATAGGTTGTCGAGCAGGTAGCATGACTATCACTAGAAGCGACTCTATAAAAAATATCATTATTTATCCGCCTGCCAGACCAAGTCTACCCACGATAAAAATTCACAAACATCCAGATACAAATTGGGAGAAAAACATCCGTCCACCTCTGACACTAGTAGAAGCCCTCGAATTCAAGGATCAAACTTAAGATGATGTGATTAATAACTTTATGAATCAGTGACCGAAGCCTGAAAATCTAAAATGCCAAATGATGAAAACAATCCTCGAACATGAATATCAAGAGGATCCTGTGGTGGACTTTGAGACTCAACATATCTCCACAACCGTTGTTCGTAACAGCATACCTATTGAGATCGAACCAGGAAAGGTTCTGAATATTAATGGTAGCTTGGATGATAACCAAAATCAGAAACTCATAAAAGTCCTCCAGAAGTACGAAGGTGCATTTGAGTGGGACTACCAAGACATGAAGGGCTTGGACCCACAACTGTGCATGCACCACATCTATACTGATAGGGAAATGCACCCCGTTAGACAACCCCAACAAAGACTAAACCCGCATTTAAGAGAGATTGTAAAAAAGGAGTTGCAAAAACTGTTAGATGTAAATTTCATTTATCCTATCTTAGACAGAAAATGGGCCTCCCCTTTGGTCGTCGTCCCTAAAAAGAATGAGAAGTGGATAATCTGCGTAGATTACTGAGAATTAAATAAAGCAACTCAGAAAGACCATTTCCCCCTTCCCTTCATTGACCAAGTCCTTGACACATTGGCTGGGAGACGATTTTTCTCTTTTCTTGACGGATTCAATGGATACAATCAAATCCAAATAGCTCCCGAAGACCAAGATAAGACAACCTTTACCTACCCATGGGGCACTTTCACTTACAGAGTTTTATCGTTTGGATTAAGCAATGCCCCAGCAACATTTCAAAGAGCCATAATTAGAATTTTTTCTGACTTAATAAATGAAGGACTTGAAATTTATATTATTATTTTACACCATATGGGGAAGACTTCGATCAAGCTCTAGAAATGTTGGAAAAAGTGTTAGATTGATGTATTGCTACTAGACTATGTCTAAGCAAAAAAAAATGCCACATGATGATGACTAAGGGGGTAATCCTAGGTCACTACATTTCTGCAGCTGGAATACAGGTAGACCTGACTAAAATAGAGGTAATCCTTCTGTTGACCACACCTTGTACACAAACATAGGTACACAGTTTTCTGGGATATGCAGGATATTATCACAGATTTATAAAAAAAAAATTCGCAGATAGTTGTACCTCTGTATGCATTGACTGGGAATTTTGAATTCCATTGCACTGAAAAATGTGACACTGCTTTTACAGACTTGAAGAGGCTGGTCTCAACAGCACCAACCTTGCGAGGTCCTAACTGGAAACTTCCCTTTCACATCTCTTTCGATGCATCTGACACAACAATAGGAGCAGTCCTTGGCCAAGAAAAAGACTGAAAGCCTTATGCTATTTATTATATTAGCAAAAACCTTACTCATGCCGAATTAAATTATATAGTGACCTAAAAATAATTCCTCGCTGTCATTTATGCTATCAATAAATTCAGGCACTACATAACCAGATATCAAGTGTTCCTCTACACTGACCACTCTGCTATTAGATATTTAGCTAATAACTCAATCACGAATGTGAGAATAAATTTTTGGCTACTGTTGTTGCAGGAATTCGATATAACGATAAAATACCATCCAGGGAAGGAAAACATGGTCGCTGACTCCCTTTCTAGAGTCCCCAAGACAGACGATACACTAATAGTTGACGATCAATTCCCTGATGAACACCTGTTTGTTGTAGCGATCAAAACACCATGGTATGCAGATGTGGCAAATTATCTGGCAGTGGGAAAGCTACCTAGACATTTAACGATGAGAGAACGAAAATTTATTGTACAGCACAGCATAATATTCTCTTGGATTGGACGATACCTATTCCATACAGGGGCTGATATGCACATACGAAGATGCATATGGGAAGACGAAATCTATGACATATTATGAGCTTGTCACGATGAACCCTATGGTGGCCACTTCGCAAAACGATGGACAGGGCATAAATTGTTGCAATTAGGCTATTATTGGCCTATGATTTTCAAAGACGCAAAGAAGTATGTCCAAGCTTGCGATAGCTGCCAAAGAATAGGCCGCCCAAGCCAAGCTGATGAAATGCCGCTACGACCATAATTGGTGGTGGAACCATTTGAACGATGGGTGTTGGACTTCATTGGGCCATTCAACCCACCATCAAACTAGAAAGCCCACATATTAGTTGCCACAGGTTATGTCACCAAATGGGTGGAAGTAGTGGCCTTGTCAAGAGCCATGGAAGAATCAGTAATTAAGTTTCTCTTTTAACTATTCGTACGATACAGCTTTCCAAGGGAAGTGATAACCAATGGAGGGGCACAATTCACAGGCAATAAGATCACATCTACCTTAATAAATCACCATATCGTTCACAAAGTTACGTCTCTTTACCACCCGGAGGCCAATGGGCATGTCAAAAGCACTAACAAAGTCCTGGAGGCAATCCTTACCAAGACAATACCAACACACCATCGGGACTATGCCACTAGACTACCAGAAGCCTTATGGGCTTATCAAACAACCTGGCGAAATACCACTGGATATTCACCATATCAGCTAGTATTTGGGAGAGAACCTATCTTCCCTATTGAGTTCAAAATTAAAACTCTGAGAATAGTCCAGGAAGTGGGATTGGACTTAACGGAAGCTCAAGCTAAAAGACTCCAGAAAATAAATGAACTGGACAAAATTCTTGCCCTACAACGCACAATGATCATTCAAAAACAACGAGCCAAGTGACACGACAACCTAATAAAGAGGAAGGTATTTCAAAAAGGAGATTGGGCACTCCTCTATGACTCCATATTCCAAGACTTTCCAGGAGAGCTGCAAACAAGGTGGCTCGGTCCATATAAAATTCAGGAAGTACATGGCAATGGTACCCTCACCTTGACCACGATAGATGGGTCTGGTTCAACATTTCGAGTTAACGGGCACATAGTACGCCTCTATCACAAACCTCTCACGAAAGAATCTTTCTGTCAACAGGCACAAAATGATCCCACCATCCAAGTTGTGGTGCAAGGGGTTGACAACCCCACAAACTCAAGTACATGAGAGGTTTGACAACATCAATTGTAAATAATGTACATAATTGTTTTGTCTTGTTGTAAATTCTTCCCATTTTCAATTCATTTCCTTGTAAGATTGTGTTTTTCAAAAACAACTTCTATTCTATCTTTGAACAACTGCAGTTCAATTGAACATCTGTCCAATTGCTATGTATTTTTCATTTTTTTTGTTCGATTCACAAACAAATACTATTCAATATTTGAACGGCAGATGTTCGGTTGAATTGAACAACAAGTGACTGTGTTTTTCTTTTTTTTCTGTTCAATTCACAAACAGCTGTCGTTCAATCTCTAAATGGCTACCTCTCAATTGATCAACCATTTGCATTGTTTTTATTTTTTTCTATTCAATTCTGGAACAGCTGATGTTCAATATTTGAACGGCCACTAATTCAACCAAAATTGAACAGTCATTTTTTTACGTTTTTTACTTTGTTGTTCAATTTGTGAACAACTGTTGTTCTGTCTTTAAACGGCTGCTATTTAGTTGAGCTGAACAGTTGTTCATTTGTGTTTTTATTTTTTTCTGTTCAATTCGAGAACAACTGTTGTTTAATTTTTGAACGGCTGCAGTTCAACGAAATTGAGCAATTTTTTGTTGTGTTTTTAATTTTGTTGTTCAATTCGAGAACAACTATTGTTCAATTTTTGAACGGTCGTAGTTCAACCAAATTGAACAGATTTTTGATGTGTTTTTAATTTTGTTGTTCAATTCATGGACAACTGCTATTCAATTTTTGAATAGCCGCAGTTCATCCAAATTGAACAACTTTTTACCATGTTTTTAATTTTACTATTCAATTCGTGGACAATTGTTGTTCAATATTTGAACGACTTCCGTTTCAACCACAATTGTATAGCCGTTTTACGTTTCTAAATCTTCTGTTTAATTCCAAAACAGTTGTTGTTCATTTCTTGGATGGCTGTTGTTTGGACGAACTGAACAATTGTTCACTGCTGTGTTTTTATTTTTGTTGTTCAATTCTGGAACAACTGATGTTCCATCTTTGAACTGTTGTTGTTTATTCGAGTTGAACAACTATTTTTGAGTGTTTTTTTAATGCCGAGCAATTTTTGAATAGCTACTGCTCAATCTATAAACAGTTGTTATCTGACGAACTTAAATAGCCATTATTTTTATAACTGAGTAACTTTGAGTAGGGAATGGCAGTTAGAAGAGAGAGGGAAAATGGTTAAATTACAAATATGATGACCTTTTGGCACTACAACGCTTAAACAGGAAGCTGACATTATGCACACATGAAATAAAAGGCTAAGTCATCCACAGTTCAAATATGATATCAAACAATTTAGGACCTTGTGATGATATGTCTTTTTGTACTATTCGAGTAATATGTCCCTACAACATGAAGAAATGGAACAAGGGGTATTAATGGTATTATTTTTTCTGCTTCTTTCACCATCCCTCACTCTTAAGGAGTCAATGAGCCTCCCTTAACAATCATTATGTGTTCATGCAAATATTTAAGAGGATAGGGGGTCTCATTACGAGCCAACCTACCATGCTTATAAGGATTTAACAAGTGACATGCCCATTATGGCTACCACACCAAGGTAATGACCTTCTCATCTACTAGAAGGACAGGAGGTCTCATCACGAGCCAGCCTGATCACTCTATTACAATTCTAGTGAATGGAATTGTGACTATCTGGCTACCACACCAGCACAGTGACCTCCTTATAGATCAAAATGTTAAAATTTAAAAGGAAGTATGACATTTACATGAAAATATTAAGAGAGGATAGGGGGTCTCATCATGATCCATCCTACCATGTTCATAAGAGTGTAGCAATTGACATGTCCATTATGGCCACCACACCAGGGTAGTGACCTTCTTAATAACTTGAAGGACAGGAGGTCTCATCACGATCCGGCCTGATCACTTTGCTAAAACTATAGTGAGTGGAACCATGGTTACCTAGCCACCATATGAGCATGGTGATCTCTCCATAAAATTGGCAAAACAACTATTCTTACATAAGGATCTTGGCTCATTTTCCAGGTTAAAATAACAACCCTGTCGGGGCTATGAATGCCTGCTGGCAGCAGTGGCTCTGCTTGTGGTATGAAAGAATGCTCCTTCAATAGCCAATTGCTTTTATATACACCTTGTCTTCCATTTTTTTCAACCACAAAGTTATTACTCAAATTAGTAACAATCATGACTTACCATAATAATAACTAACAAAGATAGGTTTACATATTTTGAACTTTGGAATGACAACGTAAATCATTACTTGACTCAGTCTTGCTTCCATCATAACCTTTCAGTCGTGCAAGGACATCATATCGCAATAATGGCTATGCTATTTCCTCTCACTTTCCAGTCACTTTTCCAAAAGATACAATTATGAAAAATTCCAAATCTGACCTTTTTACCGCATATGTAGTAATTACTCAACCGCCTATCCTTCACACACAGATTATCATTACCAAATTCTGACATTCCCCTATTTTCATTCATAAGAGACCAAATATATCCTGTACTTAAGGATGTGGGCACCCTTTCTTCGAGGGAGGTGGTGTAATTGGCCTTAATCGGCAAGCATGTGAAATCCCTGCACAAATCTCATCAAACACATCGATAAGACCAGAGGAACACTACAATTAAGGCATGAAGATTATCTATGCAGAGCCGCAATCTCTTTTCCGCTTGCAGACAACATCCAGTCAAAACAACAGAGCCAAGAAGAAAAATAATTAGAGAAAAATAGCATATCAGTTATGGGAGGAAATACCCTTCGAAGTGAGCCTGCAAAATTTCCAATTTCCGATGCAGCGAGTTCCATCCTCCAGCGAGATGGATGGCTGACATATGTACACAGACTACAAGGATCCAAAACAAGAATTGAAATCAAATTTATGCAAAATATACAGAAAGGGAAAACTAGAGTTAACGACCGAACTATACCACTTACAAAGAGAATTATCGCAGAAGTTTTTGGAATACCAACGCAAGGAGAAATATGGGCAGAAAAGCATCTCCTCCTAAGAGAAGAATTAGCAGCATACCAAGACCCAGATGAACCGTTGGAACGAAAAAATAGAGGGATTAACCCTGCCACTTTACACCAGCCATGGCAGGAGCTGGGGGCATTCATCAAAAAGTTTATTACATGCGAAGTACATCGGGAGGTGGTAAAACCTTGACAGCTCAAACTTTTAGCTGCACTTAAACAAAAAAAAATAATTAATCTGCCTGCCTTTTTGAATTCCGTATTTCATGATACCGTTGTTTGATTGAGGAAAGCCAAGAATCCCGAAGCATTGGTTAGTCACCATGGCTTAATAAAACTAATCATCATTCATGAGCTAGATAGGCAGCAGATAGCATGGGATAATTTTTTCAACCTCGAGGCATAGGAACTAGAAGTAAACCCTAATGGAACCAAAATTGAGCCCCCTAGGGTAAATCCTCCAAGAAGAAAAAAAACCCGAACCTCAACGTCAGAGCCAAGCACGAAAAAATGGCCTAGGACAACCCAAGGAACCTCGAACCTCTTGGAGGAAGTAAAACCATCCCATGCACCCTTGCAATAATTTGAGGAGGAAATGGTCGGAGTCCTAGGAAAACTAAGGACAAACTATGAATTGAGAAACCGATTGGAAGCAGGGGATAAAGAGGAAATTTTTGATAAAACCGCCACCCCCAGCAGCTCTGGTCACACTAACATCCTACTTGACCAAGAGGAACCACGAGATGATGAGTGTTTGTTTCCTATTGATAATTACGAAGTGTATAGTGATGGATAGGCAGAGGAGAGATTGGAATCATAGGATTATTCATGTGACACTATCCTTGTGGAGTAGAGCACACACACAGAGACAACCCCTTTTTCACCAGGAGGTAGCATCACTCCTCCTAGTCAAGACCCTCACATTGAGGTCAATTCTAAAGACATAATCAGAAACACCATTCTAGACGCTATCCCTGAAAAAGAGAATTTCGCTCCCCTATCACCTGCTGAAATAAGAACGTGTGAAGATTTATATGAAAGGAGAAGTGAGAAACTAAGAAGGACCTGCAAGAGATTGAAAAAACTGGTAAAATATCTGAGGAAACAACTGAAGAAAGAAAGAAGGGCCCAAAAGCCAAGGACAAAAACCTCTATTGCAGGAAATCAAATAGAACCAGTAAATACTATCGAAAGAGAAATGCAAACTGACTTAGTCGACACCATGGAAACTGGAATACAAACCAATTTGATAACTACTACTGAAATTGAAATACAGAACAACCTAGCAGACACCACCGAGGCTGAAGTGTAGACAGAATTGGAAAACATCATCGAAGCCTCCACCCAAATAGAGCAGAAGTTTATAGAGGAAAAGAGGACCCAAACAGAGGAAGCCCCTGCCTATGCCCATCTAGTAGAGAAAGTTTCCAACCAGAGATTACGAAATGAAATAATGCAAGTGTGGCATGAACTAACATAGTGCAGGAAGGAGGTGGTGCCATTACAAGAATATCAGGCACTGCAAAATAATTTTACTGACCTCTCTATCATAGAAGATGAGACATTCGCCTAGCTTAGAGGAGAGCAGGAAAAGGTTAAAGTGGTACAAGAGCAAGTAGAGCAAGCTAAGAAGCAAATCTCTACAATTTTCTCTCTATATAATGATGCGCTATCATGCAGAGCTCTGACAGCCAACTATGCCTTGTTCCTAACAGAACGATATTTACTCTTGAAATTTAAAGCTGTTATGGAAAGGAAACCCACTACCTTCAGGACCATAGAATAATTTTTCCAATGTTGTAACGATCAGGATGAGTAGGTCCAATGCCTCTTGTGTGAGCTTTACATGTAGAACTTCTTCCTAGAAGAATACATGGACAACAACCCTAGCCCCTTCATAAGGGATGTAAAGTTGAAAGCCTTCCTTTCATTCGCTAAAAACCAAATTAGGTGGGCCAAATCCTATGACATATTCAAGAAAAGAGAGCATAGTCTAGATTTATGGGTCAGGGGGGAGCCTACGAAACCCCTGCAACTGATCATCCAGCACAAAAAATTCATGAGAAGGCTAGGTGTGAGGACTAGGCTGGGACCCATCCATAAATATATCATATAAAATGCACGAGAATACTTTGAGGACATTCGTGAAATGGCCTTAGCAACAACCAAGCAAAGATGGATGGCCTCCACAAATAATGTGAAGAATAGGGAGCCATTCAATTACAGGAATTTCAAGGTTGCTGCCTCCAGATTTCTTTCATACAGTAGCCTAGTCTACAGCATGGGGCCTGCCTGGTTGGGATATAGATACAGAAACCCTCTCCTCTGGCATCCTCCCAAGGATTATAATCACAATTACGAATTACCAGAAGGAGCCACAGGCGCTACCTTTTCACTCATGAAACGAAAACAAGGCTTCAGAGCATACAATGAAAAGGCCTACCCTTCCTACTCCTTAACACAACTACATCTCAATCATCTGTTTGCATGAATACATGCAATTAGGTAAGAAGGGGAGTATGTTGGGCCCAATTTAAGGTATGATTCTCACCCTGTAAGTACACCAAATCATGTTATAATTTCGGGGGAATCCATATTCATATTAACAATAAAGAGAATAAAATATTGTGAAAATGAGAACAATTGGACTAATGATGAAAATGATTTTTTTGTAATAGAAAATTGACTTCTCTTATCTCCGCATGTAGGAAGGCAGAATGGCTGGACCAATAGGAAATGAAATCCAACCAACGGACACAAGCATGTGAGATCATAGTAATTCCTAGCGGCCAACAGAAGGCAAACAGATGAATTCGAGCCAAGAACACAAATGAAAGCCATGCGCAACAGGCTGTCGTTTGGAAAACACTTTTGAATTTTTGAAATCGCCTTTAAAAGGGCAAAGGACGAAGAAGAAGGGGAGTCAGAGACAAGAAAGGAAATTCATTCTGTAATAGACAAATCAGAAACAGTCTGTCTAATTGTGTTTTTGTAACATCACTGGATTTAACATAGAGCTTTAAACAATCATCTTTTGAAGTTTTTATGACGCTAGGGCTTCTAGTGTTCTGGGCACAACCTCTGGAAGCTCCACGCAAGTTTTCATACTCTGTGTAGTTGTAGAACCAATGCTTAAGAATCTGATGCAATTGTAAAGTATATTTCCATTCAATACAAATACAGTTCTCTTTCTTCAGGATTATTAGAAACTGCATTCTTAAAGTAGGATAATCGCAATCATATTTTCCGACTTACGGCAATGCTTTGTTATCAATATATAGTTCCAGTTCTTTTAATGCCATTGCATTTAAATTATAGAACATAGAATAAGTTGATTTCAATATTCTCTGTCTTTATGAATTGCGTTATCCTTCTAGCATAACGAAGTGCTTAACCAGTGATCAATGTTGATTAATCAAGTCATAAAGAGAAATCCATTTCAAAATTACTTAATTACTTGCTGTACGAGTTATTTAATTTTCTTCAGTCATACTGCCATTCCATTACAGTTCAACTTAGTTATCCTTCTGTTCCATTACTGCTCAGCTATTTCTACTGGTGTTCCATTATTTATTAGTTAGCTAGATTGCTGATTCAATTCAATTCCATTACTTATTAGCTCATTTATACTGTTGTTCCATTCAATTCCATCGTTGTTCAGTTGATTGTCGAATTCAATTAAATGTCTGCTTGATTTCTCTAGATTGTTGTTCAGTCCAATTAAAGTACTGTTTAATTCCATTAGATAAATGAAAAATCTCGTTACTCAATCTTAGGTTAAAAACCTATCCAAGCCACCCCTCGTAGGATAAGCAAGCTGAGGAAGTTAGTAAATACTTCCTCATAAGTGACAAGGAACATCTATTAGACGAACTGACTCGCATATATTGTGCCAACACTCTTGGAATAGAAAGACTTACCTCGAGCTGATAATTAAATGAGAAAGCACTAGAGTTGTCAATAAAAAGTCACCTCTTTCAGCACCAACAACAGGTACAAAAATAGGTATGGGTAGTGGTACAACTACAAGTACATGTGTAGGTATAGGTGCACAGGATGTGGACTATTGTCTTACAATAGATGGATTGGTCAAGTCTAGAGACAAGATATATGTTCCAAACAGTAGTGAGCTGAAGAAGGTGATATTGAAGGATTTTCATGCAAAACCATATTTAGGTCACCCAAGATACCAGAAGACCTTGACAATGGTGAACAAATTTTACTATTGGCAGAACTTGAAGAGGGATGTGGAAGAGTTTGTGGATATAAGTTTGGATAGTCAACATGTAAAGGAAAAGTGTAGGAATCCAGGTGGACCGCTATAAAAAATTACGATTCTAGATTAGAAATGGGAGGTCATTTCCATGGATTTCATTACAGGTTTTCCCAGGACATCTGTGACAACATGATTCCATCATGGTTGTTGTGGAAAGGTTGAATAAGGTAATGCACTTTATTTCAGTGAAGTCTACATATTCAACTAGTGATGTGGCATAGGTGCTCATCAGGTATGTGGTCAGATTGCATGGTGTTCCAAAGAACATTGTGTCAGATAGGGATGCAAAGTTCACTTCCAAGTTTTGTAAAGAATTGTTTGCAGATTTAGGTACAGAGTTTGCCTTCAGTACAACTTATCATCCGTAGACAGATGGAAAGACAGAAAGTGTCAACATGATATTGAAATACATGTTAAGGATGTATGTTATGCATCAACATAGGAGATGGGAAGACTGCCTTCCAGTAGAACAATTTTATTAAAAAAACGGATATTGAAATTCACTGAGGATGTGTCTGTTTTAGGCATTGTATGGGTGGATTTTCAATAATCCCACTAGTTGGAGTGATCCAATTAATAGGGTGTTGATTCGATCATACATGTTGGCGGAAATGGAGCAAGAAATGAAGGTAATAAAGAATAATCTAAAGGAAACACAAGATAGATATAAAATTTATGCAAACCATAACATGTTGTTTAAGGAGTTTTCGGTTGGGGAACAAGTCTACTTATGCATCAAACCAAAGAAGAGCTCCTTGCGGATTGGATCATGTGCCAAGTTGGAACCTCGATATTATTGACCTTTCAAGATTCTTGAAAAGATTGGGCTACTATCCTATAGACTTTCACTACCTCCAATAGTGAAATTACATGATCTTTTCCATGTATGATTGCTTAAGAAGTATTTTAAATATTTTTACCATGTGATTAACTGGTTTGTATTGCAGGTGGAGCCAGGAGGATAATTCCAGTGGGAACCAAAGTGTATATTGCGGCAAAGGATGCTCATGCTCTAGAACTGAGAAATCGATTAGATTAAAGTGTAGTGGAATAATTTTGTGTCCAATGAAGCTACATGGGAGATGGAAGATTAGATGTAGGCTATGTATCCTTCATTGTTTTCCGGTTGAGGAAAAATATTTTTGGTATAACGTTTTCGCATATGTTTTGGTGTGATGTTTTGGTATATGTACATATGTAGATGGATGTCAATACCGCCATGAGATATGTTATAAATATCTAATAAGCGGTATGGGTGTCATGTAATTATAGTTGTCATATTGTTATGTTTTCTTGGTTTTTTTCTTCTCAACAGGGTGATCATTATAAATACTACATCGAGCTATGTTATATTAAAGCTCCATGGGTAGTATGTTTTATTTTCAGTGGTTTTGTTAAGGTGTAGGTGTGGTTGAACACCAAGGATGGTGTCCCCCAAGGGGGAGGGTTCTATAGTAACCCTAGTGAAAATTATATGTAATAAAATTTAGTAAATGAAAAATAATAACCACACTTATTGGGACACTTATCCCAAGTTGAATTTTGGGAAAGACATCCTAGTGTGGGTGTCCATTTGGTTTATTATGGCTAAGTAAATTGGCATAGGAAATGGCAAAGGATTTGGAAAGGAAAATTGGCATTTATTGGCATTTCATTTATGAAAATAATAGAAATTAGGAGAAAATAAAGGTGAAAGGTCACAAGCTCCATGTGGGGAGGAAAATGAAGAAAATAGAGGCGTAATTGATAAAAATGTTTTTGAGGATCAATTGGTACCTTTTTTTAGTTCATTTTTGGCACTCTCTCTCTATTATCTCTCTCACACAATCTTGGACACTTCGAGTTTTCTTCGATCATATGAAAGGAAAAGAAGGAAAAGATGAATAAAAGATCAAGCAAGGAAGCGCAGGATCAAGAAGCTACATACAGATTCTTTGCAGGTATCGATTTGCATGTGTGTTTTCCTTGCTAGATTTGGAATGCATGGTTATGCATGTGTGTTCTTGGTTCTTTTGTTGTCATTGGCATGGGTTTTTACAAGTGTGACATTTTTTTTCATCCTAGCCTTTCCATTTCCAGATAGGCATAGTGTGATGGCATTCTCATGTTTTAGTTGAGCTGGATAGTTGGTTGGATTCAAAGCTGAGTGAGGTGGATATCTGAATGAAAGAACACATGGCCTAGTAACCCCTGAACCAGACTCTGGGTTACGGTAAAGTTTAATTTTGTGTTGCCTCGATGGGCCTACGAATCCTTGACTAGTGAATGGTAGGATATATGGTAGATCGTATAGTTATTGGGCGCTCTCCATCAGGCGTAGAAATCCTGACATGGGATATACAATAAATCCTAGAGGGTGGAGTCTCAGTTAGGGCCTAGTGATCCGGTGTTGATTGCGCTAAATCCTAAAGACTAGGAGATAGGAAAATTCCTCATGTTGTAGGTGGATAAATATGGTGGCATTCATGCTTGTTTTTGCTTAGTGTTCTGGTGGAGATAATGGCAAAGCATGGTATTACATGTTTATCTTAGCATAGTGATCCCATGAGGATTATAGTAAAGCATTTTTCTATTGTTGATGGTGAGGTGGTTTAGCCTTGGGAAGCCCTCATTGGTTATTTTGGTTTGAGTCCCACATTCAAGCTAGGAATATGGCATGGGGGTGATTGGATGAAGAGACATTTGGCTCAGCCAATCTATGGTTGGGTGGAACGTGGTAGTCTGATACCAGGTTCGATTTTGAATTCATTAATAAGATTTCCTTTCCCTGGTTATTTATGTGTAAATGTAATCGATTCAATGTAGAATTTATGGTTGTTTTATCCTCAAAAATATTGTTGTTTATATGTTGGTAATTATGAATTTGTTTTATGAAAATGAAAATTTATGGTTCTCATCATGTTTTTATTTGTAAATGAATGAAAAATAAATACATGACGTAATAAATGATAATGCAGCTAATGTGATTGGACAACAATGCTTCTTAGAGGTTATCATATAAGTATATGATCAAGTGCTCAAAATTATGCTAAAAATCCAAAGTTTTTAGAATGACACAAGTCTTGAATGACCGTGTAGTGTTCATTGTTCTGAATCCGGCGCAACTTGTTTCATGTGAAATGGACTCCATATGGCTTCATAAATGAGTTATGTCTATTTTATTGAACAGGCAAATTTGGAAAAAAAATTGCAAAACAGGGAGCTCAGTCATCATTCCATAGTGCTGATGTGGCATATTGACTGGGTAGGTCAATGTTTGGTCAACCATTTCCTCTCGCGAATGAAAGGCTGCAAAGTGGCCAGAATCTGGTTGGAAAATCATTTTACAAATTTGAGCATAATATAGAGGCCCAATCCATGGAATTTAGACCAAGGAGTAGTAGCCCAAGAGGGGTGAACTCCTTCATCAAATCCCTTTGTTGATGTGTTGTATGGTGATGTACTCTACTTTTTATTGTTATTTTTTAGTCTTTGTTTTATGTTAATTTTTCATAAAATTAACATAAAAATCAATCACAAGACCCAATAACTTATAAGATAACTTGAACCCTTAAGAAAATGTAAAAAAATTGTTTCAAAATATGAAAGAGGAATTAGCACATCATTACTAACATACCTTAATCACATCATGTTTTGTATAAAAGATCTAGGTTTTTTGTGAAAGAATGGATCTAATTGTTTACAAGTTTGTGTCATGCTTACAAGCATAAAACTCAAAAGAGGAGAAGGGAAGCTGGTTGAAAGCCCTGAATTTGGGTCAAGAGGAAGAAAGGAAAGGTTTCCAAAGTCTTCAACACCAACACATCCTCAAATTGAAGTTGAGACTTTAGTGAGCATGTCTCATGAAGGAGAATCTACCATGACAGAAGAGAAGAGAGCATTCATAAAGGCAGTTTTTGATATAATTGAAATGGTAAAGCTCTTCTATGAGGGGAGGAAACTAAGGATGCAAGGAGAAAGTTCTAGGCCTCCTAGAGGAGAGGGTTCTCCAGGAGGAGGAGGTCATGGAGATGGTAATAAACCACCATCCACTAGACCATCATCCTCACCACCATCTTCACCTTCCTCTTCATCATATTCCACTACTACAACCTTTCCATCTTTTCATACGCATACTTCAAAAGGAACTGGTAAATCACCCTTACTTAAAATTGATGTCAAATTTGAGCTACCGATGTATAATAGTGAAGTGAATTCAGAGAAGCTAGATAATTGGGTTTCTCAAATGGAGGTTTATTGTAGAATTCATAAACTTTAAGAGGATGACATAAAGATTCAATTGGCTTCCTTGAGAATGGAGGGTGCAACCCTTGTATGGTGGGAAGAAAGGTGACCAGATGAGATTAAAAAACATGGTAAAATCTCAATTTATCGGTCTTATTTCATTTTTTCCATTAAAAGGAAATTTTACCCTCTAGCTTACATGAAAAAAACCATTATGGACTAGAAAAATTTTAAGCAACTAAAGGGACAAAGTGTTCAAAATTATACACAAGAGTTTAGGAGAAGAGCACTAGTTTTGGGTGTCAATTTTTCTTCTCAAGAAACTTTGCTAAAGTATATTTGGGGGTTTGAACAACTATCATATACATATTATTCTCATGTTCAATCCCACAAACTTAGATGCGGTTTGTGTTCAAGCCACACGTATAAAAGCAAGAGGGAAACATAGTGCAGATGAGAAAATAGATAGTTTCCTTGAGTATGAAGGTAAAGGAAAGGGTATGTTTAATGGAAAAGGACGAAAAATGGTTCTATTAAAATAGAGAAATAGAAACTCACATGTAAACATTGTTCGAAAAATGGCCATGATGAAGAACGTTGTTGGAAAATCCATCTAGAGTTGAAGCCCAACAAACTTAAAACCAAAGAGAAGGAGAAAATAATTGCAATCATTGAACATGACTTGGGTTCAGATTCAGGAGACAAAACCAAGTTTATAGAAATGGGTTTGAAAGGTAAGAAAATAGAAAGTACTAGTTCTTCAAGTTGTTCTAATGCAACTCAAGATGATGATACAATAATTTAACTCTTTCATATTAGATTTGTTTCAAAACATACCAAAATAGACACACTATTTGATAGTGGTTCAAGCCAATTTGATTTTTGAAGACTTAGTTAAGAGGTTAAATCTAGAAAATGTTACACATAAAAGACCTTATACTTTAGGCTGGATATGTAAGAATGAAAACTTGCAGGTAACAAGGAAGTGCATCCTAAGGTTTGAAATAAATTGAAACTTTCCCGACAAAGTTGAAATTGATGTAGTTCCGCTTGAGATTTCAGGTATTATTTTCGGAAGTCCTTATCTTTATGATAGGAGGGTGGTATTATATTTAGAGTGCATAAGAAGAAGAGGAGTTTTTCTCTTATACATGCATGAGAAATAAAATGAATAGTGAATGCAAGTCAAAATTTGGCTTTGTTAATGTTCAAGCATACTGATTTTTTGAATGAGACCTTTCAAAAAGATGAATAAAATGAAATAGATGATTTCATTGAAGTTGTCAATGTTTGTAATAAGATGTTTCAAGGCTCTAACATCTTGCCTTTGAAAAGACATAAACAAGATGTGTAAGATTTGCAGTAGTCCACATTAGTGTTGAGCAGTGATGGAAACAAGATGCCAATGCTAAATAGTGCAAAATCATAGAAAAAGGGCCAAATAAATATGAAAAATAAGGCATAGGTTCCACAAGTACTTATTTTTGGTTTCAAAATGGTACATGTCAATGACAAAAAAGCTTGGTCAAAATTCAAGGAAAGTACAAGGCAAGACAAGCTAAAAATCGCCATGTCAACAATGTTCGAGCTGAGAAATTTTTCAAGTTAGCCAAGTTTCCTTTGATTGACGAACGAGGTGGGAACAAGTTTGTTTATTCAATGACAACTAGTTGTTCTGAAAATTCTCGAAATTTGCAACATGATGGTGTCTACAACAGCAAGACAGGGTCTCCAGAATCAAGGAAAAAGATTAGTTTTTATGAAAAGATAAATTTAGTGGATTGAGACTAGAAAGGTGAGGGAACTGTACCGTCATCCACATTTTTAGTAATGAAATACCTTTTGGGGTCCAAAAGCTTTCAGTGGGGAGGAATGATCAAGTGCTCAGAATTATGGTAAAAAATCAAAGTTCTCAGAATGACATGAAACCTAAACGACAATGTAGTGTTCGTAGTTATGTATTTGACGCAACTCGTTTCGTGTGAAATGGACTATGTATGGATTCAAAACCGATTTTTTTCCATTTTACTAAAAAATAAAATTTGCAACAACAAATTTCAGAATAGGGAGCCCAGTTAGCAGTTCATACTACTGACGTGGAATGCTAATTGGGCAGGTCAACATTTGGTCAACCATTTCCTCCAATGAATGAAAGGCTGCCAAGAGGCAAAATGTGGTTGACGCATTTTGGTGTGTATTGGAAACTGTTTATTGGTTGTGGTTTTGGCCAATGAGGGGGAGGCATGTGGCTCAACCTAGGGCCATCACGTGTCCCCCTCATGACTGTGTAAAAGTTTTTTTGTGGACCAAAAGGATCAGGCTAGTATTGAGCATGAGACCTCCACCTAGCTAACAGGTTGCGCTGCCACTCCGCCTACACCGAGTTCCTTACCCTCATAGTTCTCCACTTATATTTTAATTTTCAAAATGCATCGATGGGGGGTAGAGGGGGCCAGACCCCAAACCATATGACCGACACTTGGAAACCACCGGCGGAACAGAGGTGCTTAACCTGAAGCGTGCTTAATTAACGTTAATCATGTGTTTAATTAACACTAACCTATCTTAATTAACAAGCGCCAGTTTTTAAAAAAGATAATCCAGTTTAATTAACTGGTAATGAAGTTTAATTAAACTAATCTGAATTTAATTGGTGGGGACGACAAATTCGGTGGACTTGCCAAAATTAGCACTAGTTAGCACAATTTGGGGAGGAAATCGTGGAGAAGACTTGGAGAAGTCATAACTCAGCCAATTTTTGACCAAATGAGGAGTAAAAAGAGTATAAGGTACAATTTTTTAGTGTTTCGAACTCAGTGAAGTAGGTTTCAAGAGCATAAAAGCATTGTAAACACATAATTTTGCAAGTTTGAGCATAATATCGAGGCCTAAGTGATGGGATCTAGACGACGGAGATGTAGCCCAGGAGGGGTGAATTCCTTCATCAAATCCCTATGTTGATTTGTTGTATGGTGATGTAATGTACTGTTTATTGCTGATGCTGAGTCTTTTTTTTTTATGTTAAAATGTTCATAAAATTAACATAAAAATCACTAATGAGACTCAGTAACTTGAAAGAGAACTTGAACCCTTAAGCACATGTAAAACATTTGTTTTAAAATATGAAAGAGAAATTAGCACAACATTAATAACATACCTTAATCAGCCCAGTATAAGACCCCTATGTTCAGATCTATTGTTTAAACCTGTAGAATGCATATTTGTGACATGTTTGACAAAATGCCTATCATGGATAGTAGGAGTACATTCAACTCCTTATTCAAGTAATTGCATTTATATCATTATTCCCTTGTTATCTTCCAGTTCTAGGAGTGTCGTGGAATTATGGGCAGTGACCTGAGCCCTCTTCCTGAAAAAGTGGCATAGAAATCGGGGTGGTAGGCTCAGAACTACCTAGAAAATTCCCTAGTTGAACACATGCCCATGTTGTGCAAGTGACTGGAGGGTTCTAGCCGGTCTTGCCCCTATCAAGGGAGAAAATGGGGGATTGACGCACTAAAAGGTTAGTTTGTCTCAGGGGCTAACCTCCTCAAAGGTTTAGATGGCTCCTGGTAGCAGGTGGAGAAGGTCTATGCAGTTGTGTGGTGTTGGTTCCACTTCCTTAAGGTGACCTATGAGGTTGAATCAGATCATAGTAGCCTCTAGTTACATGTTTACCCCAATGGAATGGGTAGCTTGGGTAAATGTGGGAAGAGGGTGTTATGGGAATTTCATGTTTTCCTAACTTGACAGTGTATAATCTCATGTTTTCCTAACTTCACAAGGTATAAGCACATCATTTCAGCACATCTATCCTTACTCTAGAGAATGTCATCATGGTTCAAATATCTTTGTTCACATCTACCCTACAAATCACTATCACGTCTATTTAAAAATATATATATAGATTATTCACATTAAAAACATATAAGAGTGGGATATCATCACTGCATATTAATTCTTATATAATTTGTATAATTGGATACTCCAATGTTGTCAAGAAAGTGTCTTCATGGTTGGAAGGCGATAGTGATGGGAATATAGTTTTTCAAAAAGGAAATTCCTTAAATCCCTCAACAAAGGCCCCAGCCATGTTTTGTTAGTATGTAGATATTGTTTTTAGTACTTTTTTTTCCAATGTACGTCACCATGTTGAAATTTTCTCCTTGGATACTAAAGAGAGGTTATTATTTTGTTTAACATTATTTTTCCAAAGAAAAAACCACAATAAATTCAATTTCAATCTTGACGAAACATGGTAACATGTCTGCTAGACTATTTTTGTATGTTACCATCATTCTTACAAGTAAATTAACATTTAGCAAATTACATTAACACTTATTAAAGATATACTACTTCATAGCTTTCCCTCATTAATATTACAAAAACTATTATTGAAATGCGAAATCATTTTATCATTTTCTTTTTCCTTTTAAATATAAGTTCAAACATTTCAATAACTCATCATTTGAAAAAGGAAACATCAAACTACATAAATATTATGAATATTAAATAAATTAAGACAAATATTTTAGAATATTTATAATTTATTCCCATTTGCAAATTGGCTTTTCTTATATTTAAAAAAAAGACGTATATAAGAATTTCTTTTTGAAAAATACATACAATTGTGACATCCATGTTCCAATCCCACCAAATTTATATGATTATAGTGTTTAAAAGGCTTCACCATTTGCATGGAGACAAATCACTTAAACGAACGTTGCAATACTAAAAATAAATTCAAATTGAGGTAAAATAGTACTTTCAATCGTTGAAGACGTGGTTTGTTCATAGAGCAATTTAAGACATTGCTACAAATTTAATTTTGGTAAAACCACACCCATAGAATTATCAACATGATTTCCACGAGATATGTGATATTTTATAATTGCATACATTTAGTCTGTATTGTTTTTCGTTGGATTTGTTCATTTATCGACACATTTATTTCATTGTGGGATGAATCTACCTCAATTGATATGCTTCTATGGCCCGCTCAACTTGAGGGACTACTTAGCATCACATTAACTTTCATTGAAATACATACCAACTATGATGGGCTCCAGCTCCATGGATGGGCTGCTTCACACTAACTACAAACTCTGGTATCATAACCGAAATTGAATGCAGATTCCATTTCATACAAACTATTAACCTTAATTCAATTTACAGCATAGATTTACAAACCAGAAATTGAGATTCAATTGGATAAGATTTCTAAATGTCACTTGGAAATCCAGTGTTTGTGGGGTACGTTATAAGTACCCCACAAACTCAGCCAAAGTAACTAGAAATGGTGGATACTCTCCCTTTTCTATTCACTTGTGGGACAAAAGGAGGAGGGTGAGTCATGGGGAAAATTCATGAATTGGGCAGAGAAATCTCAGCTAGAATTCAAGTTTTTCCAATGCTACCCAATTGAAACTGGAGCTCATCATACATTCAATTCTTTCCAATTCTACCCATTCCAAATGTTAACAATCTGTCACGTTGCAGCAAACAATTGCAAGCTTCTTAGCCATTGTAACGCTGGTCATGATGGCCATTAAAACATAACACTCACCCAACTTCACAGCCATTAGGCTCTTGGTAGATGCATCAAAACTCCGTAGACTGACCATTTTCGATACAGTAGATGGAATACTTTTTTATGAAAACTCCACTTAGCACTAAGGCCTTATATAAACGAGCATATGTGTTGGCTCCATGGCGATCATGAAAATGGTATGGTGAAACATGTGCCAAACACATTACTAAACTCATGCTTTTGGTATAGAAAAACAGGTTCCGTAGTTGTCACGAAAATGGCATGCCCAGCCTCACTAACACTTGCCTGACAGTCACAAAGTGATGACTGTAACGGTGCATTCAAAATATGCAACTCCGAATTTGACATCTTTTAGCAAATTTTGGAGGTTATGCACATAGACTTGTTGATGGTGGTTAAAATGATTGGAGGTTATTTACATCGACTTCGTTTCACACAGGTATATGCTACATTTCTTGCTAATTTTAATAACGACAAAAATGAAAAAGAAAAATCCTAATATATATATATATATATATATATATAATCATTTCGTTATCAGACATTAGCACATATATCAATTTAAATTCATTTTAAAATAAATTTATCTTTAATCAAACTTCTTAATGTATTTAATCATTTAATTTAAATCCATTTTAAAACAAATTTATCTTTAATCAAACTTCCTAATATATTTAATCATTTAATTCTAAGTTATGTATTTTAAAATAATCATATTAAGAAATGTAATTTTTAGTTGATTTATATATTTATTTTTAAATGGATTTAGATTGTTTTAATTTTTAAGATATTTTCATATAGTTATGTAGTTATTTGTTTTTTTATTTAATTTATTTTTAATATTTTTAATGTAATATTATATAATAATATATATTTATTAGATATATTTTTTAGATTTAATTTGGTTAAGTCAATCATCTATGATCATTCCCATGAGAAGTAGTAGTAAGTGACTGATTTCTCATGATTTTTGAAGAGACCACTCAGCACTTAGTCGGTAGTCATAAACTTGATGCTCAGGGGTAAACTCATACTTAAACATATGTTTAATTAATTTGGAGATAAATATTAACCTTTGATTAATGCATACTATTATGAATATTCTAACATATTGAAATTTATACTATTCACTTAATAATGATTAATAATTAAATTAAAATTTTGAAAAACTTATTTTAACTTAGACATACCTATTAACATAAAACATTATATGATAAAATAGTTATACATATTAAATAACATAATAATATTAATAGTAATCTAATTTTTTTAATCATCGAGTTGGTATAGTTTATTTTTTTTTTTTGGAGATTAGGACTTTTCCGTATAACAAATTTATTACCAAAGTAAATACATATTTTATTTATTTTTATTGTGTTATGCTCCAAATAGATGTCAAATTGGTATATGATATCAATTCTATAGTAAAATAAAAATTATTTTCCAAATTACTTTAACCACTTACCCATTCACAATAATAAATAATATAATAATAATAAATTTGAAAAATATTTATATAAACAAAAATATAAACTCTTATAATAAAACAAAAAGACAAATAAATTTAAATTGATGAATTAGGAAGTTACTATTAATATAAAATATATTTAAATAATTTTCAATTATAAATACATAAAATTTTATTAACTTTTTTATAAATAATAAAAAACCATAATGATAAATTAAAAAATACATAGTAATAAATTTTAAATTTAAAAAATAACACAAATATCTATAGGGATGGGCTTTCCTATTCATTGATTTTTGCACAAGGTTTTTTCATTAAGGAAAAAAAACTATTATGTTTCGTTTCATATAAAATTTTCTATTCTTCACCGTTAAATTTTTAAATATATGTAATTTTATTTAATCAAAAGTATTTCACTAAGTTTAATAATTAACTTAACAAAAAGTTAAAGCTTTAAGGTAAAGAGGATGTAATTGTAGTTTGTAGCAATATATGTGTTATTGGGAAATGAATCCATTTAGAATATTAAATTCCTAAATATATGATTTTATTTAGTCAAAAGTAATTTACTAAGTTTAACAATGATCAGAGATTTAGTATTTAGTTAAAAAATGAAAGTGCTCAGAAATGCTTCAAACCAGAATGATTGGATAGAGCTTGTCACCACGGTACCGGTGCAATTTATTTCGTCAAAATCTGAGTTCGTATGAGTAAATTTATTACCTGTTGTCCATTTTCTCAAATAGGTAAAAAATGTGCAGAACAAGGACAGACTGGTGACTTGGCAATCCAGTCAGCACCTCAGGAATATTCATGGAATTTCAAGCGGATAACCCATATTAATTAAGCCACTAATCTAGGATTAATCCATAATAATACATGGTTAACTCTTAAACGTGCTCTGTGCTAATCCTCTAGTAAGCACACTTTAAACCACACTTATATTTAAGCTAATGGCAAAGTTAATATGGCGGTATACTTGGCGGAGCCTGCCAAATGTAGCGAAGCTCCAGTTTTAGTGGATTTATCTAGCTAGTTTCCATATTTAGTGGAGAAAATGTAGGAAAATTTGGTTTTTCCATAACTGAGGTAATTTTCGACCAATTTTGGCTCGAGAAGAGTCATTCTTGGTATATTTTGATGTTTTGGAGCCGTTGGAGCAGGTTGCAAAGGAAATAGGAGACTGTAAACAATAATTTTGCATAATTTAAGCTAATAAAAATACCCATGCCATGGAAGCTAGACTAAGGAGATGTAGCCCAGGAGTGGTGAACTTCTTCATCAAAACCATGTGTATTTGACTCAGTTGTCTATGTTTGTTGTAGGTTTATATGTTGTTGTTCAAAATTTAGTTTCCATGTTTTTATTTTCATGATATACACTTAATTTCATCAATTTTGTTGTTTATCAATCATAAGCACATAAATAAAACCATGTACAAGAAGAAAACATAACAATTCCATTATTAATTTGAAACTGATATTAGCACAGCAATAACTAACAATCAATTTTAGATCAAGTTGGTATCATAGCAAAGGGTATTTGCTTTCTTTTATTGAGATTGTGCAATAAGGGTTTTAATAGTTGCAATTTTGTGATGCTTATAAGGTTGAAATTGCAGAGAGGAGAACAGAAGCTATTGGTTGTTGGTCCTTAGGTTAGGACAAGATGAAAGAGAACTGAGAGACCATCATCTTCACCCAAATTTCCACTCATATTTTCACTTGAAGCACCTCAAGTTCTATCTCCAACAGTTGAGATTGAAGAGGTACAAATTCCACAAGAAGCTTAGGTGATTGAAAAGGTGCAAGAATTAGAATTTGAGCTTGAATCCTTATCCATTATATCAGGCGTTGGAGAGACTCAAGGACATTCAAAAGAGGAAGATGTCAAGAGAGACTTAAAGAACATTCAGAGAATGGTTAGAATCATGTTTGATGCATTCACTGCAGAAAGAGCAGGAGAAGGTTCTAAGCCTCCACATGGAGAATGAACTTTGGATGACAAGAAGGATGAAGAGAATATTTCTAAAGGCAGTAGAGGAAAGCCACCTCCATCTCCACCATCCTCTTCCACAACCTCTTCATCAACATCATCTTCCAATTCCAGCACAAAAACCACCCATACTCATTCAAAAACCCAAAAAGGAAAAACTTCATTACTCAAGTTGGACATCAAGTTTGAACTTCCCATGTACAATGGTGAAGTAAATGCAGAGAACTTGGAAAATTGGATCCATCAATTGGAGGTATACTATAGAATTCAAAATCTAAAAGAGGACGACATAAAGATTCAGTTGGCTTCATTGAGGCTAAAAGGAACAACACTACTTTGGTGGGAGGTGTTACACATCATTTTGTCACCATGACATTTGACTATTCATGTGGGTCTATCACCACCTATATCATGTTCCCTAAGAGGTCAAAAACACTAATGTTCCTGAATCAAATCTTAGAATTGGACAAAAGCTCTGTAAAACCCTTAAAAATCTACTTGTGTGGTTTTAATAGCCATTCCATGCACATGCGTTGTTGTTCTCTCCATAAACCGCGACAACCTCCACACTTTTTTCCACTATTACCTGTGCATAAAAAAAGAAAAAAAAATCTAGAAGCCTAGTTGGTCGAATATTCTCCCAACTGGAAGCTTCTAGAGTCGCGATTAGTTCAAGCTTTATCCCTCCACTCATGGAGCTTATCCCTTGGTCCATGGAACTCAAATCCCTTCATAAGAGGAATCCATCCCCCCCTTCAAGGAACTGAAACTAGCTCCATTTCCGTATAAATTGAGCTCAAGTTTCAGGTTCAAGGGTAGATTATATACACATGGTTGATTGTGAATGATAGAAAATGACTTATGTAGTTTCTAACCTAAAAAGAGTTCATAAGAATGCATAATTTCTACACTAGTGAGCTGTTGTTAGCACGAGAATGATCACACCCTTGTTCCTATAACTCCATGCCAACATTCAGAGAGGAAGGCTTATCAGACTGAAGGAGAAACAATTTTCAGGACCCCGGGAGAAATGTGTATGACATCAAGGCATCAAGTTGTAAGATTACTCTTTTTATTCAAGATAATACATATGGATCTCTTTTTCTCATTTCTTTGTTTCTATGCTTCTTGTAATAATGTCAATACTTAGACTACTTGATCACTAAGTTGGATGAGAATTTTCTGATTATTATATGGTGTATATTCTTTGATCCTTTTTCTTGTCTTTGGCTGTAGGTTCTACTTATTGTAGAAACCACTTTGGAGCGACTGGACAAAAGGCCACATCAAACATTTGGATTTCAAGGTAGGGGAATTTCCTGTCTACCTTACTATTATAATCTTGTAATGCAATTAATATAGAGGAAAAGGTTTTCAAATGTATCTGTGTTTCTAGTTACTCGTTGAGTACTATGGAGACCGCTCTTGTCCACAAGAGGGATTAATCCACGTAACAAAATGATGACCATACTAGGAACATAAACTTAGTTTTCTTTGTTTGTTTTCAGTTTGAAATTTTAATTTTTCTGATTTTGACTTCTCTGACTTTCGTTGGGTAGATAAATTTTAAGAATCCCTGAAAAAAGGAATCTTATTCTTTATTTTGTCCAAGTTTTTCCTTTTCTACACGATTTTCAGCAGAAAACAATGCGGCAACCTATGTAACTTTTAGTTCAATCCAGTGCTCATGCGCACTGTATTCCACTATAAGTTGCACACCCCCTCGAAACTTCTGAAAAATTTAAATTTCTCTTTTTCAAAGCTAGATAACCTAATTCTTCAAGTTTTCCTTGATCCATTTACAGTCTCGTCAATCTCTGTTAAGTTAATTGGGTGTTTTGAATATTTTTTTTTGAGGAATTCTTAATTTGATTTCCTTTGCTCATTACTTCGAGGTGTGTCTCAATCTATTAAAAAATTTTGCATCTTTTTGCTTTTGTTTTTGCAAAAAAAAATATGTGTCTGACCCTGTCTTTGAGTGTTTTTTATTTTGACCTTTGGAATTCTCACCCAATTTTCTTTACTTACACTTAATTGTTTCCATAGATTATATTAATGAGAGAGAATACTCTTGTTGTTCTTTTGCTGATTTGGAATCATCTTGTGTTTGATAATTCTCTTGCATAGATTACATTGGCATAATTAGAATTCTCATTTTCAAAATATGAACGAAAAATTTGCATAGATTACATTTGCATAGTTTTCAAGTGAATTGTGCATAGATTACAGCTGCATAGTTTACATTAGGGAAAAATCAATCTTAGATTTAGATCAGTTTCTTTGATTTGAATTTACATATTTTTATGCTTGTTTTAAAATAAAAATAAAAATTTGTTTTGAATTGATTAGCATTAGTTTTTCTTGATGAAATTACTGCATTAGATAATTTGTTATATTTTCTCTTATTTATCAATTTTTGCAATGTTGGAAGTGAATGGAAACTCTCTCCTTAATTTAGTTAGGATTCATCAAATTGAAAATATTAAATTATCATATTTTATTGCATTCATTTTTGGGTCAGGTCATAACACTACTAGTTTCATATCCATTTACCCTTTTAAGTAAAAAACAACCAAAATAACACAATGCTAAATAAAATTAATCTAGACAATTTTTACATGTTCTTGGGCTTATTCCTCCAACATATCTTAGGCTAATGTTTTGGAATAGGTTGTAATAAACATTCCAAAACATCTTAAACAAACAAGTAGAATCTTATGGTAGGAAAATCCAATTGTTGCATTTGTGCTCTGGGAAGGTCTTCTTAAAAGAGTCAAGCATGAGATCATGTCGGACCCAGTGAGGTAATCGTACCTATCTCATTGGAAAAGATAGAATATGTGCATGTAATACAAATGGTAAACCTCGGATTAACCATTTTCAAAGAGCTTGGGGTCACTTGTTGGAAAACTTCAAATTTACCATATCGAGGAGACTTCAAGGGGATTAAGCTTGATACTCTACCCTTGCATGTATATCGGGTCATAGACTGTTCCCCCAGGTGTATTTGTCTCCATTGGTGATCTTATTGGACATAATATTTAGGATTTTTCCCAAGGTGAAGGTGGAGGGAAGGTCCCACTGTACCCGGAGCAAACGTTGACTAGACTCACTTGGACTTTTTGGAGGGTTCTCTTCACTTCAAGATGGCATAGTGAAGTTACTTGCACCTGATTGTTTCATTAAGCAGGTTTTCTAGGTAACTACTCCAACCACCAAGTTTCCACATTAATTTTCGCGACGTTGGATTTCATCACCAACTAGTGCTGTTATTGTGGAAACATATTGTTTGTGTGTGGTTTGACTCCTAGATTTGATAGAGCGTGTTCATTTTTTGTTTTAACTTTTTAGGGACCTTAGGTGTGGATCGTGAATTTGAATTGTTAATATTTTAAAATTGTTAACAAAATTCATTGAATTTGAATCTAATGGAAATTGTTCCAGAATTTACCAACCAAGGAACCCCTCTTAACGAGAATCCTAGCACTTTTCCTTACTTTCGAAATGTTGGTCCTCCTTATATGGCTACATTGTTATTACATGGATTTTCCATAGGTTTACCGGTATGGTTTTTTTCAACATCATTGGCCTCGAATTCTTAAATTGTTCCACCTCAACCAGATGCTTCACCTCAACAAATTTCACTATCTCAACATCATCATCTTCATGTTCACCCTTTACCTTCTTCGCCGAACATGTCTTCCTCCCTTTCTTCTTCTTTCCTTATTAAAGGCCTTGATTCTATTAACCAGGTGGCTAACAAGAAGAAGAAAGGGAGGAAGAAGAATAAGCAAGATAAGAAAGAATTCAACCAACCAACCATGGTTGTAAGTGTTGGTAGTGTTGAGGAAACCTCCAACATACATCGTAAACCCAAATACCCTTGCAAGCTTTGTAAGGGTGACCACTTCCTTATCAAATTTCCTGGTATTCCAAAGGTCTTGGAAGTATGGTCAGAAAGATCCTATCAACTTAACGTTGATCCATTGACCAGTGATTGTCATGTTCATGGGAAAAAGGGTAAATTTAGGTTTCCTTGTAGGTTATGCATAGGGAGTCATCATAGTCACCTTTGCCCTCATATGAATGAAGCCTCAAAATTGTCGAAAAACCTTACTGTTCCACAGTAACAACTTCCAATTGGTTACTGTAAACTTTCTCCCATCCTACCATCAATTGACGAAGTGATTGATCTAATTCCAAGTACATTCAATCCCACTCTTCCATTGGAGAGTGAAACTCATATCACTCAGGTTGATGATTCATTAGTTGATCAAGTGGTCGAATTGATTTCACATTCAGTAGATTCCACTCTCCTTGTAGAGAGTGAAATTCATACCACTTAGGTTCTTCTTGTTACATTATATTATTCTACAGCAAGGGGAATTTCACCCATTTCTATAGAACCCCCTCCAGATACTGAGGTATTTTCCTTTGATTGGAGTAGAATGACAGAACCTCGTCTTCCTTCTTCCACACCTTTCCAGATAATTGTGAAGGCTTGTTGAAAGAATGTACGTCACACAAATGTAAATGAAGGTGCTTTTTTTAGTATTTTATCCTCAATTTCTTAGCAAGCTTTTGGTTCCCCTCCGCTTGTGTCTGTTACACAGAATTTGTCAGCTTTTAACATAACCATTAGTGATCCTTCATCATTTTCCTATTACCTTGGAAGGTAAAACGGTCTGTATTGATCTTATGGTAGTCTAAGGCCCTTTGGATTTTAATTTTCTCCTTAGGTGAGACTATGTTTATACAATGAAAGTTGTCGTATCGATACTCATTCCTGCGATGTATTTCCCTCACAATGGAAACATTGTGACTATTGACTAGCTTTCGTTTGTTAGTCTTGATTCGACAAACAACTATCCGACACCCCTAAATTTTCCTTATACGGAAGTGGTATCTACCCCACCACGGATTAATTATGTGGCAACCAGTCCAATGTTTTCAGTTACCGATGTAAGTGAGCCTCTCACTGTTTGCTTGACTTATTTTGACTTAGATCAGGTAATTGACATGGTGAACCCTATGGGGGTATTTGAAAATGATGTTCTTATCTCTATTGAGTCCCTTAACATAGGTTCATTCCAGAGAACTGTTCTTCCTTCTGATGAAGACCTCTTGAAGGCCATGATCAAGTTGTATCCCTTAACATGTGTTTCTTCTAGTTGGAAGCCATGATCAAGGTTCATCAGGAGGATGGTTCTTTTACTGTGTCAACCTCGTTAAAAAATGAAACAGGTTCCCAAGAGGATAGTTATTTTACTATGTCAACCTCATTAAAAAATGAATCAGGTATTGAGGATGGTTCTTTTCCTATGTCAACCTCACTAAAAAATGAAACATGTCTTTATGAGGATGGTTATTTTACTGTGTTAACCTCATTTAAAAAATGAAACAGGTTCCCATGAGGATAACTTCTTTTACTGTGTCAACCTCATTAAAAAATGAATTAGGCAATGATCATAGTTATTTTCATGTGTCAAGCTCATTAAAAAATGAAAAAAATCCTCTCCTAATTAAGTTTATTATTTCATACGATCTCATAAATGAACCTTCATTCCATCCAGCTATTAGTAACCAGTAGTCTAATTAGTTGAATGAAATGAAGCTTGGGGAGCATGTGCTCTAGAAATTTACACTTGGGGGGCATTGAAACCATTCCCAAGCATGATTTTTCCTTTATTTCAAGCTTGTATAAAAATGAAACAAACTTATCTCAAGCACAATTTTCTCTATTTCAAGCTCATGTAAAAATGAAACCACTCTCAAGCATATTTTTCCTCTAGTTCAAGCTTGTTTAAAAATGAAACCTATATTGAGTCTATTTCGATTGTTAGTTTCAAGACTTGTAAAACTCATGAAATCTTGAGTTTCTTTTGCTATTATTTTCATGTTCATAAAACACACATGAAATTGCCGAGTTATTTCTGTCTTCTCCCGTTTGTAAATTAAATTGAAATTCGGCCCTATGAGCACATTTTTTTATCACTTTTTCAAACTCGTTAAAAATTACAAAAAAGAAAAACCATGGAGTTCTCTTTTAAGCCATTTTTATAATCTTTAAACATTAAAATATTTCCAAGTACTTGACTATTCGAACTCATTGAAGTAAATGAACAATCATCCATTCAGTATAAGTTTACCCCTTTTTTAGACTGAACTGGACTAATTACGAAAAAGGTATATATTGACTAATAATGGTCAATAGAGTTCTCTCCTGCATTATTTTCTCCTTTCTAAGAGACTAAATTTATGAAAAATAACAACCATGGAGTTTACTTATGGTTTTATTTTGACTCCCTAAAACTGAAAAACACTGATTTTATCCTATACTGGACTCATTAAAATTTAATAGTAAAGGACCTGTCGATTACAATAAGACCGAACCACTCCTTGTTAGTGTTTGATTTTAATACTAATATGGACTCATCCGAAGGATGAGCTTACATAAACAAGAAAATGTTATCCTCCTCAAGCTTGACAAAAATAAAGAGGTACTTGCCAGTAATGGTGGGGGGAAAAGAGAGAAAAAGAATCCAATTGTAATCCTTGTTTAGAAAGCATCATACCACTCTTGAACATGAAAATTTGTCACACTTTTACTTGGGTTGGTAAATCCTTTTTCTAAAAGTTAATCGAACCACATTGAAAGTCTCCAACCAATTTCTTGGTATCAGCTTTAGGTCGAATGCTACCAAACCATCTACAATGTCATTATGTGTTCAAGAGAGAGTTCAAATTAACCATTCATTACAAACATTTGACTCCATTCACTTTGACCATCCCTGAGTCAGTCCTTGCAAAATATTTCCTCAAAACTTGATCTAATGGTTTCATATCGTAGGATTTCCTGTGATAGATCACTTTATATCGACATCAGCTCATTATCTACAAAGTTGATCTAGAATCATATTAGTACCTTCGGATCTGCATGCCCTAATGGCAGGTTTCTTTCCTTCAACGATAGGTTGCATCATTGACCTTCAATTGAACTATTTTATGAGTATTAGACTACAAATCATTCATTCACACTTCATAGATTGTACTCCAGTACTTTAAGAACCATTTTCATTATTGGTGGTTTCACTCACACTTGTTAACAGTTCACATCATTGACCATTAATCAAGTGATTTCTACCATGTTCAACTTCGACACAATCAATCGCATGGGTAGATTCATACTAGTTCGGGAAGTGCAAATCAAGACCCTGGATCTAGTTTCCATTATCCATGCTACGAGGAGTTTTACTATTCATGATACAATAGACTAATTATGACATATGGTTGCATCCATAATGTGTCTACTTTTGATGTAATATTGAAACCATATATGTACCAGAACATCTAGTTAGTTTTGATATGAGTATGGGAATTCCTACCTCAGTGATGATATATATATGTTTTCATTGAATGTTTTTATAGGTTTCGACCAGTGGTGTCTCCAATCCAATCCTCGTAATGGTAAAGTACTTCACTCTTCAAAATAACCTCAGTCTTCACACTTTAAGGGGAAATATGTTACACATCATTTTGTCACCATTGCATTTGACTATGCATATGGGTCAATCACCACCTATATCATGTTCCCTTAAAGTTAAAAACACTAATGTTCCTAAATCATGTCTTGGAATTGGAGAAAAGCTCTGTAAAACCCTTAAAAGTCTACCTGTGCGATTTTTCTAGCCTTTCCTTGTGCATGCGCTACTATTCTTTCCATAAACCATGGCAAACCCCTCACTTTTTGCCACTATTACCTGCTCACACACGTGAAAAGAAAATAAAAGAAAAAATTAAATTCTAGAAGCCTAGTTGGTCGAATATTCTCCAATCTAGAAGCTTCTAGAGTTGCGATCAGTTCGAGCTTTATCCCTCCACTCATGGAGCTTATCCCTTGATCCATGGAACTCAAATCCCTTCATGAGGGGAATCCATCCCCTCTTCATGGAACTAAAACTACCTCCATTTCCCTATAAATTTAGCTCAAGTTTCAAGTTCAAGGGTAGACTGTACACACATGGTAGATTGTGAATGATAGAAACTAACTTATATAGCTTCTAAGCTAAAGAGAGTTCAGAAAAATGCGTACTTTCTACACTAGTGAGTTGTTGTTAGCACAATAATGATCACACCCTTCTATTTATAACTCCATGCTGGTATTCGGAGAGGAAGGCTTATCAGACTGAAGGAGAAATTATTGTTGAGGACCTCGGGAGAAATTTGTATGACATCAAGGCATCAGGTTGTAAGATTATTGTTTTTATTCAAGATAATACATATGGATCTCTTTTTCTCATTTCTTTGTTTCTATGCTTCTTGGAATGATGTCAATACTTAGAATACTTGATCACCAAGTTGGATTAGAATTTTCTAATTATTATATGTTGCAGATGCTTTGATCCTTTGTCTTATCTTTGATTGCAGGTTCTACTTATTGGAGAAACCACTTTGGAGTGACTGGACAAAATGCTACATCAAACATTTGGATTTCAAGGTAGGGGCATTTCCACTCTACTTGACTATTATAATATTGGAATGCAATTAATCTAAAGGAAAAGGTTTTCAAATGGATCTTTGTTTCTAGTTACTCATTAAGTACAAGAGAGATCACTCTTGTCTGCAAGAGGTATTAATCCACGTAACATGAGGCAAAGACTCAAGAAGAAATGTGAAATCATGGTAAGATATCCATTTCTTGGGTTGAATTCATTTCTTATATTAAAATATAGTTTTATCCATTAGCCTATAAGCAAAAAGAAATTATGAGTTGGAAAAATTTTAAACAACTCAAGGGCCAAATAGTTCAAGAGTACACTTAGGAGTTTATAAAGAAGGTTTTGTTATTCGAAGTAAACTTAAATTCCCAAGACACACTCTTGAAATACATTGGGGGTTTACATTCCTATTTGAAACATATTATCCTTATGTTTAACCCAAGTAACTTAGATGAAGTATGTGTGCAAGCCATGCATCTTGAAGCAAGGGGAAAGAAAATTCAGGAAGAGGGTAGTAAGAAGAAGCCATTTAAGGGTAATGGATGTTGAAAAGTGTAACTAGGTCGGCCTTCATATTGACTATGTAATTATGGATTTATGTAAAGTAGAAGACAAATATAATAAAAATGTATTTTTTACTTCCTTCATGGGTTTCATGAGCAAGAGTTTATTATAAATTAAATAGACTTCTTCTTGATGTCTATTAAGGTTTGTGTCTTCTAGGAATATATATAACTAAGTGTCATTCATATGAAGGATATAGTCTAGAGAATGCTCCAAGACCTTGTGGAAGAATAGCTTGTAATACCCCTCACCAATGCTGGAAGTCAAGCTTTTATGATGTGATACAAGTTTTCCTTCTAACAGCTGATAAGTCGACCTATATACTAAAGTGATGGTCAGCCTAAAAGATATTAAGAATATCTCTATATATACACTCGGTCTGCGGCTCATTCATCGTGAAGTTTTCGGCGATCTCAGAATTTAGATATATATGGACTTATCTGTGATTGGAATAGTATAAAAATAGCAGACTTCTCTATGATTGAAATAGTATAAATAGAAGAATTCTCTATGATTGGAACAGTATAAATAACAGACAGTTGTATGAAGTAAAGTGAGGATATGTTTTGGGTTCATGTAGATTTTGATGCAAATTAAGGAGAAGAGATATGCGGTATTTTTGTGGAGACAGTATTCGATAATCTTTTAGACAATTTTCTAAAGTGTAGTGAGTATCACATCTCTGAAGTGGCATGCACATATCAAGACGAGTTTTAGTGTGTATATTTGGACATAATTTAATGTGTATCTTTGGCAAGTTACAGGCATATATACTCTTATGATAGCTTACTATAATAAGTGCCATGGATGACTAAAATAAGAGTGTTAATTTTACACCAGATGAAGTGTAGACCATACTGAAGAACTTACATCGAAAAAGGGTCATATCAAGAATATAATTTTATATATTGAAGTATGGATTTGTCTCTATGCTAAAGTGCGGATCTATTCCAATGAAACAATAGTGTTTAAGTGCGGATATATCACGTACATGAAAATGGGCATGATATCATTTTGAAATATATTTCTATCCAAAGGTATTTTGTAGACTAAGAAAAGGTGAAGTTATTAGTATTCTGTGAAGAAGAAGCAATTTGAAAGTGAAAGAGAGGAAAGTAAATATGAGATTTCCTTTCTTATCTACAACCTATATGTATCTCAAGAAACTGAATATTTAGTTGAAGGACATTAAATAAGTAAGGAAAAGGTATTCGATGAAATTTTGGGTCATGGTACTTGTCATCTGAAATCTATAAGAAGAATTTATCATGGGTTTTCCTCTCCAAGAGGGAGAGGTTTTTCCCTAGCTCTAGGAGCCTAATTCTTGTGTCACGTGCCTTTCAATAATTAACTTGATGAAATATTTGATAAGCTAATGAAGGGAAGACATAAGTAACTCAATTAACTTCACAAGTAATTATCAAGAAGAGAATTTTTGAATTAATCACTAGCCCTCCTAATTATCAACATGGTATCAGAGTTAAGGTGTTGAACTCAAGGGCTGCTTGACAAAGGAGACACTCCAGGAAGTGAAGATCAAAAGTTTGGGTTGGAAAATAAAATCATTTTGAAAAGGAAGACTCTCTAGCTACTTCAATATCTCCTATCTCATTTAAAGGATCAACTCAATGAAGAAAGTAATATTTTGTCATCAAAGATTCACATTCAAGACATTGTTAGAAGGACTTCAATTTTTGAAGATATAGTTTATTATAAAGGATTCAAGAACATATAAATTGAATATTTCTATCTTAGAAGAAACTCTTGACTTCATCTTAAGACATCATCAACGAATTTTCTGATGGAGAAATTCACTCTGTGAAGTAAGTATCTATGACTTTCTCTAAATCTATCAAAATGTCTTCTTTGCAAAGAAAGAAACAAACTGGTTAGGGTTTCAAAATTTCCTATATGGAAGACAAGGAAAATGAATTCATGCCAAATATCTAAAGGGAGATATAAGAGCCCAAAGGATTCTTATAGAATCCATAAAATACTCTCTCATTTCTGATGTATCAAAACTAGAATCATTAGAAGGAATATATGAGAAATTGGTGGAGCTATTATCTATGAATATTGCAGGAGAATCAATTTCTCTAAGATCATTTGCATGAACTAGGAGAAATAATTTCTGGCATTGAGATGACTAAAGTGGTGTTGGAAGCTCTGTGAAATGAATGGTTAAACTCCACTTGATGTTTATCGAGGAAGAAATAAGCCTATGTCTTAGAAATGAGGGAAGAACCTAATGCAAGGAAATATAAGAAAGAATAAGTGAGGGATCTCCACTATGATAAGAGATCATCTTCTCCTTTAAGTGATTTATGTCTGTTGTATGATAGGTAGCATTATTGCTTCATGATTGAAGCATGGTAGGAGTTCTTGGTAAAACAACTCATAGAAAACCTCTCTAATAACATTACTATTGGAAGGTAGTGATCAAAATCAAGGGTCATCATGGAAATAGAATTCTGGGATGTAGTGATATATTGATGAAGCAGGCCAATGGAATGAAGCTCTTCATTCTAGAAAAATTGTTAAAGGATGAATTAAATGAAAAAGGTATAAGGTATGTATAAATTTATATACTGACACTGGATGTTTTGAAGTCATGTCGTATGGTTTCAGGTAATATACTTTGATCTATGGAGGAGGATCTCTCACTACACAGTCAGCTGAAATCAACATAATATATCCTCATGCGTAATATGAGGTGGTTAATAAAAAAGGAACTATATATTAGAAGTTCCTGGAAATGAACAATGTGAAGAAGGGTAGAGGTCAAAAAATATAACCATGTCAAGAGGCAGTTATCATCTGGAAGCCAAGAATATGTGACTAGGAGGTCTTCTAGGAGGATATGTAGACTCTGACAAAAGTCTAGTAAAGAAGAAGACCCTTGACCAAACATATCATGAGGAGACGTGTCAATCAGAATAACGGATGTCGATGCCTACAAGAATATGTCATGGTGAAAGCTCATCACTAAGGTAACTTTTTTTTTTAAAGTTCATATGTATATGTTTATCTGGATGAATTTTTGAAGGGTTGATAATCATGAGAAAGTATGTATGATCCTTGGAGATGATTTGAAGGAAAGCAGCATGGCATACCGGTGAACTAGATGAAAAAAACAGATGAATCATTTTATGGTAGCTGTCATGACTCATGAATGAAAGTTATGGATGATATGTGCCCTATGGAGCTAAATTTGAATATTCCTCAATATTGAAATCCATGACATTGAGGGGAGGAATTCTTCATGAGCAACTGGGTATCTCACCATTGCTGCTGTAGGTCCCTGATTAAGAGGGAGACTGGTGATCGGTTTTTTACTTGGAAGAAATTGGGTAATTCCTAAGAATGAGATTCGGTACATTCCTTATACGATAATGAGTACATTCCCTTGTGGAATAGGTCCTCCCTGGATGAGAGGGAGAGATAGACACATCATTATGGTCTTCACTTGGGAAGACATAATGGAGGATTGGGTAATCATTTGGAATTCGATACTCTTTGAGGATGTGTTAGGGCATTCAAGATAAGAGTATTTGGAGATCGATATTCTTTGAGGGCTAGCTACCCAAGAGAAGAATAGTCCAAGAAGGTGATACTTTGGGAACACTCGGGTGGAGTATGTACCTTGGAGAGACAATGACTATGGTGTCTATAAGTCATGTGTCTTGCTAGCATTGTAGCCCATTCTCTCATTGAGAGATGGGGCTGTTAGTCAAGGCCTTGCACTAGGACAATGCCAGTTGATATGATGCTATACAGATGTGATTACCAATTTGATTCTTCTTATGAGATTCTTCAGTTTGAAAGTAACCATGTACCTTTATGAATACCTCCCTAGTTAAGAGGGAGTGTTGAAAAGTGTAACTAGGTTGGTCTTCATGTTGACTATGTAATTATGGATTTATGTAAAGTAGAAGACAAAGATAATAAAATTGTATTTTGTACTTGCTTCATGGGTTTCATGAGAAAGAGTTTATTATAGATTAAATAAACTTCTTCTTGATGTCTATTGGGGTTTGTGTCTGCTAAGAATATATATAATTAAGTGTCATTCATATGAAGGATCTAGTCTACAAAATGCTCCAAGACCTTGTGGAAGAATAGCTTGTAATATCCCTCACCAATGTTGGAAGTCAAGATTTTATGATATGTTACAAGTCGGCCTTCTAACAGCTGATAATTCGTTCTATATACTAAAGTGATGGTCGGCCTAAAATATAGTAAGACTCTCTATATATACACTTGGTCTGCAGCTCATTCATGGTGAAGTTTTCGGTGATATTATAAATTAGATATATGTGGAATTCTATGTGATTGGAATAGAATAAAAAAATCATAATTCTCTATGATTGGAACAGTATTAATAGCGGACTTCTCTATGATTGGAGCAGTATAAATAGCAAATAGTTATATGAAGTAAAGTGCGGATATATTTTGGGTTCATGTAGCTTTTGATGCGGATTAAGGAGAAGAGATATGCGGTCTTTTTGTGGAGATAATATTCGATAATCTCTGAGACAGTTTGATGAAGTGTAGTGCATAGCACATCTCTGAAGTGGCATGCACATATCAAGACAAGTTTTAGTGTGGATATTTGGACAGACTTTAATGCAGATATTTGGAAAGTTACATGCATATATAATCTTCCATAGTGATAAATCACTTGGAAGATTCGTGGAACTTGTTATAGTGATAAATCACTATAATAAGTTCCACGAATGACTAAAATAAGAGTGCATATTATACACCAAATGAAGTGTGGACCATACTAAAGAAATTACATCGAAAAAGGGTTATATCAAGAAAAACATTTTACATATTGAAATATGGATTTGTCTTTATGCTGAAGTGCGGATCTATTCCAGTGCAACAATAGTGTTTAAGTGTGGATCTATCAAGTACATGATCATGAGCATGATATCATGTTGAAATATATGTATTTCCAAAGGTAGTTTGTAGACTAAGAAAAGGTGAAGTTGTTAGTAGTCTGCAAAGAAGAAGCACTTTGAAAGTGAAAGAGAGGCGGAAAGTAAATCTGAGATTTAGTTTATTATCTACAACCTATTGTAATATTCCTAAATTAGCATTCAACTAATTGGAATATTAATTTTTTATTTTGGCATTTAGATAGATGAATAAATGGGTAGGGAGGCCCATAAATATCTTTAGTAGGAATAAAACCCCTCTTAATGTGAAAAGGGATCATCTTAATAGCTGGATAAAGCATACTCATGTGTGAACAGGTGATAATGCATGTGGACAAGGTCAAGTTTCACGAAATCAACAGCACTGGTATGGATGGAGTGGATCATCAATGAGAAACAACGCAGTGTGAATGGGAGAAAGTCTCCATGATAGTAGTGACTTTAATGAGTGCGACCCAAGGTAAGAAGGATTGCATTGTTTATAATGAAGGAAAGGCATCCATAGATGGTTATGTTATTGATTATTTATTTTGTGGTCTATATGACTTATTTTTCTCTCTGGATGTTTAGCTGAGATTGTCGTGTTGTTTAGCACAGGGTGTTCCCGAGCAGGAATCCCACCTCTTTCCTAGAGAAGAGTCTAGGAAGAGTACTGCACTACATTTCCACATTCTGGCATTCTGGCAAAGCATCAATATTCAACTATAGCATAGTTTATGTTTAGAGTTGTGTTATGTTGTAGGGTGTTGCAGTGGAATATTGAGAGGGTCACTTTCAGTGTGGTATTTTCATTTGGAGGGGAATCCTTTCCATTGGGAGGCCAGCAAGGAAGACCCTAGAGCTTCATTTCATATTTAGGCACCTGGCCAAACTATTTCCACCTCCTACAACATAGTTACATCATTAAACTTTGTTAGTTCTTTGGGCATCTGTAGAGGAGGTTTCAGTGCTTCAGTTGGAGGGTTAGATTTTTGGTGTTGGGACCAAACTTTCACTTGGAGGATATATTGGATGAAATATATACATTTCTACATCAAATTCAGCCACCTCCATCTATTTATTCATTTTCAATTGCAATTCAGTCATAGGGCTGCATTTTGGCATTTTGATGTTTTGGGTATTTCTGGAAACCCTTCCTGGGTTCTCTTGGAAAAGTGTTTAGGAGTCTAGATCTTCACTCCTGGGATTATTTGAGCTATACAATAGTATATATATATTGATCTATCTTTATACAGTATTTTATGTTATAAAACTACATTGACTTAGCTCTAGACATTTGCATAGCAGCTATTTTTCATGTGATTACATATTTTCTTATTAGAGGCTTGTATGTTATTTCTTGAGTGACTTGATCCTCAAGATCTTGTGCCTATTATTTTCTAATATGTTCAATAATATGGCTGTACATTTTTCTCACATATTGGTGTATTTATATATTCACTGCTACTTTCCATGTTTATGTGATATATTGTTGCTTTCCCCATTTTGGAATATTATAGTGCTATCAGAGCATAATCTTGGCTTAGCCTATGGATATCAACCATTATGCTATCAGGAGAATAAGAAGAAGGAGAAAGAGATCAGAATGATGGAAGGAATGAGTTTTATCTCATCCCTTTTCAGATCTAATAGGGACCTCACCAAGGAGGTCAAGCAAAGAAAAGTGGAGAAAAGTAATGAAACCACACTAGGGTTTCAAGAGGAGGAAGGACCATGTACTTCCTATTAGCAGGAGAGAAAACTAGTATTGCATAGAGCTCCAAAGAAATACACTATGCCATTTTCATTTGAAGAGGAAAACAAAATGCATGGAGATGGAGGAAACTTAGATCATGAGATTCTAAATGAGTATCTTGCATGATACAAATCTCAATCAAGAGCTTTCAAGGAGAATCTAACTCTCCCACAGTTCATTCAGCTCAAAGAAGAAAGAAGACCTTGCAACAATAGATTTATGTTGTCTACATTTGATGGGTCATCCACATAAACATCAAGGGCTTAGGGAATGAAGTTGGATTCATTGTTCCTACTACATCCAGTGGTAGAGAGAGAAGTTGTTGAGATTGCAGCGCTGCACCTTGAGGGTGAAGAAAACATTTGGTGGTTGAACCATTTCAGTCATATAAGAGTGACTACATATTCAGATTTTACTCAAAGGTTGATCAAGGAGTTTGATAAGAAGAAATCAGAGGAAAAGAGACCTTCACCACCACTTTCTATATGAGTACTTGCATCAGGAGAAGGGACACTTGCACCATTGCAAAGTGATATTGATCTCTTGGAATTGAGAGTCCCATGCACTATTCAGGAGATGCATGAGGAGGAGGAGACGTATACTAGCGTTGGTGCAGCTATAGAGGGGCAAACATGATCATCAGTAGTTGGGGAAGCTATCACACCAGAGGAAGGAACCCTTGTAGTAGTACAAGATGTTCCCAATCTTTATCGAGGTATGCCTATGTTTCCACTTTCTGTTATTTCAGCACATCATATGGAGGATTGTGGGAATATACCATTGCATGACCTAGGGTCAAGATACACTGCTGATTTGAAGCAGCAAACTATCACTGCATAGAGGACCCTTGATAGAATCAAGGAGGAGATGTAAATTCATCTTAGTATGTCATTGATGAGCTGCACACGGATCTTGGGTTGGAGTGTATATTTTTGGAGGATAGGATGAGTATTCTCCTAAAAAATCCAATGCAGAACTATATGTTCAAAATTGCGCATGAGAATGAGACAACGGATGCACCATCAGGAAGATCAATAATGCGGTCATTGAGCAGCAGTGAAGAGTTGGAGGCCCAAAAATTATTGGAGCATTCCAATTACCATTCTACATGTATAGTTGGGGATAGGCAGATGGTTGATGAGAGACATCTTATCTCCCATTATTATGATGGATCCTTCTTGCTAAGCACTTCACAACTTAATGAGAATATTTTTCCTTTAGGATATTTGGATCCTTATGGTGTCAATTTGGTCATTGATGAGTGGTCTTCATTTGGAGATCTTCAGGAAGCTACACTTCAACATCCAATGAAGTGTAGAGATAGTGATTTGGATTGGGACGGTGGTATTATAAATTAGAGGGATACCAATTTTGAGCATGATGTTAGACACCCACCATTGGTTGGATGGGTGATGCTGATGAGAAAGAGGTTGGAAAGCCACTTGCATATCTATGACACAGGGCAGCAGGAGGCAAGGCTGCACTAGCTACTCTTGAAAGAGTTTGGTCAGCATGTGACATATCCTACTTCAAGGGGTATGTTGGTGGTTGGGACTTGGCATGGCACTTGCATCATATCGCAACAAGGAGTTTGGGTGTATTGGGGTGATGTGATATATTTCATATTAACTATCATGTTTTTGCTCCATGGTCTATATGGTGATGGTATGAGGAGGCAACAAGAGTTTTTGTTTCTTTGGATACTCTTGGGAGAGTGTGGGCTAACTTTCTCTCATACTTTGCATGATCTTGTAGGAGTAGATGGTGGTGGCACAATCATGGTGCAAAGGGGATACTCCTTAGCTTTGGAGGATTAGGAGGTACTCCCACCTTGGAAGAAATCTCCCATATATATCAACATTATGGTAGATGAAATTGGCATTTGGCATGTCAAAGAATGGAACTATGAGATGACAGGAGCCTTATTACAAAGGCCAACAATGTTGTCACTTGGAAGCTTAGGATTGTTGATGTAGTGTTGCCAGGATCAATTCACATATGATTTACTTGATGGACAACTAGGAGATGAGGATGATGGATTGGTGGATGGAGACATCTATTACCATTATATGATCTTCTTTACTTGGATCTCCCAGCATAAGAAGAAGGTTTTTCATACAGCACATGATTCATTCCTTTTCATGGAGATATGTCATACCACTATGGAGGGCTCATTCATGGATCTTATTATCAACCTACTCTCATTACATGGTAATAATTGTGTTTTTTCACTTATTTATTATCTAACACAGTATTTTCATTCTCTTACCATCTCTATACAGTGCATTGCTCCACAAGAGGGCAAGCCTCTATTTGGGCTTCATGGTCATTTTGAGACCAACATCAATGATGGGGATAAACATCTCTTGTATGGATTTGGGCAAGTATTGTACTATTATTTGTATGCTCAGTTGATACATAGTTCCATTTTATATTTACTAGTAGATGAGATGACATGCACAAATAGCAATTTGTTGGGAGACAACTTGCCACATCATGTTCTAAAACTGCAGTTAGTAAAACTGTGTTGTGACCACTTGGGAAACTGTTGGTACCTTACAACACTACATGAAACCTTCAATATCTTTCTCATTTAGATGCCATATTGTGATGATGTCCTATTCATCATATATGGGGTGGTTTGGGCTAGCATGATTCATGACTATAGAGAGAGGATCTTTGAAGATCCAATTTTCTTCTTACCTCTTGAAGGAAACATTATTGCAGCCCAAAATCAGCAGCTAATCTACACTTATCATAAGTGGAGAGAGAGACAACATGGGATAGAAAAATCGTTCTATCAAGTTCAGCAATGTAGCCTACCTTCTTTGTAGGAGCCTAAGGTGGAGAAGTATTTCTATGAGTTACCATTTTGGAGGGTGACTCATTTTGTATGGATGATAGCTTGGGGATGGAAGATTCACATGGGAATTATGGTTCCCTTTATATTTTGTATTCCATGCCTCAAGAAGGCCTCTAGGAAACACATTGTTGGCTCCATGGGTATTCCACTTTTTCATGATGATAGCTATTTGGGATTGACACCAAAAGCTAACTTTCATACTTGGGAGGAGCAAATTGGAGATTTATTGATGATACAACATGTTTTTCATTGGAGGAGTTTATCATATGAGGATGCTACAGGAGGAGGAGAGGAGGCTCTTTGGTTATATCCTTGCAATTTCTTGAGGACAAGAAATATTTGGGAGGGGAGGACCGTAATATTCCTAAATTAACATGCAGCTAATTGGAATATTAATTTTTTCTTTTGGCATTTAGATAGATGAATAAATGGGTAGAGAGGCCCATAAATCTCTTTAGTAGGAATAAAACCCCTCTTAATGTGAAAAGGGATCATATTAATAGCCAGATAAAGCACCCTCATGTGTGAATAGGGGCTAATGCATGTGGACAAGGTCATGTTTGTCCAAATAAACAATGCTGGTATGGAGGGAGTGGATCATAAATGAGAGACAGTGCAGTGTGAATGGGAGAGTCTCCATGATAGTAGTGACTTTAATTAGTGGGACCCAAGGTGAGAAGGCTCACATTGTTTATAAGGAGGGCAAGGCAGCCATAGATGGTTATGTTATTGATTATTGATTTTGTGGTCTATATGACTTCTTGCTCTCTCCGACTGTTTAGCTGAGATTGATGTGTTGTTTAGAATAGGGTGTTCATGAGAAAAAATCCCACCTCTTTCCAAGAGAAGCCTCTAGGAAGAGTATTTCACTATATTTCCACATTCTGGCATTTTGGCCAAGCATTAATCTTCAACTACAATGCAGTTTATGTTCAGAGTTGTGTTGTGTTGCAGGGTGTTATAGTGGAGGATTGAGAGGGTCACTTTCAGTGTGGTATTTTCATTTAGAGGGGCATCATTTCCATTGGGAGGCCAAAAAGGAAGACACCGAAGCTTATTTTAATATTTTGGAACCTGGCCAATCTATTTCCACCTCCTACAGTGGAGTTCCATCATTAAACTGCGTTATTTCTTTGGGCATCTATAGAGGAGGTTTCAGTGCTTCAGTTGGAGGGTTAGATCTTCGGTGTTGAGATCATCCTTTCACTTGGAGGATCTATTGGAGTAAATATATACATTTCTACATCAGTTTCACCACCTCCATCTAGTTATTCAGTTGCAGCTGCAATTCAGCCCTAGGGCTGCATTATGGCATTTTGGTGTTTTGGGTATTTCTAGAAACCCTTCCTAGGTTCTCTTGGAAAAGTGTTTAAGAGTCTAGATCTTAAATCTTGGCATTATTTGAGCTATATAACAACATATCTATATTGATATATCTTTCTGCATCAGTTTATGCCCTAAAAATGCATTGTCTTAGCTCTAGGAATTTGTATAGCATCTATTTTTCATGTGATTGCATATTTTCTTATTAGAGGTTTGTATGGTATTTCTTGAGTGACTTTATCCTAAAGATATTTTTCCTATTATTTTCTAATATTTTTAATAAGATGGTTGTACATTTTTCTCACATATTGGTGTATTGATGTATTCACTGCTACTTTCCATTTTTATGTAATATATTGCTGCTTCCCCATTTGGGAATATTACACCTATATATATCTCAAGCAACTGAAGGTTTAGCTAAAGGAAATTAAAGAAGTAAGGTCAAGGTCTTGGATGAAATTCTGGGTCATGTTACTTGTCATGTAAAATCTATAAGAAGAATTTCTCGTGGATTTTCCTCTCCAAGATGGAGAGGTTTTTCCCTAGCTCTAGGGGCCTAATTATTATGTCTCGTTAATTTTTATAATTGAATTGATGAAATATTTAATAAGATAAAGAAGGGAAGACATACTTAACTCAATTAACCTCACAAGTAATTATCAAGAAGAGAATTTTTGAATTAATCACTAGCACTCCAAATTCTCAACAATGGAAAAGAGAAGGGGCGGAAATGGAAGGGAAAGAAGAATGCAAGCATCAAGAAAGAAGGGGAGAAAACTATATACAGAAATTGTTCCAAAGAGGGACATGATGAAGGCCATTGTTGGAAACTACATCCCGAACTAGAGCCTAAGAAACCAAATAACAAGGGGAGACAGAGATGACTGCCACCACACAACATGACCTTGGATTCGATTATGGAGATGATACCAAGATTGTAGCCATGGTTAACAAGGGAAAGGAAGCCATATCAAGGACTAGCTCCTCAAATATTCACAACAACACTCCAAATGAAGATACAAGGATATAATTGTTCCATGTGAGAGTGATTTCAAATCTTACAAATATTAAAGCATTGTTTGATAGTGGGTCACAAGCAAACCTGATTTCAGAAGACTTGGTAAAAAATCTTAATCTTGAAACCATACCACATTATAAACCATATGCTTTGGGTTGGATAGTTAAGAATGCCAATTTATAGGTTACAAGGAAATGCATATTTCGATTTTCTATTACTACAAACTTTGTTGATGAAGTCGAGTTAGATGTGGTTCCACTTGAAATTTTCGGGATTATCTTGGGAATTCCATATTTGTATTACAAGAAAACGATGTTTTGTCTCTATGAGAAAAAATATCAATTTCTTAAGGATGCGGTGGAGTATATTGTGAGAGACCATTGCAAAAAACTTAATATTTAATGCAGGGAAAATGAAGAGGCCAGTTAATGCAAGTAAACATTTTGTGCTTATCGTGATCAAGAAAAAGGATGATGTTGACTTTGAATCTTTTGAAGGATGTGATGAAATATTAAAATCTGATTTGTTTGATTTGGTAAGTTAGCATGGTGAGATGTTTCAAGAACCAAGTGTGTTACATCCCAAGAGGGGAATTCAGCATGAGATTAAGTTGCAGTAGGATGTTCCACTTCCAAACATTGGTATGTATCACATGTCAATTATGGAGAGTTTGGAAATCAAGAAGAAAATCTAAAATTTCTAAAAAAAGGTATCATACGACCATTTACTTTTCCATGTGGTTCACCAATTGTTTTGGTACCAAAGAAGAATGAGAATTGGCGCATGTGCATAGGTTTTCGTCAACCAAATAAAATCACAGTAAAGAATTGTTATCCAATCCCACGCGTTGATGATTTGCTTGATCAGTTAAAGTATGGAAACTATTTCATTAATCTAGACTTATGAAGTGGTTATCATCAAGTTATAATAGCTGAAGAGGACATTTGGAAAACAACATTTGAAACTAGACAAGGATTGTTTGAGTTGCTAGTTATGCCATTTGGTCTAACAAATACTCCAACTACTTTCATGAGAGTCATTAATGATGTACTAATTCCATTTCTAGATTACTTATTCATTGTTTTCTTATATTATATTTTGATATTCAACAAATCAAGAGATGAACATGTCATGCATGTGAACAAGGTACTTGATGTCTTGAAAAAAGAGCAGTTATTTTTAAAGATGTCGAAGTTTGAGTTTGGCAAGACTTCTTTAGTGTATTTGGGACACATTGTTGGAGGAGGTGAGTTGAAGATAGACCCTTACAAAGTAGAGGTCATTCTGACTTGGCCCAAGCCCAATACAATTACAGAGGTAAGAAGCTTTCTTAGGGCAGCATAGTATTAGAGGAAATTCATTGCTAATTTTTCTTCCATTGTAGCTCCATTACATGCATTGACAATGATCAAGAAATTACTCCATTGGGGAGATATGCAGAAAAAATAATTTGATTCTTTAAATCGAAATATAAGTTCAACACTAGTATTGGCTCTTCTAGATCTTAGATAGCCATTTGAGATCCAAAGAGATGCAAGTGATTACGATGTAGAAGCAGTTCTCATGCAGCATGGTAAGCCTATTTCGTTTCATTCTAAAATTTTTAATGGAACTGTGACTAACTATCCCACATATGAAAAATATTTATATGCATTGGTGCAAAGTATAAATAAATAGAAGCACTATTTGATGGGGAAAGAGACCATTATCCATACCGACCATCAGCCATTGTAGTACTTACAATCACAATCAATGTTGCAGCAATCAAGACATTTTATATGGATCAAATTTCTACAAAAAATTCATTTGGTTATTAGGTATAAAAAGGGAATCTACAATAAGGTAGCCGATATGCTCTCTTGGCCTATTTTAAATTCATCTATTATACTCAAGCACAATTTAGTTATGCATGAACGTTACATTGAACAATATGCATATGATAGTGATTTTCAAGATGTGTATGAAAGCTTGACTCAAGGAAACCAATATGAAGAGTTAGATTATCATGGGCATAATAGTTTGTTGTATTTCTTGGGAAATTTATGTATAGCATAGGAAGAAAGAAACAATATCATAAGGGAGGCGCACACTTCATTGATTGTTGGAAATTTCATTATAGGAAAGACGATAGCGAATCTCCAAAGGTATTGTTATTGGCCACGCATGATTGATAGAGTATCTCATTTTATTAGAGAATGTTCTTCATGTGCAATAATTAAGCCTAGTAATAGGAAACTTGGATTGTACACTCCACTTCCAGTTCCTTCACATCCTTCAGAGAGTATCTCAATGGATTTTGTAGGTGGTCTTCCAATGTCAAATAAAGGTCATTATTAATTTTATGTTGTGGTAGATAGGTTCAAAAAAATGTGTCTTTTGATGCCATGTAAGAAAAAAATTATGGCTGAACAAACAACTCTTCTCTTCTTTCAAAATGTATGGGTTCATTTGGTCTTCCTACTTCTATTGTAAGTGATAAAGATTCCTGGTTTGTTGGGAATTTTTGGTCAAAATTATGGGACATGATGGAAACAAATTTGAAGAAGAGTAGAACATTTCATCCGCAAAAAAATGGTTAGACCGAGGTGGTTAATAGAATATTCATTCATATTCTTAAAGGTTATTGCAGCATACATCCCAAGTTGTTGGGTGAACAGTTGCATTACATTGAACATGCATACAAAAGGGCAAAGCACTCTTCCACAAACACATCACCATTTGAGGCATATCTTGTGTATTTTCCAAGGTCTCCTTTGGACTTCATCTTTCAAAAATATGTTGTTGTAGGTGTTCATAGTGACATATATAAGGCAAGGAAGTTCATTGAGAAAATTTAGTTGGTACATCACACAGTGCAAGAACAACTTGGAAAGAGTCAAAGAAGCTACAAGGAAAAACATGATAAACACTGTGTTGATTACTAATTCTAGGTTGGAGATGAAGTTTGGTTATATATCAGAAAATAAAGATTGCAAGGGAAAGGTAAAAAGCTTAAGCCAATCCATTATGGTCCATTTAATATTCTGGAAAAGATTGGTAGCAATCCATTTAAGCTAGATTTGCCTCCTTATATGAAAATATATTATGTCGTTAATGTTGAGAATTTGCAATTGTTTGAGCCTCCTTTGATTGATGATCAAGGAGAGAATGTTTAGATGCCATCAATATATGATTTCTCGCCATAATATCTTGATGAACTTTATCCAAATCTCATACTTGACAGAAGAACCAAAACTTCAAGGAGAGGGAATGTTGAATACCTTAGAGTGGGATTCAAGGGAAAAAATCCTTCCAAGGCCAAATTGACGGAGATTGAAAGGGTGAGGGAGTTGTACCCTCACATTTTGAACAATTGATAGTATATTTTACAGTCCAAAAGGCTTCTAGTGGGGAGGAATGATCAGAGGCTCAATATTTAGCTCAAAAATGAAACAACTCATAAATGCTCCAAACAAGAATGACCGGATGGAGATCCTTTCCAGGATTCCAAAGTAATTTGTTTCGTCAAAATCCGAGTTCGTATGAGTAAAGTTATGACTTAATTCCATTTTCTTAAACATGTAAAAAATGTACAGAATAGTGACAGACCGATGACTTGGCAGTCCAGTCATCACCTCAGGAATATCCAGGGAATTTCAAAAAGACAACCCATATTAATTAAGCCACTAATCCGAGATTAATCCATAATAATCCGTGGTTAAATCTTAGACATGCTTCGCGCTAACCCCCCGTTAATCACACTTTAAACCACACTTATCTTTAAGCTAATAGAACATTTAATATGGCAGCAGACTTGGCAGAGTCTACCAAATGCAACAAATCTCCAGTTTTAGTGGAGTTATCTGATCAATTTCCAAATTTAATGGAGTAATTGTAGGGAAAATTGGTTTTTCCATAACTGAGGCAAATTTCGACCAATTTTGGCTCAGCAAGAGTCATTTTTAATAGATTTTTATGTTTTAGAGCCATTGGAGTAGGTTACAAAGGCAACATGAGACTGTAAACATCACTTTTTCACAATTTAAGCTAATACAAAGGCCCATGCCATGGAAGCTAAACCAAGGAGATATAGCCCAGGAGGGGTGAACGCCTTCATAAAAACCACGTGTATTTGACTCAGTTGTCCGTGTTTGTTGTATGTTTATATGCTAGTGTTCAAAATTTAGTTTCCATACGTTTATGTTCATGAAATACACTTAATCTCATCAATTTTGTTGTTTATCAATCATAATCACATCTATATACGCTTATACAAGAAGAAAACATAAACACTTTCATTATTAATCTGAAACCGATATTAGCACAACAATAACTAACAATCAATTTCAGATCAAACAATTAACTTAACAAAAATTTAAATCTTTAAGGTAAAGAGGATGTAATTGTGGTTTGTAGCAATATATGCTTTTTGGGGAAATGAGGCCACCTAGAATAACATTCAATTTGACCTAGACCTCTACATATCTTTGTTATCCATATTTTAAAAGTGACTCTCATTTATAAGGTGTAAATGTACTCGCGGGTGAATGATGAATGGAAACCCATGTTAATATTTCATTTTACATAAGACATTTCGATTTCACATAAGGATGGATGATGAATGAAAACACGCATGTTAATTTTCCAATTTTACATAAAAAATTTCGTAAAGGATTTCAAGGATGTTAGGAAAAAGCAAGAATAATAAATAAACCATTTCGATTTTACGTGTAAAGTTTTCAGTGTTAGAAAAACAGAGAATAAGAAATAAAATAGAAAAAACTAATATATGAAATGCAAGTGACTAATATGAATGGAGTGGACCATGGTTTCATAGTAATGAGAGAGGTTTTTTTCGAAGAAAATGAGAGTACGAAATAAATAAAGAGAGGATATACGAAAGCAAAGTAATTAATAAGAATGGAAATATAGTATTATCATGCTTTTATAGTTGCATAGCTATGATAGAAGTTTTTAACGTGGGATTTAATTTTGTATGATTAATTTTTATAGGTCTATTTTTAATAAAAACATAAAATATGTAATGGAAATTACACATATTAATATAAAAATTTCATTTTGGAAAATTAAATTTGGTAAAAAGTGATATTTTTCAGTTCATTTTTATGTACAATGTGATATATATCTAGAAACATCTATGTGTTATGAATTCATTTACCATTTTTTACAATACAATCATAGTTCTTTAACCAAAATTGCAAAATCATGGGAAAAACTACCACCCACCACAAAATCATTAAAGGTGAAAACTATGAGATGAAAACCACCAAAAATGGACACAAAAAATTGCAAAAGTTTTTTTTTTCTCAGAGTTTTTGACCCCAAAGCTCTACATAATGGGGTCTCTACCACCCTATACACATCCCTAATACAGGGGGCTTTCTCCCCCAATAAACCCCTTGAACAAGGGAGGATACCCCTCCCTATACTAAGATCGGCGCAACATACAATAGATGCGGGTAGTTGTGCAAATAATATAACACATAAACAACATTTAATCATAATTGTTGTAATTTTTTTTAATATATATTTATCCTTTTTTCATAAAAGAGTATTTTAATGATTAATTTTATGAAGGTGTGTGAGAAAGAAATGGTACTTATAAACAAGAGCATTTACAAGTTTATTGGCTAGAGTTAATGATTAATATTATGTAGAGAAATAATGAAGAAATACATATAATAAAAACACACAGAAAGATTGCAGAGAGCATAATAATATAGTGAAACCTATATTTTATTAATATAATGAAAAGGAAATGCACTATAAATTGCACAACAATACAAACTAGCTAGAATCATAATAACTTATCTTTCAGGAGAGATTTCTTAGCTATAATAATTCACAAAAAGACATTAAAAGAGGTCAAAAGTTCCCATTAACATAAAACTGGTGCCATAAGATGTAAATAACCTCAAGATCTAGAACTATAATATTGGGAATTGGTGTAGAAAAGGAATGCACAACCCAAGAAGGCTAGTTGTCACATACACTTCCCATGAATAGAAATTTTGCATACAAACTCCACTCAGGAATTTTTTAAGACCATCACAAATATTAATCCATTATTTATGTATTTGGAAAGCCACCTAAGAAAATATTTTATAGCTCATGTCAACTACTCAAAGTGAACTGGGGAAATACCTAACAATGCACTAGAAATTTAGTACCTAAAAACTATCGTAAAACAATCAATATGTGGAACCATTTTAGGTTAACGGAATATCTATGAAACTATTAATCCACCTAGATAAATTAATGTACATATAGTGGCATGTAGTATTTAACCCTAATATGAATGTGTATATATGACCCTTTTGTACAATTTGACTACGTTTTCATACCATATACCTATCTGCATGGAAAAATAGTTATATCAAATTTTAATACTATATCTACCTCATTATACATCTTTAAACATTGATATAAATCATAATGTCAGGAGTTACTTGTCTTACTAACTGGTAATATTTAGTGTTCATTACATTTTTTTAACAAATAACTAACGTAACACCATGATGGCTTCATACTTATGATTATTGCAATGTTTTTTTTATTGTTATGGTCGTTCCAATATATGTTGATAATGAATTTTATAATTCATTTTCATTGACCCACATTATTCCTTTTAAATAAAAATTTAAACTTTGAATGAGGCTTAATGATCTTATCCCAAATTTATAAATAAAATAATATGCTAATGTGATCTTAGCTCATAAAATGATTTTATATCTTTAAGAAAAAAAATCACTAGTACATATGGTGTGTATGTTCAATGGGGATTTTCCATGATATGGATAGAAATTAACCATATCATCGAAAATTAGTAAGTAATTATCAATTTTTTGTTAATTTTTTTATCCCATATTTTCATCAAAATTCAAACTACGAGTTATCATTACCAAAATTTCAATTCCCTTTTAATGATTTGTAATGAAATATCAACTCATAAATTTATTTTTACTCTTTAAGGAAAAAAATCACTGCTACATATGGTGTGTATGTTCAATGGTAAGTTTCAATGATATGTACCATAAAAAATTTGAAACTAATTGTCAAATTTTTTTCTTTTCTCTTTGTCCTCTTATGTTCATCAAAATTTTGGCTATGAGTTATCATTACCAAAGTTGCAATGCCCCTTTAATAGTTTGGAATGAATGAAACTACAAAACCATTAGGGACACGTGGTTTCTTGTTATGCAACAACAACAAAGTTCTCATTTCATGGTAGCGCTTGACCCCTAGGGGCATAATTATGCTCACTAGGGTGACCAGAAATGTCCACAAGGGCTTATTAAGCCCATTAAGTTTCCTAATATGCACATTTAGGGCTTAGTGTTTCACCTAGGTGTGTTATTTCCACCTCTACAATGAAATCACAATGGAAATAGGATGTAATGGTCTCAAGAGTATGACAAGTGTTAACTTGGGAAAATTGTACACACATTTGTACGGGTCATGTGACACCTAGAGTCAGGAAGAAACATGTACAGGTGAATGTTTTCTAGCTAAAGAGATCATAATAATAAAAAATTTAAGTTTTTCCAAAGTCACATTTAAATAATTGACTCATGTGGGCTATTCAAATGCTAAAATTCAATACTGCAGAACTATTTTTTTGATAGCCGCGCGAGTCACTCGAAAGTCTAGTTAGTAGTTCAAGACTACTCCACATGATTTGGGCTAACTACCCCTGACATTTACTTCCTAAGGACAGATTATTTCAATACTACCTGGATATATGCAACCCCCAATGGAGTCCTCATATCCCCCTCTCAAGTCATTTTCTTATGAATGAGCAAAGAGAGGGAAAGAGGAGTTCAAATTCTATATAAACAAGGCATTAGAAGACCAAGAGGAGAGGAAGTTTGAGAATTTTTATCTTGGAAAAATTTCCCCAAGTAATCTTTCATTTCATTGTTCAAAGAGTTCCATCATCATTTAGACTTATCTTAGCTTCTTTGAGAGAGAGTGAGTTTTCATAGGAGATTGAAGAAAGGAGTTCCTTGTTGAGAGCTGTTAAGCATGATTGCTGAAGAAACTCTCTTCAAATGTTTTGATATCTTATTTGTATCTCTCCTACCAACAATCAATAAAGGGAATTCTATTCATATGTCTTTGTTAATGTGCTTATGCTTCATTTAATCATTGTTTCATGTTCTTTGTTTTATATTTTGTTTAATCTTGTTCATGCATTGTTCTTATCTCATTCCATGTTTTCTTGGTTCTCATTTAAGCAGTAACATCAACCAACTATTTTTATGCTCTTTGCAGGTGAAAACTAAACTATAAGAAAAAGTGTTTTGGGATCCTTGATCAACATAACACCAAATACAAAACGACGAACGTCCTTTGTGCCTTTATATTATTTAATTGGTTGTGTTGCATGTCTTCTCTCTCTGAATTTTCACTATTTTTAGAATCCATAATTTCTCTGTAATTATGAAGGTCCCACTTAGGCTTTTTCATGACACGAAGATTGCATCAATTTAATTTTTCAAGTCGGTGACGTAGATTTTTCCATAGAAAAATGCACGAATTTCATGCCTCTATAGGGAATAACCCATGCGATTCATAGAAAGACCACAAACTAATTGTAATTTTTCTTTCCTCGGTGTTTTGGAATAATCTAATGAACTTCATGCACTTGTATATTTTTTAAAAAATTATATAGGTTGCTTAATTAATTTTCTAACCAATATTAGTAAGGTAATTTTTTATTTTTACTTAGAGAAATTACAGCTAACATAGTTTAAATAGGGGAAAGTAAGTGGCCCTAATCCACACATATTTTCCATCTTGTTTGTACTAATTCAATTATCACACATAGATTAATTAGGATAAGAGTAAGTGGCCCATTATCCACACATATTTTTGACTAACCAAAGCTTTTCAATTTTTCAAATTTTATTATCGGGAATATGACAAGGTGTTAGTAAGAAAGGGAGTAGCCCCTACTTCCCTTGTGTCCTTGTGATAATCCTAGGCTTTCATCTGAAATATTTCTCAAAGAATTTTTTTTTCCATATCCCTATATGATCACATAGCGTAATTAAGAAAGAATTAAGTGTCCCATTATCCACACATGATTCCTTTTCTTGCAAGCAAAAATCATAACATAGCATAATTAGGGGAGTCATAAAGGATCACCGCATATCCATATTGCTTCACACTTTTGTATGCTCACAATTTCACTTGCACACACTTCCACCTCACACACTAAGCTCATCTAAAGATTTTGTCAAGGGTATCGACCTTTTGGAATATTGATACTTGGTTTTTTTTAAGCTTACATTTTTCACACCCTAAGTTAATAAGCCTCTTTAAAAAAAAATCTAACATTTGAACACACTAAATTCCCGACAAGGGTCACAAAATAATTTATAGTTCAGGTTAGGACCATTGGGGGTAGTCATCTCATAAGCCACCATGGTCATGTACAAATTTTGAAACATAGAATTTTTCTTATAGGGTGCTTAAAATCCTTCATCTTCCCATGGAAAATAATAGAGAGGCACGTCAAAAATCCAATTCAAAGGGGGTTAGGATTAGTTATTAGTGCATGTGGTTCTCTATGAGGCTACTCGACACATCTAGGGATACACATTGTTGATTGAATACCAAGAAGCTCAAGACTCGACTACCCCCATGGGATGAATGTAACCTTAGTGGCAGAAAGTTTAGGGGATCTTTCCCTATAGGTCGATATCCGAGAAGAACTAAAAGCTCTTGATACCTTGGTTGATTCTTAGCTATCGGAAACATCACTAGTAATTTTGCGATGTGGCCCTAGTACCCTACTATAGAATCCTTGCAAGCCCTAGTTACGTTTTGAGCTAAAATGACACATAGGTATTACTAGGATTTTTCATCACACACGAACAACATGAAACCATTTTTTTCTTGATTGATCACATAGCATATAGTTATAGGGTGAATTAACCTTTAAGTTTCTCTTTGTTTTATGTATGTGGTTCACTTACTTTGATAAAATTTCCCCTCTCACCATATAAAGTAACATTCACCCATAAAGGGAACGATAGGGGAACCAAGGGTTACCCATGACTCTGCTTGCATCATAAACCTCCCCCCTTTATTGGTAGGTCTGCCTTGTCTATCCCCATCCAAGAATAGAAGACACCATTCAACCATTGTGATTAGGTCATTCTTTATTGGCACAACCTCATTAAGGAAACCTTCCCATCAAGGAACCCCTTTTACTACCCATATAGGGAGTCCACACACTACTCTCCCAAGTAGTCCCTACTAGTTCTCAAGGGATATGTTTTAAAGCTACATCACCAAGTGATAAAACTATGGACAAAAACATAAATATCTCGTTTTTTCTTATATAAACCTACCAAATTTAACTAAAATCATTAATGATCCAATTTTCCACAATAAAACTTGGCCTCCCATGCCAAAAAAATTTCCTTTGGACATTCCCAAGCTTGAAGGAAAGTAGGGAGAAGATCTTTCCAACCACATGATGACCCATCATTTGTGGTGTTCATCTAAAAAATTCATTGAAGACTCAGTTCGTCTGAGTCTATTTAAACGTACCCTCACTGTCCCTTCCATGAAGTGGTATGTGAGTGATGAAAACAGTTCCCATCACATGTTCGAATTCCTAGCTCGTTCATTCCTCAGTTTTTTCCAAATCCTAGTGCCACATGACACTAAGTTAGAACTACTAACCCACTTTTGAAAAACCACCTCCACTCAAATTTCAGACCATATCCAGGAGTGGTGAAAGCATCATAACCTATATAAATTGAATGTAACATCATACTTTCACCTATATTTCTCTTTGAAATCTCTTCTTCCAATGATTGCAAAAGATGTGGCGACAACCATGCCTCATAAAATGGAAGAAGGTATCACCAAATATCAATGGTTTGAGCTCATCTACACTCAATCAGGATACCTATACATGGTCATACATGATGCTCCCCATATTCTTACTTTTGTGCCACACAAGTCAGGAGAATCAATTTTTGTAGACAATTTGATTCAAATCATCTCCAAAAATCAAACCAGTAATGCGTTCCAACAATCCGAAAGTGTGTACAATGGACCACCCCATTTACAATCCTTTGGGGGTCCACCTGCAACCAAAATTCCAACCACCATGGGATATCATATTAATCATCCAACACACTCCCAAAATCCTCACATGCAGGGGCACTAATACCCTATTATATCGAGTAAACAATATCCTCACACGCAAGCTCGCTAGTATCCTCCATGCACCATAGAGGCTACATCGACGCCCCAAACCCATTACATCAACCCAGGGAAGAGAAATCCTTATTTCCCTTATCCTGCACCTCAACAAACTAACCCCTCACATCACCCTCATGCAGGGGTTAATTTTGTGCAACCTTCTTTCCCCCAACAACAATAGGCATTTGAAAGCCTCAACACTACTAATCCTTCAAATGCCAACAAGAAGAAAGGAAATAAAAAACCAAAAGGGGAACCTACGAAGGGGGGAAATAAACAAAATCCAAGTGCAACAACTGGTGGTAATCCCCCCAATCATAACCAAACTCAAAATCAGAGTACCAACAACCCAAAATCTAAATAACAATGTTAGTCTTCGGACCAACCATGAACAAGCTATCTTTTGGGAGTATGGGAATTACAACTATCCACTCCTCAACTCCCACAGTTGAAAAGGATGAGAGATTTTAGGGGTTAAGGGGGGACAACCAAAAAACCTACAGTAATGCAAACCCTTTCCCCCACCAAAGGGAAGTAGCCACAAAACAGGAGCCTCTCACTCACCAGTACCAAAACCCTTATGGGGGAAGTCATCAAGACCCGACCAATCACAACATTTTCATGGCAGTGACAAACATTCTCTTGAAAAAAAGAAACTAGGATTCTAGAACTTCCCTAAAAAGCAACCCCTCCACATCTTCTAACATTGTTTCTATTCCACGTTTGATTTTACCAAGGCCCCCTATTGACCTATTCCATGATTGGCCTGTTATCGCCTAAATCTACCTCAGGCTGAAAGAAGGCAGAGTTCAGGGTAACATCATACCACGCTCAGTCTGGTAGCTAGCCCTACCAGAACAGGAGAGGGCTCTCTCCAGGTCAATCTCAGGAAAAATGTATCAATAGGGCTTGAGACAGCTGGAAATAGGTACTAATTACAGAGCTGAGTATGTGAATCAAGGGTTGGGGTAGTTTAGAGTTTTATTTACAGAAAAAGGGAAAGGCATTTTTGGGCTTGGGGATGAGGCCAAATTCTTGCAGAGTTCAAGTTGGGGCAAGGAAGGCAATGGCTTTGATGTCTTAGTTTGAATGAACGGATAGAAAGGACTGCTGAGGAGATGAAGAGGGAAAGAGGCTGCAAGGGTCCTCTTCAAACAGATGAAAACATATAAAACTAAACAAAATTTTAAGGCAGAGCACCAGCAAACTAATGAATTCTACCTTAGTTACTCATTTGTTTAATTTCAGAAGAAAAGAGAATGGAAATGGCATACATAAAACATTAATGAAACTGACAATTACATGAAGAAAAACACCATCAAAACTCAGAGCCATAAGGATCCCAACAAGTGCTGCAAAACCCTGGTCTTTCCTTTGCAAAAAATGCAGAAGTGTATGTACAATGAAGTGCCAAACTATTCCCAAGAGTCCAACCCTGAAAATGTCTTAGAAAATACATGATATAGACCATCCTAACCCCTTCCCATGCCTCTAAGGGTCGATCTCATCCTTCTAGGAGCTGTTTCAACCAATTCTAAACATGGAACTGAAATCTAGGCAGTCAAACAACTTGCCTCTATAAGAAGGAAACTGATTCATTCATTTAATTTTCACTTTTTAGTGAATGAATCCTCTAGAAAAAGTAAATATGAGACAAAATTACATCATAGTCATCAAATTACATCAAGATAGATCAATAATTACATCAAAAATTAAACTAGTCAAAACTGGGCGAATTTCTGAGCTGAAGAGTCAAAATGAGGCCAAATTTCTCTATGCGTCGTGCCCAAAAACTCAATGCGTCACACCACTTTGAGCCTATTGTTGAGGTACTTCCTGAAGTCCAAATTGATCTCATGATAGCTCGTTGGAAATCCCTGGATGTCTGCTATCCAACCCAGGTGGAATTTTTCAATTTGGATGTCATTTTCCCCTCCAAAACTACAATCTCCCAAGACTGGTTCCTGCTGGTGCAAAAGGTGGCAGAAAGGCCATTTTTGGAGTGTTTTTGACCCTTAAGGCAGCCCAGAACTTGATGAAATTCTTCGGCCATTCCTGAACATGCATAATTTATCATAAAAAATCCAAAAATATCAAGTTTTCCTCTAGAAGATGTCCCAATCATAAGCGTGTGTCGGGTGGCACGACGCGTCGGGCAGAAAAACCTGTTTTGCAACCAAAATTTTCAAGAATGACAAAATTTACTCCAAATTTGCTGAAATTTGGAGTGAAGGTCTCCCATCATGTCTCATACTCAGCCAAGGAAGCTTCGGCCAAGATTCAGAGTGGATCAGGGCTTTTCCACCTCCTCAGTGTCCTCCTGGTGCATGCAGTTCAGTGGCGGAATCACTGTCTCGGTTGTATGATGCGTCAGTGTCCATCTCCATAATGTTGCAATTGTATGCCAAGTGTATGTTTAGCTTGTTGAAAATGAGAAATGAGAACTTGGTTGTTTTTGTCTCCAATTGCCAAAATTTGTGCCAAATTCAAATGAGGGACTGTGGGAAACATGGAACAATGGGAAAAGTGGATTGTGGATTTTTTCAAGTGAGTTTTGAAATGTGTTAACAGTCACTTGACTGTGTTGAGGGATTTGGGGAATCTAGGAATATTTGCAAATGATATGGGAAAGGGAGAGTAATAGGGAATGGTAGGGTTTAGGGATAGGAACATAGGACTTTTAGAAATAAGTGATTTGGGATGTAGAGGAATAGGGGATTAATAGGGATGATGGGTTTAAGGTGAGGGAAGGAATCAACAAGGTGAAGGGGAAAATTAGTCTTTGGTACCAAAACACCAAAACACAACCCTAAGGAGCAGCTTTAATAAGAGGATAGGGTTTGTAGTTTAGCATTCAAGTTATTCAACCAATATTTGAAACCAGACCCAAAACTGATCAATGGAAAATTACAAGAAAATTTGACTTACTTGGAGCAAAGGAGCCAAGAAATTTGGGATTTCGTTGAAGGCAATGAGAAAACTGGAGTATCAGCCCAATGCGCTGCGCACCAACCCAATGCGCCGCGCCATAAATAGCGCATTGTGCAGGAGGCTTTTGGAGGCCTTACCAATGTCCAAATTGGGTGTGTGATAGCTCGTTGGAAATATTATTGAGTATAATTTCCAACCCAACTAGATATTTTTTATTTGGAGTTCATTTTCCTTGTCAAAAATCAAATCTCCCAAGACTGGGAAAAATGAGAAAAATGAGGCTGCCTCAAGGCAGAGTGCTGTTGCAGTCACATTTTGAAAGTCTTCCTCAACTCCAAATTGAGCTCATGATAGCTCATTGGAAATATATTTATGTCTAGTTATCATTTGACTCATCAAGAAAGTCATTTGGCCAACCAAGCTAGGAGAAGTCGTGATTTTCCCAAGGTTACTTCAGAGGTGCATCAATTCTCCTGAGGCAACGATATTTTTGACATTTATCTAAAACCATGACACCTGTGTAAAAAGTGAAGGAGTTTTTTCTTCCTTGGCCTGTAGTGGACAAAAACCTCTCTCAGGTTTTCCAAATTCATCTTTTATTTCTCAGAAACATTATTTGAGCGAAACCTATCATGATGTGTGGAACAAGGGATTTGTCGAAATGAAGTGAAATGAAGGGGATAAGGGGCTTCTAAATTCTTGAGAAAATTTTTGGAAGTAGGGAGGGATGTTAGGAAGTAGGGGAAAGTAGAATTTCAGATATTGAGTGAGGGGAAGGGGTCCAAAAGGGAAAAACACAGGCCTAGCCTAGAAAATTTCCAAGTTGTAGCAAGAAACTAGGGTTTGTGCAAAAATGAGGAATTTGGGGGAGCTCAATGATGGGAAGTGTTTAATAAGGTACATTAAGGAAAGGGGAAGGTGTATGAACATCAGGATACAATTTTGGCTGATTATTTGACCATCCAAGAGAAATTACCTCCAAAACCCTAGGAGAGGGAAATGAACCTTACCAAGGCACAACTGAAGCATGAACAAGGTGTAAAATGACCCATTGGAACTTGAAATGATGATGACAACCCTATGAATGATGGTACACTCAACTGAATGGTGACATGGACCGACATTTAGACAACTTTGAAAGGAGTAAAAGCAAACCCTAGACCTAATACCTAGTGACCAAATTTTACTTGAAGACTCACTGAAATGACAAAATTTGACCTTGACACCTTAAAATCACTTTTTAAGAGCATGTTTGATCACTGAAGGAAGGCTGCAAAGGCTGACACTAACATTGGCTCCAATGGGGATGGTATCTCCTTGGAGGTGCCAAGAACTACAGATCTTTGGAAAGCAGACAGTGCCTTCATCCATTGGGCAATGGAGTAAAAAACTCAAGCTGAAATGCATGACTGAAAACTGATGACTTGATGACACAAACTGAATCTCACTCAACTAAAAATTGACTCGATCCTTAAACACAACTGACAAACTAGAAAACATGCTCAAAGTAGAGCTTATTCAATACAACCTACTCTAATTGTTCCATTCATCACCTGATCAAGTGAAATGGAACAGCCAATGCAACCATGTAAGCATGCTGGCTGCTATTTGGATTCTCCGCAAGTGCTTGTTTATGAACAACAAGAGAGAACTACTGAAAGGAAACTCCCATGAAAACTTGTGAACATATCCGTTGAATACTATGGATTCTCTATCCGCCTCCAAAAACACTGCATAAGGATCTTGAAGTTCATGCACACTGAGACTTAGCTCATCCAATGGATTAATTTTCTTCTCCTCATACCATGAATGCAAACTTTTATCTGAGCTTTGTGATGAGCTTTGTGAGGAGACTCCTGCTAAAAATGACAAAGAGATTGGCTGCCGGATCAAGTCTATATCAGCACACGTTTCAACCTTACATAAAGTCAATGGAGAAAGACTTTGACTGCAAACATCATCCAACACATCAGCAATAGGATCATCAAAAACTTGAGAAGACTGCTGTGATGTATCCATTGAAACTGTATGACCTCCTATTGACTGTTCATCTTTTTCTTGAGAGATATTACGAAGATTTTTCTTTATGAATTGAAATGCTTCGAAACAAAAGGGTATAGAATATTCCTGCATCATCAAATCATGTATTTCATCTTCCACGCCTTCATCTGTAATCTGACCTTCAATTTCATTTGGTGGCTGCAAATCTAATGCTACAGGCTGCTCAAGAATTTCGTTATCTATCTCATCCTCAACATTAACACTGAGAGATTGTTGATTTCTTACAGGCTGCTCATTTGAAGATTTACTATGCAATTTACCCTTCAAAAACTGAAATGATTCAAAACAAAATGGTACGGAGTCACCTTGTATCATTTGATCACATGTACCAGCTTCCATGTCCTCATCTGCAACTTGAAAATCAATGGCTTTCGAGGGCTGAAAATCTAAATATGAGAAGTCTTGAACAAGGTTTTCATTGCGCTCAAGATGGTCCAGATCAAGACTTGTTGACATTTGATTTCTGATTGTATGAAAGTTGTCTCTGATGAACTGAAATGAATCAAAACAAAAAGGCAAAGATCCTTCACATACTTCAAAATTTGCTACACTTTCCTCATCATTGTCACAGCTGATATGAATCGGTTGATCACTGTACTCAAGCTGCTGAAAGTGAACTTCCTCCTCGCACAAACTAGCTGCTGATTTGTCTGCAAGATTAGCTTCTGTTTGGAGAATATAATCATCATCATACTGATCAAAATGAGCCAAATCATCAGTATAAAACACATCATCAAGCATACATGTCAGATCAACAACTCTCTCTTCTTCAAAATGATCTATAAAACAATCACTATGACAACTGGGATAAGAAACAAAATGTTTTGGATCAGCCACTGGTTCTTCTTCAATCAGCAAGTCATGGGCTTGAACATTATACCCATTCCTTGTGGTTTTATTTTGCATCATCTCTTCTACTGCACTTACCAACATGTTAAGCTTTACCTCTAGAGATGTCGATTTCTCCGGATCCATGTTTTTCATCTCTTCTTCCTTCAACCTTGCCCTTCGAATCAACAAATGAGCCTCTACATTCACTGCACTGTTCTGTATGTCTACAAGTGTTGCAATATTCCTTTCTCTCAACTGAAACTCCATTTCGGGATCAAAAGCACCCGGGTAGTGCAAGAGAGCAGATCTAGGAGAAGGTCTTATATCAGCTGGCATCGAAAAATATACTTGGTTAAATCTGGTAGAAAACTGTTGTATTGTCTCCCCTAGCAGTCTTTTCAGCTGGTTATACTCTTCAATAATCAAGAAAAGGTTCTTTCCGATCACCCACCTGTCGAGGAAAACTTTGACGAACTGCTGGAAATCTAAGATGCTCGCATCAGGCAAGGTTTTGAACCAACTCTTCACTTGGCCTTGCAAAGAAAGAGAAAAAAGCCTAATACTAACATCTTCGTCATCAACTTCAAAAAGGTCAAGAAAAGTCTCAATATTCTGCACATGTTGCTCAACGTTGACATTGTTACATTCACCGTCAAATCTTGGTAGATATAGGTCATAATTTTTAGGGAAAGCATGAAGAACAGAAGGTAAAACAAGAGGTTTATACCTATCTGGGACTATACAAGGTGTAGGAGTATATACAAGAGCTATGGGATCATTTTTGTTTCCTTTAGGCTCATCACTCTGAAGAGAGTCATCATAAGATGTGGGAAAAGTAAGGAGGCCAGGATCAAAGGGAAACTCAGTATTTGCACATTTTGCATAGGTCGAGTGAAGATTTTGATCACCTTTATCATACAAGAAACTCTAAAAAACTTTCAAGACATCTTCAAGAACATCAAAGAAGTAGTTTACAAGAAAGCAGACTAGATCCTGAATACCATTCCACTTCAGATACCTGAACTTAGTGTAAGATCCTTCCATTTTCTCAGAGAAAGAGTTAGTCCTCCAGTGGAGTCTCTACATTAAGTTGGAGTCACCAGGTGAATGATTTCAGCCTTCTTATGTCTGATCGTTGTCCACCATCAACAATCAGATCTGAACTTGATACATGTACTAGGGCAAGACAATCCACAATTCAAGTGTCACGTTCACAAGCTAGACCGGAGATTGACTGAAGCAGCGTTTATCTACTTCCGCTAATGCAAATCAAAAGCGTTTCGAAGGCTACCTGGCTAACTTCAGGCTCCGTCTGTAGCTTATAAAACAATTAACACCAACAAGCAAACCATTTTCTTCCCTAGTATGGTCGCCACTATGTTATCGCCTAAATCTACCTCAGGCTGAAAGAAGGTAGAGTTCAGGGTAACATCATACCATGCTCAGTCTGGTAGCTAGCCCTATCAGAACAGGAGAGGGCTCTCTCCGGGTCAATCTCAGGAAAAATAAATCAATAGGGCTTGAGATCATTGAAATGAGTGCTAATTTTAGGCTAGGTATATGAATCAAGGAGTTTGGAATGATTTTTAGGGGTTTTTGTTGGAAAAAGGGAAAGGCAGTTTTGGGCTTGGGGATGAGGCCAAATTCTTGCAGAGTTCAATTTGGGGCAAGGAAGGCAATGGCTTTGATGTCTTAGTTTGAATGAATGGATAGAAAGGACTGCTGAGGAGCTGAAGAGGGCAAGAGGCTGCAAGGGTCCTCTTCAAACAGATGAAAACATACAAAACTAAACAAAATTTTAAGGCAGAGCACCAGCAAACTAATGAATTCTACCTTAGTTACTCATTTGTTTAATTTCAGAAGAAAAGAGAATGGAAATGGCATACATAAAACATTAATGAAAATCACAATTACATGAAGAAAAACACCATCAAAACTCAGAGCCACAAGGATCCCAACAAGTGCTGCAAAACCCTGGTCTTTCCTTTGCCAAAAATGCAGAAGTGTATGTACAATGAAGTGCCAAACTATTCCCAAGAGTCCAACCCTAAAAATGTCTTAGAAAATACATGATATAGACCATCCTAACCCCTTCCCATGCCTCTAGGGGTTGATCTCATCCTTCTAGGAGCTGTTTCAACCAATTCTAAACATGGAACTGAAATCTAGGCAGCCAAACAACTTGCCTCTATAAGGAAGGAAACTGATTCATTCATTTAATTTTCACTTTTTAGTGAATGAATCCTATAGAACAAGTAAATATGAGCCAAAATTATATCATAGTCATCAAATTACATCAAGATAGATCAAGAATTACATCAAAGAGTGAAACTAGTCAAAACTGGGCGAATTTCTGAGCTGAAGAGTCAAAATGAGGCCAAATTTCTCTATGCGCCGCGCCCAAAAACTCAATGCGTCATGCCACTTTGAGCCTGTTTTTGAGGCACTTTCCGAAGTCAAAATTGAGCTCGTGATAGCTCTTTGGAAAGCCCTAGATGTCTTCTATCCAACCCAAGTGGAATTTTTCAATTTGGATGTCATTTTCCCCTCCAAAACTTCAATCTCCCAAGACTGGTTCCTGCTGGTGCAAAAGGTGGTAGAAAGGCCATTTGTGGAGTGTTTTTGACCCTTAAGGCAGCCCAGAACTTGATGAAATGCTTTGGCCATTCCTGAACATGCATAATTTATCATAAAAAATCCAAAAATATCAAGTTTTCCTCCAGAAGATGTCCCAATCATAAGCGCGCGTCGGGTGGCGCAACGCGTTGGGCAGAAAAACCTGTTTTGCAACCAAAATTTTCAAAAATGAAAAAATTTACTCCAAATTTGCTGAAATTTGGAGTGAAGGTCTCCCATCATGTCTCATGCTCATCCAAGGAAGCTTCGGCCAAGATTCGGAGTGGATTAGGCCTTTTCCGGCTCCTCTATGTCCTCCTAGTGCATGCAGTTCAGTGGCAGAATCACTGTCTCGGTTGTATGATGCGTCGGTGTCTGTCTCCATAATGTTGCAAATGTATGCCAAGCATATGTTTAGCTTGTTGAAAATGAGAAATGAGAACTTGGTTGTTTTTGTCTCCAATTGCCAAAATATGTGCCAAATTCAAATGAGGGACTGTGGGAAACATGGAACAATGGGAAAAGTGGATTGTGGAGTTTGTCAAGTGAGTTTTGAAATGTGTTAACAGTCACTTGACTGTGTTGAGGGATTTGGGGAATCTATGAATATTTGCAAATGATATGGGAAAGGGAGAGTAATAGGGAATGGTAGGGTTTAGGGATAAGAACATAGGACTTTTAGTAATAAGTGATTTGGGATGTAGAGGAACAGGGGATTAATAGGGATGATGGGTTTAAGGTGAGGGAAGGAATCAACAAGGTGAAGGGGAAAATTAGTCTTTGGCACCAAAACACCAAAACACAACCCTAAGGAGCAGCTTTAATAAGAGGATAGGGTTTGTAGTTTAGCATTCAAGTTCTTCAAACAATCTTTGAAACCACACCCAAAACTGATCAATTGAAAATTACAAGACAATTTGACTTACTTGGAGCAGAGGAGCCAAGAAATTTGGGATTTCGTTGAAGGCAATGAGAAAACTGGAGTATCAGCCCAATGCGCCGCACACCAACCCAATGCGCTGTGCCATAAATAGCGCATTTTGCAGGAGGCTTTTGGAGGCCTTCCCGACGTCCAAACTGGGCGTGTGATAGCTCGTTGGAAAGCTTATTGAGTCGAATTTCCAACCCAACTATAATTTTTTAATTTGGAGTTCATTTTCCTTGTCAAAAATCAAATCTCCCAAGACTGGTCAAAATGAGCAAAATGAGGCTGCCTCAAGGCAATGTGCTGTTGCAGTCAACTTTTGAAAGTCTTCCGCAACTCCAAATTGAGCTCATGATAGCTCATTGGAAATATATTTGTGTCTAGTTATCATTTGACTCATCAAGAAAGTCATTTGGCCAACCAATCTAGGAGAAATCTTGATTTTCCCAAGGTCACTTCAGAGGTGCATCAATTCTCCTGAGGCAATGGTATTTTTGACATTTATCTAAAACCATGACACCTGTGTAAAAATTGAAGGAGGTGTTTCTTCCTTGGTCTGTATTGGACAAAAACCTCTCTCAGGTTTTCCAAATTCATCTGTTATTGCTCAGAAACATCATTTGAGCGAAACCTATCCTGATGTGTGGAACAAGGGATTTGTCGAAATGAAGCGAAATGAAGAGGATAAGTGGCTTATAAATTCTTGAGAAAATTTTTGGAAGTAGGGAGGGATGTTAGGAAGTAGGGGAAAGTGGAATTTCAGAGATTGAGTGAGGGAAAGGGGTCCAAAAGGGAAAAACACGGGCCTAGCCTAGAAAATTGCCAAGTTGTAGCAAGAAACTAGGGTTTGTGCAAAAATGAGTAATTTGGGGGATCTCAATGATGGGAAGTGTTTAATAAGGTACATTAAGGATAGGGGAAGGTGTATGAACATCAGGATACAATTTTGGCTGATGATTTGACCATCTAAGAGAAATTACCTCCAAAACCCTAGGAGAGGGAAATGAACCTTACCAAGGCACAACTGAAGCATGAACAAGGTGTAAAATGACCCATTGGAACTTGAAATTATGATGACAACCCTCTAAATGATGGTACACTCAATTGAATGGTGACATGGACTGACATTTAGACAACTTTTAAAGGAGTAAAAGCAAACCCTAGACCTAATACCTAGTGACCAAATTTTACTTGAACACTCACTGAAATGACAAAATTTGACCTTGAAACCTTAAAATCACTTTGTAAGAGAATGTTTGATCACTGAAGGAAGGTTGTAAAGGCTGACACTAACATGGCCAAAGGGCCATTACATCATAATTACCATAACTCAAAGGAAAACACGAGTTATAACATTGTTGATTACGTTCATTTGTGCCTTATGTGTCAATATTGCAAATTTTATTAAGAAATGTTCCCATTTTTGTAACTTAAGAATTCACACTGGTTTCCTTAGGTTGTCCATAAGAATAGACCTAGGAATAAATGCAATAGTTGTCGCATTTGCATGTGAAACCATCATAATCATTTTTGTCCACACCTCCCCCAATTTCCAAAGGCATGGGCCTATTTTCAACAATGTGACTCTGGAACCTCGACTGCTTTTCATGTTTATGCTCCACCTTAGACCTGTCAATGATATGTGCCTTCCACTAGCACCCCGCTAAGACCATTATCATCGATTATGAGAGATGTCGTTACACAAACGATATACCACATTATCATAGGTGTTCACGAGTCAAATTTCTTGGATCCTAGGACACTAATACCTTCCCCTAACTACCCTTAGGCACCCTTTAGGTAGATTCTCCCACCACATGGTGGTGATTACACCCAACACCATATACGATTCATTTCCTCGTTTGTAGCATCCATGATTTGTGTCGTCCGCTCATCATTTTTTGGCATCGAGACTGATTTTCCCATTACGAAGGTTGTACCACTTAGTACTATACAGGCCCATTTTTTTATGCATTTTTCACATCATTTGGTTCTATGATAGTGACTCCCTAATCATTTTCTTACTTTTCAACTAGAACCGTTGGGTGCCAATCCCATCCTCATGACCCCTCACAACCACTTTCACCATTATAATTATTTTTTCATTCATATCAATATATGTTTGAGAACATGATGGAAATTGAGTGTCCTTCAGATGTCATGCATCATTGTTCTTTATTTTTACTAGAAAAAACTTTCTCGCCTACCGAAGCACCATCCCACAATATTTTCTCAGTAGAAACATAAGACACTCTACCACTAGGGTAAGAATAATGGTTTAAGAATCCCATCCCCACACCATATGACTTTTATGAGGGGCTTATGTCCAACATGTCACCTACTATCAAGGTATACATATCCACAAAACTGGGCATAGTTGAAGAAATCTCTCTATGGGCAGCATGTTCTCTAGAAGAAATTTACTCCTACAAAACCGTTTTAGAAGAATATAGGGAAATTTTCATGTGGTAATATTATGAGATGCCTGGTATTAACACTTAGATGATGGAACACCACATAGAAACTTTTTCATATTCCCATTCAATGAGGAAAAATTAGTTTCCACTTCACCCTTTTAACATTAAATTCATTCAATAAGAAATCAATAAGATTCATAAAGGTAGCTTCATTTACCCCATCACTTATACATATTGAGTTTCCAACCCTGTATGTTTGTACTAATTTATAGGATCTAATTAAATCATGTCCTAAAAACAACCCTCCTACCCCATTCATCGACCATGTTATCAATGCATGTGCAGGACACAAAGCCTTGCCATTTATGGATGGATTTTCTGGATATAACCATATTACAATTTGCCACATGGATCAATATAAAACAACCTTCACAACCCCATGGGGTTATTTTTCCTACCAAATTATACCCTTTGGAATTAAAAACACTAGATCCAAATTCCATCGGGCCATGAATTATATCTTTCATGATCTAGTTCACCTCATATTAGCTTATTTGGATGACCTCATAACTCATTCCAAAAAGTGCTCAGACCATCTGGAATATTTTCGCTTGATCTTTCTGAGGTTTTGACAATAAAAACTCCACTTGAACTGCCTCAAGTGTGTTTTTTGTTTTAGTGTTGGAATACTATAGGGATTCATACTCTTCCAGCAAGGCATGGGAGTCGACCCCCTAAATTTTTAGTCCATTCATGAGATCCCACCACCTAAAAATTTAAAGCAATTACGAAGCTTACAAGGTAAGGCCAACTTATTACGACACTCTATTCTTGACTATGCTACATGTGCACACAACTTCTTGTGTCTCGTTTTTTAGGATGCCTCGTTCCAATGGGATGAGTGGTGCCAAAATCATTTGAGGCTTTAAAATGCACATTGTCACAAACACCTCTATTAAGCCCTCCTCATCATACCAGTGACTTCATTATCTACCTTTCATCTTCAGATGTAGCCATCATCAGGGTGTTAATCCAAGAAGGTATTGATAATAGGGAGCACACCATTTATTATGTTAGCAAGAACCTATTGGGGCCTACTTTGAAATATGATCCAATAGAAAAAATAGCCTTAGCCCTCGTACATGCCATCTAGAAATTATGACAATAATTTATGCTACAGACTCCCACTATCATAGCAAATATAAACCCTATGTGATACTTTTTCACGCGCCATATGATGAACCATAATTACGATTGATGGGTGGCGATCTTACAAGAGTTTGATCTTCATTTTGCATCCCTTAAGAGAAAAAAATATCTCATTCTTTCAAAGTTCATCGTTGATCTCCCACTAGTAGAAAATGATGAAATTAGTGACTAGGTGACTAAAAACGTTAGTTACCACAACTTTTCCAAGTTAAATACTACCAAAAATGAGCAATCTTAAGTGACCCAACTAAAATTGACTAACATAAATGACTAATTTAAACTCAGGTTAAATATATAACTAGATAATAAGTAACGCAACTAAAAATTACTAATGTGAATGACTAATTTAGTTTAGGAACACAAGTATGACTACCTAAAAAGTACTAAAATAAAAATTAGTAATTTATGTTAGTCATTTTTTATTGTGTCACTCCAACAATAACTCACTTTTATAACAACCTAGATCCATCTCAATTATAGATCTACCAAGAACTCAAAGGGATAAAAAAAAATTTCACTCTAAAAGATATTTGCATCACAAGATATTTGATCCCTCTATGTGCTTGGTAGATATGGAGTTAAGATGGATCTAGGGTAGTTTAATTATTTATTTTTCTAAGTTGGACTAAATTCTATTAATGTAACATAATATACAAGATGAGTCGGGCCTTCGTAATTGTTGTGCAAGCCAATTCCGGAGGCATTTTAAGTCAAAAAAACAAAATAATGACCACCCCAGATGGGGAATCCAATCATGATACAGTTTCCCTCAATGGGGAAACCAACTTCATACAAAAAAGACTTAAAAGTTGGGAAAATATTCTGTAAAGACATTTTAACATAGAAAATAAGCAGAACAGTGAAAAAAGACCTCTCCATGCTAGGTGTCATTTTGTTGAGGCGGTGGTTCCTCCATAATGAGGCACCTGTATTCGTTGGAGGAATCATCCACGTGCATCGCCTGATGGGCAACTGGTTCAGGTGTTGTAGCGGTGCGAACTACACTAGCACTGCCCTTCCTGCGTTCTTCACCTGACCATTCAGGACTCCCACTTCCACTGCTGCCATTACCGTTGTTGTTGGGGAATTAGCATCAGGCTTCACAAGTAGGGCCTCTAACTTCCTTGAGAGTTGCAGAGGCATTGTAGCTATGGTGGATTTTCTTAATCTTTTCCTGGTGCTTCGCTGTGCAGAAAAGGAAGCTTCTTCCTGAAAGCTGATGGTGATGGTGGCTGTGAGACAAGGTCTATCCAAAGCACAGTTGTAATTAAATTGCATTTAATTCTCCTCAGGAAGCAGCGGGCGGGGCTCCAAGTGAATGGGCTGAGGAGGTCAAGAAGCCCAACCACATCCTCTGCCTCGGCCTGTGGAGTGGTGCTGGACAGGAGTCTCTTCAAGCGGCAAGGTGCATGGCTGAGGATGAACTGAAAGAGGTGGTCGAGAAGCTTGACCCCTACCTCTTCCTCTGCGAGTGGAAGGATAATGGGTGAAATTCTCTCCAGGCGGCGAAGAGTGAGACACCAAGTGAATGGATAGAAGGGGACGATATGCCTGACCCTGACCACTGCCTCGGTGGCAGTGCATTCTATGACATCTACGTATATTGGAGCAGTCAGAGTCATTTGGGAGGCAGGTAAGAAGAGGTGGGGTGATAGAATGGGTGGAGGGATTGAATTCCTGAGGAGAAGAGTAGGTATGAGGATGCAGTAGAGACTATGAGTGAAATGGAGGTATGGAGCTAGTGTGAGGTAGCAATGGAGGTTGCACCTCCTCCGTATGTGCATTCGACACCTTAGCTCTGAACTGCAGAGGGGTAGATGCAGTGGGAGGGAAATGGAGGAATGATGAAGCACAAAGCCATTATGAGGAGAGCAAGGTGGCATTTTAGACTGAGAACATTAAAGGCTGAAGAAGGTGAGCCACTAGCTGATTTAAATGCAACTGGACAGAGCCCATGCATGGCCATGTGGCACACGCTGGGCTTGCCATCCCCTTCCAACATTTATACACCCTCATCCGGGAGGGTAGTTTAATTATTAACTATAATTAATTATAAATTTAATTTAATTTAATTTTTATTAGGACAAAATGTTTAACAACACATTACAACATCTCTATTATGCTGAGCTTTTATTTATATTTATATTTCATTTTGTTTATTTTTACCGAGTCAAAATTTCTATCTAGACATTACACTTTTAACTAGATATGGCAACATCTCTACCATAAAGGTTAGATATCCTCTAGCCACAATTAAAAGTGGAAGAACTAAATTTCTCCCAATAAATTAAAAAACCCAATAAAATAATATTAAGAATGATCTTTTAATTGAAATTACCCCCAATAAATTAAAAAACTAAGAAATCAATAAATTAATATTAGGAATTTCCATCCTAACTTAAAAAACTAATAAAACAATATTAGGAATGAACTTTAACTGAAATTTCATTGCATAGAATGGAAAGGGTTTCAATTCTTTTAAATATGTGCTCTTTCATCTCGTGCAATTTGTTCTTTTAAGCAATAAACAAATTAAATTCTTCAAAATCACAATAGGTGTATTATTGTTAAAAAATTCAATGCAAGGTATGATGGTGTCCTTGAAACCATAAGCATGGGAGATTCAAGGGAGTTGGAAGTGAGTACAAGCTTGGATGGGCTTTCTACAGGATAAGATGTGAGTACAAGCTTCAATGGGTTGCATATATTAAAAAAAATCTAAGCGGATGGAAAATGACAGAGACAAGTACGTTGTTAATGACAGTGAAGATAATCAAGCAGAGGGTGAAGTTGAAGGAGGTATTGGAATTGACATGGCAATCTCCTTAGACTTGGATGCCAGATTTCCTCATCTCTCCAGGTCGTCGGCCCAATTTCTAGCTTCAAGAAGATCAAGAGTTTCAGAGGTTTTAATTTTGATTTGAAGTATACTTACCTTTCATAGAGTGGATATTGTCCTGAATTTCTCGACAAAGAAAACCACGATAGATTTTTCATTCATATGCAGTTTGGGAATAACATAAATGATCATTTTTATGGGTATTTTATGGGCATAAAGAATTTGGAGCGCAGTGCTTGCAGGTTGTAAAGAAATATTTATGCGGAAACTTGCTTAGTGACCCATTTCCGTATATATGATGTGTAGGGATACCATTCATATTTTTAAGCCACCAATGCATAGCTACATCACCACAGCAAAGATGATTCCATGAGTGGCATGACTGTGATATCTATGCTAGTTAGAGGTAGTACATTGTATGTTACCAATGTCGAATACTATAGGGTTGTTATCATAGAGATAAGGGGAAAGTACCTTGTCGTAGTGCACCTCTCTATTGACCAGACATCTTTTTGAGTAGATGAGTGTTATCATATGAGAAGATGTGGAACCAGGGTGTTGAATCTGGACCAAAAAAAATATACAGTTTTTGGGAGGTGAAGAAGATGACGATGGAGATCCTCCTTGCCTTTGCATTCAAAATGGGATGTATCCTTGCACTACCTTTACTAGGAGTGTTAGAGAAACTATTTCTGAAAACATAGGGGTTACTTCAGTTCTTGAGTTTCTTGCGATGAAAATTACACCTATGCATCCATTCTTTATTATTTCAAGTGATGGAGTATTTGAGTTTCTCTCCTTTCAAGCAGTGGTTGATATGGTTAGTAACGTAATCCCATAATTTGTTATGTATCTTTGAAGTTTTATGCCATGTTTCCAGTTAATATGATTTCTGATGTTAATAATTGATTCATTTGTTGAGTTTTATGCAAACTTTAATTTTCTCTGAAATGCATATCTCTCCTCTGTGTCACATTACTGCAAATTTAACAAGGGTATCAATGGACATGTACAAAAATGTTTTTGAATGTCCATAGGGAATAGTATTTTTCTTGCAATTAGAGTAAAATTATTATGTCATCAATTTCAACTATGCTAATTTTTTCTCCTTTAGCATCTATGATATGTTTTGAACACATCATAAAAATGGAACCTTTTCTAAGGGAGTGGACAGTGGCACATGATCTCTTGAGAAACTATCATGTTCGATCCTTCTAAAGTGGATTATTTTTATTACAGTAGAACATGATCTAAATAAAATTTATTAGTGGTCATTTTACTTCATGATATGGTCAAATATAACGAGTTTCTAGAAGATGCACTGACTTGTAAGCCATCAAAATTGCTAGTTGCAGGACTTAAAAAAAAAAGATATGCACCAGCTTGTAATTCACGACAAGCCCAAATGACCAAAAATTATACACATTAAGGTAACAACAAATACGCACCAACATGATCCAATCCTTGTCAAGGATGTGACTTCACAATTTACAAGAGAAATTTGTCATGGTTTTCACTTGGATGAGGATCCCTGGAATTTTGAAAATTAGCATAGTCGTTTCCAAAGTCTACATAAAATACACCTATGTTTCTTCTAAATTTCAATAATGATGTTGGAAAACATCAAAAGCAGGTTTCTTGGTTGAGAGAAATCAATATCAAGCAAATTCCTAAAGTTCTGGCATGGTGGTGAAGAAACATAAAAGACTGAATGTTATTCTATGATAGTTTGGAAGTATGAATTATGAATAGAAATTGTTATGGGTAAATAATGTCGAATAACCCAAGCACACCCCAACATTGCAACATAATCATCTCACCTTTTCAAGATCAGGAGAAATATTGGTTAGAATTTTACTTTCCACAAGGGAAAATAAAGTCGTATATTCCTTTGAGAGATCATATTTAGAATAGGGTTGTTGTTTTTTCCTTAAATCCCTTGAAAGCATGGCTTCAAGATACATACATCAGAGATTCCTATAAGGCTATAATAAGAGAACCCTTTCAATAAGATTTAGTAAGGGTGAATAAATACCAGTAAGTTTATGAGATCCATTGACACGAGTATAGATTGTAAGACTGAAAAATGAATACCCATTTCTTATTTTTACAAGGCATTGATAATTATAACTTATATCATGTATTTCCTTTAAAAAAATCAACCACAATGATCTCATGCATGCTTAGGCAAGAGAAACCATGCCCTTTTGCTTTATGGTGTATGCTACATGGTGATAACATTTAGATGTCCTTCTGTAGCTGGTATTGAATTTGAAGGTATAAATATCTCTCAAAATTAACTAGCTCATTCTGAAGAACTCTCCTTATTTATGAAGAAATACTAAAATATTTCTTGTCAGAGAGAGGGAGTGATATTTTATTGAAATTTAATTTTACACCTATTTATTAAGGATAAACATATCTTGAACATAAACATGCCTTCTAACATCTGTTTTTTTTTTTTAGACTGAATCTTCAAGTCAACATGAATATTTAATACTGCAAGTGAAACATCTTGCCACACAACGGAAGTCTTGTTTCGCTACTTCACATTTAACATTGGGACATAAATGTCTTGTTATGCTACAAAAAGTCTTGTTCGACTATTTTAGAATAATACTCCCTAATGAAATATGCTTTAAATGAATGCAACAAGCCCCTAGAACATCCTAAGCCATGGAACTGAATTAATTTGGCATTCCTACTAACTGCTAAAAGAATTTTCTTATTGTATAGTAAAATATTTTTCTTTCTAGAGAAGCCCAAAACAAAATAAACCAAGTGAACTAATACTAAGTTTGGATGCTTCCAATCATTGGAATTGTGCCTCCACCAACTCAAGCACTCAGAAGTGCACTTCCACGTAAATTTGGAATATATAAAGGATGTTGTTGTTAAAAATATATTACAAAATATCACTTAAGCTAATGTGATGTTGGTGGTTAGTACTAGACTTATATTCTATACTTCTTCAAGGAAAATTTCATTAATTTGCAACTCTTCTTGGTGACTTGGGGTCCTTGTTTTTATTTGAATTATTAATTAGGTATTTGACCTCCTAGATGCTAACCATGTAGCTTGGATTCATTGCCATATAAAACTTGCACTTGCACATATGTAGAACACTTGTAGAGAGGGGTAGTATATTTGAAGTATTATTCAATTTGTGTAATTTATCCATACAAAATGATATATATGTGAGAGAGATATGTATGGGAGAGAAGAAATATTGCATAATCTAGCCATGAAAAATAGGCATGTGACTTAATTAAATGTTGAAATCCCTTTACTTATTTAAATTCTCATAATACAAACACACTAAGTATCTGCTAGTGCAATTTTTCTAGATCACGCTGGTAGATGGTGTAGGACTGATATTATGTGTCTCATTAAAGACAACTTCATTTGCGTGCAACTCTTCTTGGTGACTTGGGGTCCACAGTTTTCTCTCACTTGTTGGAAACTTTGGGTTTTCTTTTGATTTCAAATTTATTTGAAATATGGTGTTGGATTTATTCCCCCCCCCCCCCAACGAAAGAATATAGTACCAAGTATAATACAAAACATGACCTTTGAAACATTAACTCTCATTTAAGGGTTGAACAAGAAATATCACAAACAATTGTATCTAGCTTATGTTAGAACATTTTCTCACCTTGCGAGATCTTCTTTTTGCTGAATAAGGAACATGTCCTTCATTGAGGAAAATTAAAAATTGAAATAACTATGAAATGAAAGGGTTGGAATCAATTCATAGTTGAGAAAAATAAGCTCCTTTGGTCCACAGTACTAATTATAGGACATTATATGATGACTAAAGCATAAACTATATAATCTAGTGGTTGAACCAAACATATCACTAAAAATTTCATCTGATCTTTGTTGGAATATTTTATCGCCTTCTCAGCTCCATTTTTGGTTCAATGAGGAAGATTTCCTCCATCAAGGGAAACTGGAAGCTGAAATAATTATGAAGTATAAAATTAGAATCCATTCATAGTTGATAAAACTAAGTTCTTTTGATTATTTTCTATCTCATTTTTGTGACTTTTTGTTGTCTGCCACTTAGCTTTAAATGAAATTTGAGCTTCTAATACTTTGTTTCTAATTTCTTTTTTTCATCATTGGTTTCTACCTAGTACTTTGGAAAAATTTAAGGCTAAATTTTTCGCATTACTACTAGGTTTTTAATAATATTTTCCATTTTATTTTCCACTCTGATTACCAATTTGGCTTGTATTGGCTGGCCTTTAACAAAATCATGTGTATTTGGCAGCCACATTTTTATATTCACAATATTTAATAGCTAAGTAAGTGCATGAAAAAGTTGCATGTGCATACAACTATGAATTCTAAGGAAATATGAAATCATTTAGCTTATACGAAAATGAGCGAATTACCTTATGTGGGGTTGTTTGGTAAGGAATTCTTATCATTATTTGACATTTCAAGGTAGAATTTCACTAAAGAATTGATAAAAATAGGAATGTTAGTATGAATTTTGAATTAGAGTATCCTAAATTCTAACTGAAGAGCATATATTAGGACCAAATTTTAAATGTAATTTTATTTCAGACATTTGTGCCAAGGTTGTAGTATTTTTATTTTCATAGTCTATTTGGTTTATAAGTACATTACTTGGTTTCAAAAATTAATTTTACTATTTTTTTATTTGTGGCTTGTTGTTTGATATTTCCTATAATAAAATGCTTTCCTTGCAGCCATGATTTGGAATGTATAGTTTTGGGGGCCTTGCTGCTTCCATGCATCAGAGAGGGTATGTCACAACATTTATAATTTTTGTAATTACCAAGTTTCTAATATAAAATTATGAATATTATCTCTAGAATCGATATTTGAGTTAGAATATTGTTTCATTATTCTTAAGAAATTGTTTGTTAGGATGGTTATGGTATCATCAAAGACAAAAATGTCGAATAAAGTTTTTTTGTTGAAACTAGAAAAGGACATGCTTGTACAAAAATCCAAAGAGAATTAGATCTGGAAGGTGTATATTTTTCATCTCTCATTCTACCGACAACAGATGAAAAGTTAAAACCTTATATGCACGTGTTTCTCAGATAAATACAAAAAAGGGGTTAATTTGTCCCTTTCAAAATGGATTGAAGTTGGCTATATCAATGCAATGACTGAAGTATATATTACTATGTGTTCAACAATGGTTTGTTTACAAACAACAAGAGACATAAGGAGGTCTCACATGGAGAACTTGGAATGTCTCCTCATTGGAGTTTCACAAAGGTATGTGGTTTGAAGTGTTTGTATGTTAATGTTTTCATTGCCTCTGTGTTTCATTCTATACCAGGAATATGTTTTTGGATCCATGCTCTATTGTTTAAGATTCTATTGAATTGATTTTTTTCTTTATTATGCAACTATTTCGTTTTGTTGTAATGATTTAATTGTAGGTTGATTTTCAGTTCTAGATATGCTTGTCCAGATTTTTGAAAAATGTTTTTTTTACAATAATACACTAAGAATGTCAAAAAAGAGTAAGATATTTATTGCAATATATAAATTCACTTACCATGAATTTTACTTATTCACAAATTCTCAATGTGCACCATCAATCACTCTCACATAGCCCAATTGGTTATCCGTCATAATATCATTTCTAAGGTTCTGAAGTACTGGAATAAAAGAAAAATGATGACTAAAGAAATAGTCTTGATAAATGTCGTTGATGCCAAGATTGTATATTGATTTCTAAAAACTATGAAACATTAGAATCAAAAGTGAACACAACTAAGAGAGAATGAAAAACCAAGGGAATCCTTAGTCCAATCGTTATAAATGTATCCTGGTTAGTTTGGTAACCAATTTAAAATTTGAAGGAAATATCCCTTAGTAATTTAGATTATTTAAATGTTTTGATGATGATTTGATGTAATTGAGATTCATTTCCCAACTGTTCAGTGATAATGCATTTACATTGAGTTTTTTATTGTGTTTAAAAGAAATTAGATAAGATTAGTAAATGTAATTAGTTATTTCAATGACTCAATTAAATAATTTTATTGTTATAGTGTGCACCCAAATTATATATTTTATTGGAAATTCTTTTGATAGTGTGGGAACAATTCTTGTTTGTACTTTTTTTCTTTCTTAAACATGTAACCAATTTCCTCACTCTCTCACGTTAAGCAAGAGTAAGATATTCCTCATGGATCATTAAAAGACTCATTCAACAATTAGAATAATCAATATTATGAAAATATATTAATTAATTTATTTATTTATTAATTAAATAAATAAATAATAATAATAATAATATATTAAAATTTAATAATTATTAGAATAGATATTAAATTAGGATTTTACATATGAAAACTTACTTATTAAATAATAAAAATAGGTATATTAATTAATTCATTTTAGATATAAAATAAATAAATGAATAAATAATAATAATATATTAAAATTATATATAGCTATCAATTTATTCGTTTTATATTAATTGTATCTCTTATTTTCTTTTTGTTGGTCAAACTAGTTGTTATTTACAATGACTATTTGGAGCATCCCTTTATCTATTTAAATAGATTCATAGATCAAATTTCTCATCTTGTCTTGATGATAAACCACACTGGTTGGTTTAAAACGAGTCGACAAAATATTCTTGCATGTGATTATTACCAAAAAGCTTTATATACATTTTATAGATCACATAAGAAAAATTCTTAACATACAAAATCTAAATTTGTTTTTAAGAAAACTAGAGTCTTACATAGATGTTTACATAGATGTAAAAAATGGATAGCGAAATCTCTTGTCACAAATGTGGGTGATTAGAACATTTGTTATTAAAAAGTAGACGTTGATACCTTTATTATTTGGTGAGAGTGAAATAAACACTATTATCCTGCAATAATATTCCTCTTATTAAAACTTGCCAATTACAATTAACAAATTGGTGGATGACAAAATAGGTTTTATTCTACAAGTTCAAAGTATTAACTAATTTGAAATTTCATTCTTATTAAAGAAATATAATCATAAGCTTAAGTTTCTAGGAGTAATCTAAAAATTAGTGTTCTTAAAAATCTATTTGTATTCGGTTATAATTAATTTTAAATGTTAAAAAAAGTATGGTACACTAGTGATAATGATTTTTTGTGTTTTAACAAGAATATCTTCATGAACTTTGATGGATGTTTCATATAATAAAGTTCTCGTTAGAGGTGGTTTACAACCCACATATAAACCACTTGATTGATCTTAATAGTGCCCTTTTAAATATGATATTTAATGAATACGAGTGAGATTGAGGTCCATTCATGGAATGCAATAAAGGCATAAAGTAAGAAATTGGAGCATCTACCTATAGATATTATCGGTTGCACTAACGTATAAATAGTGACTCGAAGGTCATATAAACAACTCAAAGGGCCAAGGAGAGGCGCATCATCGAACGCTTAGGCAAGCGTATAAACCTTGTTGAAATGTGAAATAATAAATATATCATGAAATGAATGCACATTACACATTTTTGAAAAAATAGTTCTTACATCTCTAATTCACGTAGGGGTTTTTTGAAATCCGAAATGATAAATATTTCATTACATGAATGCACATTACACATTTTTGAAAAATTAGTACTGAGATCTCTAAAATTCATGTGGGGTGAATATTCTAGCGGATTGATAAGGTGTGTCTGCCGAATGAAAATTCAAGAAGCTAATTTGTGCTAAATTATTTATCATCAATCTCACAATTCAAACCTGAAGGCGAACCTAAAGACGAATTCTAATCCAAATTTTTTAATTAAAAAAATATATATATATTTGGGGTTTGAGGTTAGAGTTCGGGCAGTTTTTGTCAGTGGTTTTAAGGTTTAAGAGAGAAACTATGGGCAGAACATGGTTTTCTCTTGTTCTTCTTCCCACCAATTAGTTTCTTATAGTGGCCACTGGTTTGTCTTTATTTACCATGGTTGTCGATAGATTTTCACAAGTCAAATTCAGCCTGAGTGTACTCGCTCTATTGTGCTCAGTGTTGTATTCTCTGCAATTTCCTGAATTCAATTTCTAGATGCTGCTTGTCCCCGCCTCCCAGAGCGTGAAGTGAATAGTGGTTGTGATTTGTGACTCATGCATTCTCATTGCTATTCATATAACTTTATTGATTGATTTTGATTTATTATATATATATAGTCGAACTTAATGCTGAAGCTCATGCGAACCTCAACGAAAAATTCAAATTTGAACCGAACTTAATTGTTGCCGAACTCAAATTCAAACCAGAACCATGTGACATAGAATCTCACTATGATGCAGGGGAATTGGACACTAGCCAACAATGTAAGAGAATTGTCCACATGTTGTGGCTAGGAGGGTTCGAAAATATTCAGGAAATGTACCAACAAAGGTGGCAACACCTTAGCTGTCTGTTGCAGTTAGAGCAAATAGGATTAGATTAGTAACTGAAGAATTTGAATAGTTTCATTCGTGTCAGTCTGTTTGGTTTCTATTGGTAGAGTTATAGGAAGGAATCTTATGTAATTAGTTTTTTGGGTTAAGAATAAACCAGTCCTCCAGAAAGAACCGAAGAGTCATGTAGAAGATTATAAAATGTAATCCATGATACAGAGAAAAGGGGGGATTTTGCAATGAAAGATTTAATAGAGAGGCATTTTTCCCCGTTGAATAAAACTTAGAATTATTGGTTATCTGTGTATGTTATTGAAAAATCTCCTAAAGGACTCATTCCTTCGATTTGTGAACTTTTGTGTATAATTTGGGAGAATAAATTCTGTGTGAACATCTCCTTATTATTCTTTGAATGTCTTTGAAGTCATATTTCATCGAGCAAATTGAATGTGGAGGATAGATTAGTTGGTCCCGTTGGCTGGCGCGACCATAGTGGTTCTCTGTTTGTTTAACATGTAAGAACTCTGCATAAAAGGCGTTGAAACCCTGTTTGCTTGGAACATATCGATTGTGATAGAACCCTGTCTATTGGAGCAATCTCCATTGAGATAGAATATTGGTGTTTTGTTGTTTGATTGAATTGAATCGACGAGGTCGATTAACAGTGCCAAGTGCAGAAGAAGAGGTTGAAATAATGAACTAAAATGTTGTGAAATTTCGAGTTGCACTATTCAAATACCAGTTTTGGAGAAAAGCAGTTTTGGAGGAGGATACCACCGGTATCGCGCAACCTTTTGGCAGAGTAGTGGTTTTTCAATTTGGAATGCGATCCAACAATATTTGGACATGTCACCTCTCAAATACCACCCATATTGCATTTTTTCTGAGTGATAAAGTCCTGTGAGAAAAAAAACGTGATATCTACCCGAACCGTTCGATCTGGAGGACGAGAGATCTGAAGGCAATCGCGCAGTGATTTGCACGAGAGATAATGTGAGGTATGACCTAGTGGTTTTTCAATAGTAAAGGTTTGTTTAATTCATAAATTTCGAATAATGAATGCGTGGGCCCCGTGGAATGAAATGTATAGAAAAAGGTCACGTTGATAGAGTAAATGGGTTAATGTTATGAGCTTGAGGGTTGGTGTTTGTTAAAGGGGTCGAACTATTTGTTATAATATTATAATATTATGACTCGAAAGAGTTAAGTGCGGATTGAAGTGTTTTATGTCGAGAGTAGTGGGTTTATTGTATTAAGTTAAGACTTAGATATTTTTTCTAAAAATATTTGAAACAACGGTTCAAATACCTTTAATACCATATTCCAAAAGGGTTTCAAGTGATAGTCAAAGAGCTTTTAGAGTGAGATATAGTTACGTCGCTTAAAAAAAAAAAGGGCCAAAGGTCATAATATTTGGGAGGTTATATAACCGTAGAATATTGTATTTCATTAATCAAATTCCACGAATTTGATGAATGAAAAAGAAGCAAGAAATTTGAGTAGACTCCTTTGGTGAAAGAAATATTGAGGCAGAGAAGGAGAGAACAACTCTCCTTAATGCCTTCACCCTATTGTTATCATTTTGCTATCATTTGTGGTATCAGAGTAGATTTTTAAGACATTTTGCAGAGACTGAACCAACTTCCAAAGCTAGAAGAAGAATTCCAGCATGGTTGTCCGAGTTGCCAGAGGTGCTGCTGGTAGAAGAAGAGGCAGGCCAGTTGCCAATGCAAAGGTATTGGAGACCTTGCAACAGGTCCAAGCCAGATTGGCAGCAATGGAATTAGGACACCCAAGAGATCCTGAGGATGTCAGTGAATCTGAAACTAAATAAGAGGCAGGAGAGAATGTTGAGATTCCTCTTGAGCTGAGACTCCTTAAATCTATTCTGGGGTCTACAACCAAGCCTAGACTTGAAGTTTCAAGCTTTGCAGGAGGGTTGAATCTAGAAGAATTGATAGACTAGATCAATGAGATGAACAAATGTTTTGATTTTGAAGAGATCGGTGAATACAGAAGTGTGAAATTTGAAGTGACAAAGTTGAAGGGACATGCAGCACTTTGGTGGGATGGAGTGCAAGCATAGAGAAGGAGAGCTGGTAGACAACCAATCAAAATTTGGACCAAAATGGTGGAAAAGATGAGAGGTAAGTTCTTGCCTAGTGATTATCAGCTTACATTGTTTAAACAAATGCAAAACCTTAGACAGAGATTGCTGATAGTGAAAGAATACACAGAAGAGTTTTATAAAATAAGTATAAGAGCTGGAAAAATCCAAGACACAGCAGAGAAGGTTTCCAGGTATGTGAATGGTCTTAAGTTGGAGATCCAGGATGAGATAGGTATTCTGTCTCCTAAGATAGTAGAAGAGGTTTATCAAATGGCCTTGAAAGCTGAAGAGAAACTCCTGAGAAAGCAGTTTTCCAAGGGAAGAGGTACTTTTCGAGGAAAGGGAAGTCAGGGTGGTAGAGGAAGGTCCATAGCACCTAGAGATGGAGCTAGCAGCAACTCACCTCATAATGCATCCATAGAAGGTGATACAAGGGGCAGAAGGGGTTCCTACAAAGAAAGAGGAGGCAGAAACAGAGGAAGAGAAGTGAGGTGTTACAAATGTCACCAATTGGGACATAAACACTATGAATGCCCAGAGAATATGGGTAGCAGTCAGAGAAATGAAATTGTTGCTCAAGTTGGAGAAGAGGCAGCAAGGTTGTCTGAGACAGAAGAGGCAATTCTGCCAGAGAAGGGAGAATCTTTGGTGGTCAATAAGGTCTTGTTGAAGAAAGCAAAGGAAGTTATTGAACCAACACAGAGGAATACTTTGTTCAAGAGTGTGTGCAAAGTCCAAGGGAAATTCTGTCAATTGGTCATTGATAGTGGTAGCACAGACAATTTGGTCTCTACAAAGGTGATAGAGAAGCTAAAATTGAAGACAAGAGAACATCCAACACCCTACAAGGTGTCACGGCTTCATAAAGGACACCAGCTGATTGTGAAGGAGCAATGTGAGATAGAGTTGCAGATGGGCAACTACAAAGACAAGGTCATGTGTGATGTGATGCATATGGATGTGTGTCACATACTGTTGGGTAGACCTTGGCAGTATGACAAAGCAACAATACATGATGGTAAGAAGAACACTTACAAGTTCTTTAAGGATGGAGTGCATCACACATTGATACCTATGGAGGAAGGAGAACCATCAAGCAGAAAGTCTGATCCAAAGTATTTATTGCTGAGTGGAAAAGAGTACTTACAGCAAATTGAAGAGGAAGAGGTAAATTTTTCTTTAGTTTGGAAACCTAAAGTAGTGCTTACTTCCACAAAGATTTCTGATTTGCCAATTGAAATTCAAGAAATGCTGGACAATTATTGTGATATTGTTGTGGATGATTTTCCTGATGAATTGACACCTGTAAGAAAAATTAGCCATCAAATAGATTTGATTCCAAGATCAAATCTTCCAAACAAAGCAGCCTATAGAATGACTCCCACAGAGAATGAAGAAATCAGGAAGCAAGTGCAGGAATTGATTAACAAAGGTCTGATCAGAGAAAGCTTGAGTCCATGTGCAGTACTTGCATTGTTGAGCCCAAAGAAAGTTGGAGGTTGGATAATGTGCACTGATTCAAGAGCAATCAACAAGATAACAATCAGGTATAGATTTCCTTTGCCTAGAATTGAAGATTTAATGGATTGTTTGAGTGGAGCAAAATATTTTTCAAAATTAGATTTGAAAAGTGGATACCATCAGATTAGAATAGAGGGTGATGAATGGAAAACAACCTTTAAAAAAAATGAAGGATTTTATGAGTGGCTGGTAATGTCTTTTGGGTTAACAAATGCACCTAGTACTTTTATGAGGCTCATGAATGAAGTGTTAAGGGAATTTATTAGTAAATTTGTAATAGTATATCTAGATGACATATTATTTTTCAGCAAAACAAAGGAAGAACATTTAAGGCATCTTAATTATGTCTTGAAGAAGCTACATCAAGAGATTTTACTATTAAATTTAAATAAGTGTTCGTTCATGAAAGAAGAGCTAGTATATCTGGGTTTTTTCGTTTCTGCTGAAGGACTGAAGATGGATCCAGAAAAGGTCAAGGAAATTTTGGAGTGGCCTTCACCAAGAAGTGTTTTTGAGGTAAGAAGTTTCCACGGACTTGCCAGTTTTTACAGAAAATTCATAAGGAATTTCAGCAAGATTAATGCACCCATCATTGAAACTATAAAGAAGGAAAAACAACCATTGAAATGGATTGTTGAAGCAGAAAAGAATTTTAAGCTTTTGAAACAAAAGATAACTGAAAAGCCTATTCTAGTTTTTCTTGATTTTAACAAACCATTTCAAGTGAAGTGTGATGCCAGTGAAGAAGCTATTGGAGCTGTGTTGAGTCAAGATGATAGGCCTATAACATACTTAAGTGAGAAGCTGAATGAGACAAGAAGAAATTATTCCTCTTATGAAAAATAATTTTATGCAATTGTGCAGGCATTGAAGAAGTGGAGGCATTATTTAATGTCTAAGGAATTTGTGTTATACTCAGATAATCATGCTTTACAGTATATTATGCAGCAGCCCAAATTGAATCACAAACATGCCAAATGGATTGAATAACTCCAGAGTTTTAATTTTTTTTTGAAGCATATAAGTGGCCAAGCAAATAAAGTAGTAACTCAGGGATAATTTTAAGGATGGAAAATTATCTTGAAGTTTAAAAAATTGGCGAATCTCACTAGTCCCTAATATGCAAACTATAAAATGTTTATTGATGTATTTGTAAAATTATTCAAATTTATAATGATATTATATATATTTTCTATATAATGTTGGCGATTTTTAACGTAAAATAATTTTATATTGTAAAATTTGGGCGAATCATTTTTATAAAAAAATGGAAATTGGCGAATCTTCTTTTTGGAAAAACTATAGAAAATTAGCACACCTGCGAATATTAGCCCCTAAAATTTTCCATAAGTAGTTGATGCCTTGAGTAGGAGGAACATGCTTGTTCAAGAAAACCAATTTAAAGTGGTAGGATTTTACTTTCTTAAGGAACTTTATAAGACAGATTCAGATTTCAAAGAAGCATTTGAAGCATGTTGTAACCCTGTTTTGACAAATAGCAATCAGTGGTTGGATTATTTCTTGCAAGAGGGCTTATTGTTCAGAAGAAACCAATTATTTGTACCAAAATGTTCCATGAGGGAGAATTTAACCAAATAAAAGCATAGTGGTGGACTTGCTGGACATTTTGGTACTGATAAAACTTATGAACAGCTGAGTCATTTTTATTATTTGCCAAAGATGAGGTCTGAAGTGGAAAAGTTTGTGAAGAATTGCAAAATTTGTCAATATGCAAAAGGGAGAAGCCAGAATGCAGGATTGTACATTCCATTTCCTATTCCAGACAGGCCTTGGGATATTGTGAGTATGGATTTTGTTTTAGGATTGCCCAAGACATAGAGAGGGAATGATGCAATTTTTGTTGTGGTTAATAGATTTTCCAAGATGGCACATTTTATCCCATGTTATAAGACCAATGATGCCACTCATGTAGCTAATTTGTTTTTCAAAGAAGTTGTTAGGTTACATGGGTTGCCCAAGAGTATTATTTCTGATAGAGATACTAGATTTGTGGGCCATTTTTGGAGGACATTGTGGAAGAAGTTTGGTACCAAACTAAGTTTCAGCTCAGCTTATCATCCGCAGACTGATGGAAAAACTGAGGTAGTAAATAGAAGTCTGGGAAATATTTTGAGAAATCTTGTAGGAGAGCATCCTAAGCAGTGGGACCACATTTTGCCACAGGCAGAATATGCATACAATGATTCACCTAACATAAGTACAGGACAGAGTCCATTCCATATTTTTTATGGAATGCAACCCAGAGGAATATATGAACTGAGGAACTTGGGAAAAGCAGAAATGAGGAGTGCTGATGGAGAAGAATTTGCTTCAGAGATTCGAGCCATACATGAGCAGGTAAAATAGCAGCTACAAGGCAGTAGCATCAAGTACAAAGGCAGAGTAGATTTGAGCGGAAGAGAAGTTAATTTTGAAGTTGGAGATTTAGTCTTGGCACACTTGAGGAAAGAAAGATTCCCAAAGAAGCAGTATAACAAGCTGAAGTTCAAAAAGATAGGGCCATGCAAGATACTGAGAAGATTTTCTGCTCATGCTTATGAAATTGAATTGCCTCCTGATGTTGGGATATCTCCATATTTAATGTTGCAGATTTGTACAGGTACGAAGATGATGGAACAGATGAAATGACAGCAGATAGAGAGCAAATTGAGTGGGTAAAACAATTACCTACAACGCGGCCACTACAGCTAAAGAAGATCTTGTACAAGAGGGTGTTTAAAAGAGCTATAGGACAAGAATATTTTCAGTATTTGATCAAGTGGAAGGACTAGCCAGATGAAGATGCTACTTGGATAACAGAAGTTATGTTACAGAAGCTAGATAGGAGTCCATGAAGAAAATTTCCCTCGGGAGTCTGATGCAGGGGAATTAGACACTAGCCAGCAATGTGAGAGAATTTTCCACATGTTGTGGCTAGGAGGGTTCGAAAATATTCAGGAAATGTACCAGCAAAGGTGGCAACACCTTAGCTGTCTATTGCACTTAGAGCAGATAGGATTAGATTAGTAACTGAAGAAGTCAAATAGTTTCATTCGTGTTATTCTGTTTGGTTTCTGTTGGTAGAGTTATAGGAATCTTATTTAATTAGTCTTTTGGGTTAAGAATAAACCGGTCCTCCAGAAGGAACCGAAGAGTCGTGTAGAATATTATAAAATGTAACCCCTGATACAGAGAAAAGGGGGGATTTTGCAGTGAAAGATTTAATCAAGAGGAATTGTTCTCCGTTGAATAAAACTTAGACTTATTGGTTATCTATGTATGTTATTGAAAAATCTCCTGAAGGACTCATTCCTTCGATTTGTGAACTTTTGTGTATAATTTGGGAGAATAAATTATGTGTGAACATCTCCTTATTATTATCTAAATGTCTTTGAAGTCATATTTCATCGAGTGAACTGAATGTGGAGGATAGAGTAGTTGTTCCCGTTGACTGGCTCGACCATAGTGGTTCTCTGTTTGTTTAAAATGTAAGAACTTTGGACAAAAGGCATTGAAACCCTGTTTGCTTGGAATGTATCGATTGTGATAGAACCCTGTCTGTTGGAGCAATATCCGTTGAGATAGAATACTGGTGTTTTGTTCTTTGATTGAACCGAATCGACGAGGTCGATTAACAGTGCCAAGGGCGGAAGAAGAGGTTAAAAGAATGAACTAAAATGCTGTGAAATTCCGAGTTGTACTATTCAAATACCAGTTTTGGAGAAAAGCGATTTTCGAGGAGGATACCACTAGTATCGTGCAACCTTTTGGCGGAGGAGTGGTTTTTCAATCTGGAATGCGATCCAACAATATTTGGACACGTCACCTCTCAAATACCACCCATATCATCACCTCTCAAATACCACCCATTTCGTGTTTTTTATGAGCGCTAAAGTCCTGTGAGAAAAAAAAATGTGATATCTACCCGAACCATTTGATCTGGAGGACGATAGATCTGAAGGAAATCACGAAGTGAGTTGCACGAGAGATAATGTGAGGTATGGCCCAATGATTTTGCAATAGTAAGGGTTTGTTTAATTCATAAATTTCGAATAATGGATGCATGGGCCCCGTAGAATGAAATGTATAGAAAAAGGTCACGTTGATAGAGTAAATGGGTTAATGTTATGAGCTCGAGGGTTGGTGTTTGTTAAAGGGGTCGAACCATTTGTTATAATATTAGAATACTATGACCCGGAAGAGTTAAGTGCAGATTGAAGTGTTTTATGTCGGGAGTAGTGGGTTTATTGTCTTAAGTTAAGACTTAGATATTTGTTCTAAAAAGATTTGAAACAACGGTTCGAATACCTTTAATACCATATTCCAAAAGGGTTTCAAGCGATAGTCAGAGTGCTTTTACAGTGAGATATAGTTACGGCGCTTTAAAAAAAAAAAATGCCAAAGGTAATAATATTTGGGAGGTTATATAACCGTAGACTATTGTATTTCATTAATCAAATTCCACGAATTTGATGAATGAAAAAGAAGCAAGAAATTTGAGTAGACTCCTTTGGTGAAAGAAATATTGAGGCAGAGAATTAGAGAACAACTCTCCTTAACACATGCACCCTATTGCTATCATTTTGCTATCATACTATGTCATTATTGCAAGACAAGAAGAGAATATATATATATATATATATATATATATATATATATATATATATATATATATATATATATATATATATTTATATATATATATATATATATATATATATATATATTCATAATGAACGTTTAACGCCTTTTATGTGTATCAAAATTTATTGTACTAGATTTAAGTTTATATCATTAAAAAAAAATATCACTGTAAAAATAGATTTTAAATTAATTATTGAGTTTCAAACTAGTAACAATTTTACCATATAATATCTTAATAGAACACTTTATCATCTTTATTATATGTTCTATGGAAAAATATTTTTATTTCTTGAAAAATAACTTTTTATTATATTAAAATGATATAAATTAATAATAATAATAATTTATTTTTTAATAAATTATATTTTTATTTTAATTACGCCAAAATCATTTTCTCTACGGAGTTGGGGTGAATAGACATTGTTCACCCCCGACCAATCTTCGCTCTCTAAAATAATTCTCCAATATAACACGTGACTCGAACAGCCGCATTTGACTTATGCTCTACCTTTCTCCCTTCCGTTACGAATTTTCTAGTGCAGATTCTTGATGGCTAATCCATTTGGAAAATTGAATCTCGCCATTTTGGCCAATATTCTGAGTCGTTGTGATCTTGCCGACATCGCTAGAATGAGATGTAAGACAGTTACATGAAAAAAAATGTAGGGGTCGACCGAGTCATTGAATACGACCATATTTCCCTACACAACAGAAGCTCAATGGACTATCGCTTGTTGGTCAATGTCGGTGGCATAGAATAGTTGAATACTCTATCATTCGAGAAGCACAACACTCATGAGGGAGGTGGAAGGCACTGTAATTCTTTGGACCTCACAGAGATACGATTCTGCCACTCTTGAACAATGAAGAAATTCCCTCTCTCAAGCTACGGGTATAAGTGGCTTTGAACTTGAGGCCTGTAATGGCGACAAGGGGGGGCTTCTGGAGAAGGTTGTCGAATTTGTACTGAAAAAGGTCAGACCAAACTTGGCTGCTTATAGATTCAAAAAATTGAAATACACACCCTTATTGCATGGAGGGAGCCACCTAGTTCACCCTACTTGAGGAATTTCAGTTTGACAGGTACCGCCACAGCCTTGGGATCGTAAGAGTAACCCTCTTGGATTGATTCACTACATCCAAAATCAAGATATTGTACGGGCTTGGGTGAGCTTGGCTGGTGAAGATAAGGTAAATTAACTAACTTCCTATACTTCCTATACCTTCTGTACTTCCAAGTATCTGTATTGCAAACAGACTTCAACACTTTTATCGCCAGAATTGACCATTTATGTTAGTGAGAAACTTCTACAAATTTGTAAGTGAAACAATTCGAACGAACTTGGATTTTATTTAATTCATTTTCAATTGGAAATTTGTGCTTTCTGTTTCTCCACAATAGAAAATAAATAGGCACTAGCACAACATCAACGGAAAGTTTCCATTGGAAACAATATTCAATTAGTAGCACAATCTATGTATGTGGGAGATCTAGAGCCCAATGTTATCGATGCCTAGGTCTATGATCCTTTTGGGTAGATTGGCCTCATGCTCTTTGTTAGCCACTATAGAGATGCCAACACTTCTCTCGATTACTCCTATGTCAATTATGACACTACTAAAAATACTAAAAATGCTAGCGAGGCTTTACATTGCTTGAAAAATACACCGCTTAATGGAAAGTGTATTAAGATAATCTACTCACCCCTTGACCCCAGCATCAAACACCTTGGATCAGCAAACATATTTGTCAGGAATATTTCCAAATTAGTAGGGGATAACACTTTATACTATACTCTCCCTAGGTTAGGAAGAGTTCTTTGTAGTAATATTGCAAGAAATGCATCATGGAAATAATTTAACATTGGATAAATTCCCTCTCTCATGATGCGAGTATAAGAGGCTTCGAATTTTATTTCTTGCATCATCGAAATGCTTGAACATTGGAGAAATTCCCTCTCTCATGATGTAGGTATAAGAAGTTTTGAATTTGAGGCCTATAATGGTGACGAGGGTGATCTTCTAGAGAAGGTTGTTGAATGTGTACTAAAAAATGTTAGACCAAAATTAGGTGCTTATAGATTCAAACAACTGAAGCACATGCCCTTATTGCATGGAGGGAGCCACCTTGTTCACCCTACTTGATGAATTTCAATTTTATTACGCCGATAGGCGTCCCCTTGTTGGGAGTGGCTACTTTAATAATTTTTCTGATTAATCTTTTTGATTGGATGGTGTGAATTGGATGATGCCCGTACATTCTCATCGTCGTCACTCCATCAACGAATGGAATTAAAAGTCATAACTTCCTTACATATCTAAATCACATGTTTAAACCATACTTAAATTAATTTTTTACACAAGATGATTAAAAATTTACTATGCCTATTGTTGATAACCACATATGCTAATTAGTTAGAAATGAAATATAAAAAAAAAAAAAAAAACTAAAAGATGCAATGCAACATGGATTAATTTTGAAAATTATAATTGTTTACATTATCAAAAGTATACCACTTGGAAAGTGTGCATTTAAAAACTTTTCCTCCACTCCATTACCCTAGTGGTTTCATATGCATGTCATTCAAATGTATGCTGACTCACACATTACTATAAAGAAAAAAATATTATTTTATTAAATTATTCTTTTTGTTGATTTTTTTATTAATTTAAAAAAAAAAAGTATTGTTGTTGGCTATTTAAGTCTCCATGCTAATCATTTCAACTTACTTCCTTAATGTATGCATCTGAACCATTAAATTTAGAATGATTAATAGGGTTGACATGATGTATGATAATAAAAAATAATTAGAGTTTCATATTATTTAAACAATATAATGAATAAATAATAAATGGTGGGTTTAAACTATAATATAGTTTTAGGTTTCATAATGTAATTTAAAAACAAAATTGTGACTATCATGTGATAATATATCACTTAACTAATGTAGTCATACTTCTTGTTGTATTCAGCATTTGTGTTAACTTTTAATGTATTGGAAGCTCTCATTAATAATAATATTTCAGTATCACACAATTGCGAGAATTGCAATATAGGGATAACCCCTAATATTAAATTATAATAAAATTATTTTAATACAATAATAAATTGTAAGATTAAATTATAATAATAATTTTAATATAATTGTATTATTAATAAATTGTAAGATTAAATTATAATAATTATTTTAATACAATTATATTATAATATTATAATATTAAATTATTATAAGGTTTATGGAGTAGTGGTCTTCTATGCATGCCATTCAAATGTATGCCCACTCACAATTAACTATAAAGAACAAAATATTATTTTATTAAATTATTCTTGCTCCGATAGATTTATTTTTTATTAATTCAAAAAAAATGTTGTTTCTCTGGTATTCAAGTGTCCATGCTACCCATTTGGACTTCCTTAATGTTGACTTACTTTACTTAATATGATGTTTCATATTATTTAAACAATATAATGAATAAATAATAAAATGTAGGTTTAAATTATAATATAGTTTTAGTTTCAGAAATTAGTTCTAAAAAAAATTGTGACTATCATGTGATCATATATCACTTAACTACGGAAATTATACTTCTTGTTTTATTCAACATTTGTTTAAAGTTTGGTGTATTGAAAGATTTGCTTAATAATAAGGTTTCATTAATACATAATTGCTATATAAGGAATACAACTTACGGTTAAATTTTAATGAAATTATTTTAATACAATAATAAATTATAATAATTATATAAAATAATAATAATAAATTATAAATTTAGAATCTATTTTAATAATATTTTAATCTTGTAAGCATAAAAAAATCTACTTGATCACTCGAGATAAGTAAATTGTATTTTAACACAATCCTTAATTAATTTACATTAATTAGTTAAAACATTAAAATATTAATAAATTAGAGGATTAAACATTATTAATTAAAATATTAATTAAAACATTTTACAATATGTAATTAAAATTTTTATATTAAAATTGTTTAATAACATTAAAGATTAATTCAAAAATATGTAAAAAAAATATACTAATATTAATTAATAATAAAGTGAAATAATTATTATATTGTCATTATTACATTGGCATATTAATTAAGTCATTAATACATAATTATTATACTTAACTACATTATTCAAATATATCTAAACATCAATATATTGAGATTTAGTTAATAATAACAATAATAATATTATTATTATTATTATTTTGTTGAGATTGTACTTAAATGTTTTAACTTTAAAATATTAATTAAAAATTTTGACAATATATTAATTAAAATATTTATTTACAAATGTTTAATAACATTAATTTAAACATTTTTAATACAACATTAATGAATTAAAACATTAACATTAATTAATTTTAACTTTAATTTATTTATTTTTAACATTATATGAAACATTGATAACATTTATAAAAGCATTAAAATGTTTAGGAATATTAATTAAAACATTTGGCCATATGTTAATTAAAACATTTATATAAAAATGTTCAATTACAATAAACATTAATTTTTAAATTAATATTTTCATATTAATTAATAGTAATATTAAGTTAATTAATTAAAATATTTAATAACATTAATTAAAATAATTGATAATATATTAATTAAAATATTTATATAAAAGTGAGCAAGGTGAGACAAGATGAAACCTCATGAAGTCTGGTTAAACATTGAGACAATTATTTGGTATAATATAAAGGTTTATATTATTGGGTTTAATAATAAGTCTTATAATAGTTGTTTTAATATTAGAGTTTTTAATATATAGGGCTTATAATATTTGGTTTTAATATTATGATTTACATTATGGAGTAATATGTTGGGTTATAATATATATTCTAATATATAGGATTTATAATTAGGTTTTAATATTGGGTTTATAATATTTGGGTTTAATATTAGGGTTTCTAATATTTTGTTTAATATTTAGAGTTTATAAAATTGAGGATTATAATATTTTAGTTCATAATATTGATTCTTAGGGTTTAATATATCTTGTTTTTTTAATATTAATCCCTTGGAATTATTGGTCCCTTAGGTATTTAATATTTAATCCCTTGGGTTCACGCATTCCTTTGTTTTGTAATATTAAATCCTTGGGTTTATTAGTTTTTTTAGTTTATAATATTAATAACCCCTTGGGTTTATTAATCTCTTGAGTTTAAAATATTAATTCTTATGGTTTATTAATCTATTGAGTTTAAAGTATTAATTCTTATACTTTATTAATTTCTTGGTTTATAATATTAATATTTATCCCTTCAATTTACCAATTCTTTTGGTTTATAATATTAAACCCTTGGGTTTATTAGTTCTTTCGGTTTATATTATTAATAATCTCTTCAGTTTATTAATCTCTTCACTTTAAATTATTAATTCGTAGGGTTTATTAATTTCTTAGGTTTTGAGTTTAAGATTTTAATTATTAGGTTTTATTCATCACTTATTTTTCTATTTCTTTGGGTTTGTAATATTAGGCATTAAATATTAGTCTTAAACTTTAATATTAATGCATGGTCTAATGTCACATTATGAAAAACATTGTCTCAATATGAAAATGAGCCATGGGCTACCATTGCTAATCATAGTTAGTCATAGTCAATGAAGGTCTTCCATGGTCAAATGTCACATTGTGACAAAGAATGTCTGAATATGAAAATCAACCATGGCAAACCATGGTCATTCTTTGTCCAATGTCGCATTATGACAACAATTGTCTCAATGTTTAAATCAAGCATGCTCAACCATGTTTATTTTACGGTTTATAGTATTTAACTAAAGATTTTTATATACTTTAGGTTTATAAAATTTATCTAAAGGTTTTTATATAATTGAGTTTTATAATATTAATATCTTAGGTTTAATATTATTCCCTTGAGTGCATTAAACTAATAATCATGTGATTTTATCAAACCTTTTTGTTTAAGATATTAATGTTTAGGCTTTATTAATCTCTTATGTTTTCAATGTTGATCCCTTCACCTTATTTATCCCTTAGGTTTTTAATATTTATCCCTTGGTTTCACCAATTCTTGTGGTTATAATATAAAATTTTTGGGTTTATTATTATTTTTCGTTTATAATATTAAACCACCCTTGGGTCTTAGAATCTCGAGTTAGAAATATTTATTCTTAGGGTTTATTAATTTCATAGGTTTTTGAAATAAAAATATTAATTCTTAGGCTTTATTAATCTCTTTTATTTTTAATATTGATCCCTTGACCTTATTTATCCCTTAGGTTTTTAATATTTATCCCTTCGGTTCACTAATTCCTTTGGCTTGTAATATCAAACCCTTGGTGTCATGGAAAATTTTAGGGGCTAATATTTGCAGGTGGGCTAATTTTCAATGTTTTTACCAAAAATAAGATTCGTCAATTTCCATTTTTTCCCAAAAATTATTCGCCCAAATTTTATAGTATAAAATTATTTTACCTTAAAAATCGCCAAAATTTTATATAGAGCAATATAAAATCATTATAAACCTAAATATTTTTATAAAAATACCGCCAAACGTTTTATTATTTTCATATTAGAAGCTAGTAAGATTCACCAAGGTTTCTAAACTTTAAGATAAATTTTCATCCTTAAAATTTTCCCTGCTTGGTGTTATTAGCTGTTTATGTTTATAATATTAATGTAACACCCCTAGTTTTATGTTTTCAAAGTAGACATTTGAACTTCAGTCCAAAGGGGAGTGAACCCCAATGGATAATTATTGTGTGGATGTAATTAATCATTTAATTATGAAAAAAATAACATAAAATATTTTTGTGCATATTGACCAAATGAGATTTTTGAGATCACTTGCCTAATCCATGAGGTATGGAAAGAAGAAAAGACTTTCCCCAAAAATCTTTCAAAAATCCTTGAAAGAATTTATTTCTAATTTAGATTTTTGAGCAAAAATCTAAATTCCCCCAATGATGAGGAAAGTAGTTGGGAAGAGGTAAAAAGTTGGAAAATCAGAAAGAAGCTTTAAAGTCCCTAAATAAGGGAAGCCTAGGCAAACAGGAATAAAAACATCCTAAAATTATGGATGCAGAATTGGAAACAAGTTTTGGGGAGCATAAGCTTAAATAAGCTAATCCAGAATAGATTGAGGTTGGTCTGTTCTAGGAGAGGATCTCAGCTCAGGGGTGAGTTCTGGAGACAGAAGAACTCTAAGGTTGGGAGGATTGGTCATTTGCAGAAATGGTATGTTCACAATTTTTATTAATGGTTAAAATACCTGCTATTGTGCAATATTGTTAATTGTTGTAGATGTTATTTTAAACCAAATTTCTGAAGTTGGAATTCCTTAATTTTAACAAAAGTAAACAGAATAAATAACTCTTCTAAATTTCTGTATTGTAGTAGGAATAAAATTCTAAGGAACACTATCAGCCAGAATCTCTAAACCATAGTCTGGTTTAAATCTGGAGATAATAAAATAATTCCTTAGATATTAAAATAGATTCCCATACTCAGATGAAAAGTTGTAACTTTAATCTGCTTCTATAATGAACAGTTATGTGAACATGAAGAGATATATAGTACAAATATGCAAGTTGAAATGATAATTGTAACTCTGTATAAACATGCAAAGAGAATTTTATCTTAATAATTAGGAAATGATTTATTTATTTATTAAGAATTATAAATTGTATTCAATAGAGAGTGAAGTTCGGTTGAAATGATATAACAATATAAAAAGAATATTACAATGTACAATTCCTTACTGATGAAAATTATATATTGAGGACTTTAGTGGAATCCCCTTAGTTGTATTGTGAAACTAGAAAAATTAGAACAGTTATAATATTATGTAGAAATGCAACCAAGACAAGTATTGAAATAGATAGATATTCTATGCTAAATTTCAATGCTGATATGAATATATATATATGTTTATAAGTACTAGAAATAGATATAAACATTTGTTGAACAGAATTAGAAAGAAAGCTTTTGTGTTAAGCATAATTTCTAATTTCTATCTGCAACCACAAGCATAGAAGTATACAAATTTATTGCAAAATAACCACAAGAACTTATACAGCAGTATGTGAGTGGGAATAGTGAGAGCATAGTAGAAAGTATTATTGTTCTATATGAGTAATAATTTCCTATTATTAAGTAAATTATTACATCATTATAATTGATCGATATGTAAAATAGGAAGCATTGGTGGAGATTTGTAGATACCTATATCACATAGACGAAATAACTATTTTAAATTAAATACTAGAATAGTAACTCCTATCAAATAGATATATTAATCTTATGTGAGTGCACAGAAAAGAAAAGTTAATGGAACATGTACATTTCAAATTTGACAGTTCGAGACATAATTATTTTGAAATCCAGATTTATACACATAATAAAAGTGTTATAAAATATGTTTGAAGAGATTAGGGATAAAACCCTAAATAACTTACTATACGAAAAGAAAAAAAACCCAGAGTGGAGTTTACTACCAGCTTAAGGCGGAAATGGAGAAACCGTGAAAAAAATCAACCTGTGTATAAACACAATGGCTGAAGCTAAAAGCCGAACTAGAAATCAGGCTTTGATAATAAATAGCACAGAGATTATTAACGAAGATAAATTTCTTACCTTGCCAAATGAAGGTAAACGTCAGGACAACCCTGAGACAAAATCAATAGCAACGAGATAAGAATCAGGAAAACCTATAAAAATTAAATTCAAAAATTTTATACAGTGGCATATAATTACTTATGAACGAGCTTGAGAAGACGATAGTCATCGATTCTGAAAAGTGGAAATCATGCATCATTCAGCATAGCTGAAGTAAACTTTTTTTTAAACGACTGATGACTGAGGACGAAAAATCATCTGCTTCAGGTCAGAGAAAGCCCATATAGACATTTATGGCAAAATAAATTAGAGTACTGATAAATATCAGTCACATACATTGATAAACACAGCATCGAAATCACCGAGATGGATTACATTGTCGAATATGAATAAATTTTAAAAATGAAATGTGTAGCTAAGAAACAAAATATGATATAAAACGACTTTGAAAAAAAAAATTACCTGATTCGAAATAGGGTTCCGGCGGAAATCCCAAATCGACTTCATGGTAGACGTTAAACTATCTCGCATCTAAACACGTTGCAAGCCATGCTACAGGCTTGGATTTTGGATATTGATTTCGAAGTTACAAAGTTTCAAGGCATAAACAATAACAAAGTGAAAAATGCAATTTCTGAAACCATATAGTGAGATTTTATGCGATTCAAACACCGAGGCTAAGCCAAAATAATTTACCTCGTTGTGTTGTGGGAAGGAGGTTCAGATGATCCATACTTCTCCATGGAATGTCCAGAGCTCACGTATTATTATCGTGAAAATAACTAGAGAGCAGCTGTAGGAGGAGAAAAGAAGACCGAGGAAATGAAAGAAGGTAAAGAACTTCAATATTTATAGTTCACGAAACGCATAAAACCTAAAGTAAATCCCATCGTCCAAGTGTCAACAATCCGTCGTTCCTCCCATGGATCGATGATTTTCCTAGTGAAAGGACATCAATTTAATACCATTGAAAAACGAGTGTACTAATGCAGAGAGACACATTTAAAATGAAGTCATAACTGTCACATAAACTCATATAAAACTATATAATTTATCAATTACCGTGGCTCGAGGATTCATTTAGATTAAGGTCTTACTTATCAAAGTACTTGCATAGAAATATGAGTATATCATTCATATATGTCAGATGAAATATCTACCAAAATATTTTAACCACAAAAATAGCACAATTTCAATACGGTGAGGTACAATGATCTTCATGTAATACATAATTGAAAGGGGATTATAATCCAACGAAAATCAATGCAATATGCTTGGGTACCAATAATTTAGAACGATGCCAATATATAATTTGAATCTGCCATTTTACGATGGGTAGGGTATCATAATTATAAAGGTGTACAATACTTAAGAATTGATTATTAAATCGAAGTGTATTGTTATTTAAAAGTTGAAAGTAATATGGTTTGTAAAATGTAATTCATTAAGGGGATAAGATCATGTTGCACAAGTATAAGAAGCATAAGAATAGAATTACATATTATGAAATTTAAAATGTTAAGTGTAATGGCAATTAAAAATCAAATGGTATGGAAATCATTACCATATATATGTGTATATATCGAAGGTGAAGTGGAGTGGAGATTATTACATGGGAGCAAGGCTATGTTAAAAATAAAATTAGTCAAAGTACAGTAGGTATTAAATTGGGGAAGGATAATTGAAAAATGGCCTATGAAATATATATATATATATATATATATATATATATATATATATATATATATGGAGAGAGAGAGAGAGAGAGGTTTATATATCTATGGTTTAATAAGGAAAATAATTGAAGTCAAAGTGAGAATTTGCTAAGAGAAAATATTATATGGCTTGGAGGTTAAAAAGGTGTCTATGCCAAGTGGAAATGAAAATAACGCATAGATAAGATATTATTAAGATAAGAATGAAATTAGAAAACCAATTAGAAAAAAAATAAAATTGAGGATTGAGGTATATTACAAATGGTATCAGAGCTCATGTTAGAAAAACTGGGCTGTTGTTGTGCTCACGGTATAAATTATTTTTTTGAGAAAAAAAAAAAATTATTACTGATGTTGTTTTGTTTAGTGTATAGTGGTACTGGAACTGAAAATTCAATTGCTGAAGGAGATGAAATTTATGTTGATCTGGGTGATGGAGATAACACACCAGATCCCAACGCTCCTTTGATGGCTATGTTGCACAAGTTGCAACGGGAAATGGCTGAGCTAAGAAGCCAAAATGACAGACTGTACTTAGCCAATGAGGAGCAGGAAAATATGATAAGAGAACTGACCTCGCGGAACAGCCAATAAGGTGAAGGTTCTGGAAAGAGGAGGAAAGGAAAGTTCTGAGATTATTCTGAGAAAGATGACACTACTAGACATCAGTCTAAACAGGAGAAGGAATTACAGGGTGAATTCCAAAAAAGTAAACCTCCCTCCTATGATGGGGAGAAGGAGGAAGATGCTGAGGCATGGCTGTTGAATATGATTAAGTATTTTCAGGTCTATGAATATGAAAGCAATCTGAAGGCCAGATTAGCTATCTACTAGCTGCAGGGTAAGGCTACCTTGTGGTGGGAGGAGACAAAAATGGTTCATGCCATTGATGAAAAGACAATGACTTGGGAATATTTCCAAGTCAAGTTTAAAAACCGTTATTTGAACGAATGCTAATATGATGATAAAGCAAAGGAGTTCCATGAACTCAGATTGGGACAGCTCACCATATATGAGTTTGTCACCAGGTTTACAAATCTGTTAAGGTATGTTCCTTATATTTGTGAAGAGAAGGCAAAGGTACAAAGGTTTTTGAAATATTTGCCTACGGTGTACAAGGAGAAAATAGAGTTTGATAATCCAAAAACTATGGATGAGGTGGTGAGGAAAGCGAGATTATGCTACCAACAGTTTAAAGGAAAGAGTGAACGTGGAAAAAGCTGGGTAAGCAAGGTTGAATTCAAAGGAAAGAAACAGAAACCAACTTACTTAAAGAACTTTGGTAGGGATCATCAACGGAAAAAATTTAACAAACCAAAGGAAAGTCAAACTTCTTAGTCCCAAGTTGGCTCAAAATAAATATATGGGGATAATAAGAAGGAAGGAACAGTCAAAATGCGGGAACCTTTGAAATGTTGGGGTTGCAGAGAACCTCATTTTTATAGGGACTGTCCACACAGAAATATTTAGATGATTATGAGAGATAGAGAAGCTACCATAGTAAATAATATCGCAAGGAACATACCCACTATCAGTGAAGCCTTGGAGAACCGGCAAGCAGAACACCAGGCTACCATGGTTGAGATGGAAGGTAAGATTGTTGACCAATCTGTCATAGTTTTAATTGATCCGGGTGCTTCTTTGAGTTATATTAGTCCACAAGTTGTAGAGAAATGCAAGCTCAAAACTGAAAAATTTCAACAGTCTTGGTTGGTCCAGTTAGCCACTAGCACCAAACAAAAAGTAACTCATAAGTTACCTCAAACGGCAATTAAATTAAATTATTTTCAAACAGAAGTAAATTTAAACATTCTGCCATTAGGCTCATATGATTTGCTGATAGGAATGGATTGGTTAGAAAAAAGAAAGGCTATGATGAATTGTTGGGACAAAACTCTGCATTGCATAGATGAGGAAGGGAGACCTTTTATACTTAAAGGAAAACCAAAACCAATCTCAGTAAGACAAATATCAGCTCTACAATTAAAAAAGACAGCAAGAAACGGATATCAAGTATATGCTGTACATGTTGAAGAATTAGGACAGTAACCTGAAGAAGACCTGCTAGACACTTTTCCAGTAGTGAGAGATTTTAAAGAAGTTTTTCCAGATGAGATTCCTCATCTTCTCCCCAAAAGGGAAATCAATTTTTCAATCGATTTGGTGCTAGGAGCAACACCTGTTTCTAGAGCCCCTTACAGGATGAGCCCCCCTGAACTCATGGAGTTAAAAATTCAATTACAAGAATTGTTGGATAAAGGGTACATCAAACCGAGTGTATCTCCTTGGAGAGCATTGGTGTTATATGTGAAAAAGAAGGATGGAACCTTCAGAATGTGCATTGACTATCGTCAACTGAATAAGTTGACAATCAAAAATAGGTACACATTGCCCAGAATAGATGAAATTTTTTATCAGGTGAGAGGGGCTTCAGTATTTTCTAAGATTGATCTGAGGATTGGTTATCACCAACTCAGAATTAAGGAGGAAGACATCAGTAAAACATCTTTTCAAACCAGGTATTGTCACTACAAATTTGTAGTCCTACCTTTTAGTTTGACAAATGCCCCTGCCACTTGTATGTGCTTAATGAACAACGTTTTGAACAAGTACTTAGATAAATTTGTACTAGTGTTCATAGACGATATTCTAGTCTATTCAAAAAGTAAGGAAGAGCACAAAGAACATTTAAGGATATTTTTACAGACTTTGTAAGAGAACCAGTTATATGCCAAATTCAGTAAATGTTAATTTTATAAAGACAAGATTCAATATTTGGGGCATATCATTTCTGAACAAGGATTGGCTATTGACCCTGAGAAAATAAAGGCTATTAGAGAATGGCCAGTGCCGACTGATGTTTTAGTAGTAAGATCATTTATGGGGATTGCAGGTTATTATCGAAGGTTTGTGGAAAGATTTTCTGCAATAGCATATCCCATAACTTCACTACATAGGACAGGCACCAAATTTGAGTGGACTGAAAAATTCCAAAATAGCTTTGAACAGCTGAAATTAAAACTTACCATAGCACCTATACTGAAGATTGCAGATCCTGATAAAGAGTTTGTCGTGTGTACATATGCATGTAGAGAGGGGTTGGGAGGAGTTCTACTACAAGAAAATTCTGTCATTGCATATGAATCTAGGAAAATTAAGAAACATGAACAGAATTATAGTGTATATGATCTGGAATTGGCTACTGTAATTCATGCATTGAAGATGTGGCAACACTATATTCTTAGGAAAAAATTTACATTGATGACAGATCATATTAGTCTCAAGTATTTCTTTTAACAAACATATTTTAATGATCGACAAGCCAGATGGCTGTATTTTCTGAGTGAATTTGATATGGACATAAAACATATCAAAGGGAAAGAAAACAAAATTGCTGATGCTCTAAGCAGAAATGCGTGCCAAAACAGAAGCAACATTGGGAGTAGTGCTATTTTTTACTTAGAAGAATTAGTTAAAAAGGTAGCAGATCAAGACCCCAATTATGAAGATCTACAATTGAAAATTCTGAAAAAGGAAATGGTTGAATACACCCAAGACCAGAAAGGGCTGATCTACTATAAAAATAGACTGTATATCCCCAATTTGGAGTCTTTGAAAAAATAAATTCTAGATGAATATCATAAACAACCATATTCAAGACATCCTGGATATCAGAAAATTCTTACAGCCTTGAAAAAGAATTTTTTTTGGCCAGGAATGAAAAAGGAGGTAACAAACTATTTAGCTAGATGCATAGAATGTCAACTAGTCAAAGTTGAACATCAGCATCTAGTTGGTCTTTTGAATCCCTTGCCAATCACAGAATGGAAATGGGACATTGTTTATATAGATTTTATAACCGTGTTACCGAGAACAAAGTATCAGCATAATTCAGTGATGGTAGTGGTAGATACCTTAACAAAGGTTGCACACTTCATACCTGTAAAATCTACTTTTGGGACAACCCAAGTAGCAGATGTGTTCCTGAAAGAAATAGTAAGGCTACACGGGGTCCCAAAGATGATTATTTTATATAGAGACGCTAATTTCACGGCCGCCTTTTGGAAAGGTATGTTTGGGGGCATGGGCACTAAATTGAATTTTAGTACTGCTTATCACCCTAAGATATATGGGAAAATAGAGAGAACAAATCAGATTTTGGAGGATATGCTAAGAATCTATGTGATGGACAGGCCATCAAAATGGGAAGACTACTTGCCTTTAGTCAAATTTTCTTACAACAACAGCTATCAATCCTCTTTTAAAATGAGTCCATTTGAAGCACTCTATGGAAGAAAGTGTCGTACTCCTCTAAGTTGGAGCCAACCTGAAGATAAGCTAGTATTGGGGCCCGATACTCTACAAGAAATGGAAAGGATTTTTAAACAAATACAGAAAAACATCAAGATAGCATAAGATCGACAGAAAAGCTATGCTGATAAGAAGAGAGTGCATCAAGAGTTCAAAGTGGGTGATCATGTGTATCTGCATATTAAACCCAAAAAGAGCACACTATATGCTGGAAGTTGTGCAAAATTGGCTCCTAGATATTGTGGGCCTTTTGAGGTGTTAGAAAGGGTTGGACCAGTGGCTTATAAGTTGTCCTTACCACCCCATGTTAAAGTTCATGATGTGTTTCATGTTTCATTATTAAAAATATATGTACATGATGCTTCTCACATTATTGATTGGAATGTGATACAGGTGGAACCAGAAGGGGAGTTCCTTCAGGAGCCGCTTCAAATATTGGAGCGGGAAGAAATTGAATTGAGAAATTGAATAGTAGCCAGAGTAAAGGTGTAGTGGAAGCACTTTACTGCTGAAGAAGCTACGTGGGAAAGAGAAACTGAGATGATGTAAAAATATCTATATTTATTTTCAAAAAAAATAAACTCTACTAGTTAGCTGTTAACACCGAGGACGGTGTTTGTTTTCAGAGGGAGAATATGTAACACCCCTAGTTTTATGTTTTCAAAGTAGACATTTGAAATTCAGTCCAAAGGGGAGTGGAACCCAATGGATAATTATTGTGTGGATGTAATTAATCATTTAATTATGAAAAAAAAAAAAAACATTTCTGTACATATTGACCAAATGAGATTTTTGAGATCACTTACCTAATCCATGAGGTATGGAAAGAGGCAAAGACTTTCCCCAAAAATCTTTCAAAAATCCTTGAAAGAATTTATTTCTAATTTAGATTTTTGGGGAAAAATCTAAATTCCCCCAATGATGAGAAAAGTAGTTGGGAAGAGGTAAAATGTTGGAAAAGCAGAAAGCAGCTTTAAAGTCCCTAAATAAGGGAAGCCTAGGCAAATAGGAATAAAAGCATCCTGAAATTCTGGACGGAGAATTGGAAACAAGCTTTGGGGAGCATAAGCTTAAATAAGCTACTCCAGAACAGATTGAGGTTTGTATGTTCTAGGAGAGGATCTCACCTCGGGGGTGAGTTCTGGAGACAAAAGAACTCTAAGGTTGGGAGGATTGGTCATTTACAGAAGTGGTATGTTCACAATTTTTATGAATGGTTAAAATACCTGTTGTTGTGAAATATTGTTAATTGTTGTAGATGTTATTTTAAACCAAATTTCTGAAGTTGGAATTCCTTAATTTTAACAGAAGTAAACAGAAGAAATAACTCTTCTAACTTTCTGTATTGTAGTGGGAATAAAATTCTAAGGAACACTATCAGCCAGAATCTTTAAAGCATAGTCTGGTTTAAATCTGGAGATATTAAAATAATTCCTTAGATATTAAAATAGATTCCCATACTCAAATGAAAAGTTGTAACTTTAATCTTCTTCTATAATGAACATTTATGTGAACATGAAGAGATAGATAATACAAATCTGCAAGATGAAACGATAACTGTAACTCTGTATAAACATGCAAAGAGAATTTTATCTCAATAATTAGGAAATGATTTATTTATTTATTAACAATTATAAATTGTATTCAATAGAGAGTGCAGTTCAGTTGAACTGATATAGAAATATAAAAAGAATATTACAATGTACAATTCCTTACTGATGAAAATTATATATTGAGGACTTTAGTGGAATCCCCTCAGTTGTATTGTGAAACTAGAAAAATTAGAACAGTTATAATATTATGCAGAAATGCAACCAAGACAAGTATTGAAATAGATAGATATTCTATGCTGAATTTCAATGCTGATATAAATATATATATCTGTTTATAAGTACTGGAAATAGATACAAACATTTGTTGAACAAAATTAGAAAGAACGCTTTTGTGTTAAGCATAATTTCTAATTTCTATCTATAACCACAAGTATAGAAGTATACAAAATTATTGCAAAATAATCACAAGAACTTATACAGCAGTATGCGAGTGAGAACAGTAAGAGAATAGTAGAAAGTATTATCGTTCTACATGAGTAATAATTTCCTATTATTAAGTAAATTATTACATCATTATAATTGATCAATATGTAAAATAGGAAGCATTGGTGGAGATTTGTAGATACCTATATCACATAGATGAAATAAATATTTTAAATTAAATACTGGAATAGTAACTGCTATCAAATAGATATATTAATCTTATGTGAGTGCACAGAAAAGAAAAGTTAATGGAACATGTACATTTCAAATTTGACAATTCGAGACATAATTATTTTGAAATCCAGATTTATACATATAATAAAAGTGTTATAAAATATGTTTGAAGAGATTAGGGATAAAACCCTAAATAACTTACTATACAAAAAGAAAAAAAACCCAAAGTGGAGTTAATTACCAGCTTAAGGCGGCAATGGGGAAACCGTGAAAAAAATCAACCTGTGTATAAACACAGTGGCTGAAGTTAAAATCCGAACTAGAAATAAGGCTTTGATAATAAATAGCACAGAGATTATTAAGAAGATAAATTTCTTACCTTGCCAAACGAAGGTAAACGTCAGGACAACCCTGAGACAAAATCAATAGCAACGAGATAAGAATCGGGAAAACCTATAAAAATTAAATTCAAAAATTTTATACAATGGCATATAATTACTTATGAACAAGCATGAGAAGACGACAATCATCGATTCTGAAAATAGGAAATCATGCATCATTCGGTATAGCCGAAGTAAACTTTTTTTAAAATGACTGATGACTGAGGATGAAAAATCATCTACTTCAGGTCATCGAAAGCCCATATAGACATTTATGTGAAAATAAATTAGAGTACTGATAAATATCAGTCACATACATTGATAAACACAGTACCGAAATCGCCGAGATGGATTACACTGTCGAATATGAATAAATTTGAAAAATGAAATGTGTAGTTAAGAACCAAAATATGATATAAAACGACTTTGAAAGAAAAATTTACCTGAGTCGAAATAAGGTTCCTAGGGAAATCCCAAATCGACTTCATGGTAGACGTTAAACTATCCCGCATCTAAACATGTTGCAAGCCATGTTACAGGCTTGGATTTTGGATATTGATTTCTAAGTTACAAATTTTCAAGGCGTCACAAACAAACAATTCAAAGGAGGCGCTGTAAACAATAAGAAATTGAAAAATGCAATTTTTGAAACCATATAGTGAGATTTTATGTGATTCAAACACCGAGGCTAAAAAAAAACAAATTACCTCGTTGTGCTGTGGGAAGGACGTTCGAATGAGCCATACTTCTCCATGGAATGTCCAGAGCTCACGTATTATTATCGTGAAAAGAACTAGAGAGCAGGTGTAGGAGGAGAAAAGAAGACCGAGGAAATGAAAGAATGTAAAGAACTTCAATAATTATAGTTCACGAAACACATAAACCCTAAAGTAAATCCCATCGTCCAAGTGTCAACAATCCTTCGTTCCTCCCATGGATCGATGATTTTCCTAGCGAAAGGAAATCAATTTAATACCATTGAAAAATGAGTGTACTAATGCAGAGAGACGCGTTTAAAATGAAGTCAGAACCATCACATAAACTCATATAAAACTATATAATTTATCAATTACCGTGGCTCGAGGATTCGTTTAGAGTAAGGTCTTACTTATCAAAGTACTTGCATAGAAATCCGAGGAGTATATCATTCATATATGTCAGATGAAATATCTACCAAAATCTTTTAACCGCGAAAATAACACAATTTCAATACGGTGAGGTACAATGATTTTTATGTAATACTTAAGTGAAAGGGGATTATAATCCAATGAAAATCAATGAAATATGCTTGGGTACCAATAATTTAGAAAGATGCCAATATAAAATTCGAATCTACCATTTTACGATGGGTAGGGTATCATAATTATAAAGCTGTACAATACTTAAGAATTGATTATTAAATCGAAGTGTATTGTTATTTAAAAGTTGAAAGTAATATGGTTTGTAAAATGTAATTCATTAAGGGGATAAGATCATGTTGCACAAGTATAAGAAGCATAAGAATGGAATTACATATTATGCAATTTAAAATGTTAAGTGTAATGGAAATTAAAAATCTAATGGTATGTAAATCATTACCATATATATGTGTATATAGCCAAGGTGAAGTGGAGTGGAGATTATTACATGGGAGCAAGGCTATGTTAAAAATAAAATTAGTCAAAGTACAGTAGGTATTAAATTGGGGAAGGATAATTGAAAAATGGCCTATGAAATATATATATAGAGAGAGAGAGAGGTTTATATATCTATGGTTTAATAAGGAAAATAATTGAAGTCAAAGTGAGAATTTGCTAAGAGAAAATATTATATGGCTTGGAGGTTAAAAAGGTGTCTATGCCAAGTGGAAATTCAAATAACGCATAGATTAGATATGATTAAGATAAGAATGAAATTAGAAAACCAATTAGAAAAAAAAAATTGAGGATTGAGGTATATTACAAATGGTATCAGAGCTCATGTTAGAAAAACTGCGCTGTTGTTGTGCTCACGGTATAAATTATTTTTTTGAGAAAAAAAAATATTATTACTGATGTTGTTTTGTTTAGTGTACAGTGGTACTGGAACTGAAAAGTCAATTACTGAAGGAGATGAAATTTATGTTGATCTGGGTGATGGAGATAACACGCCAAATCCTAGTGCTCCTTTGATGGCTATGTTTCACAAGTTGCAATGGGAAATGGTTGAGCTAAGAAGCCAGAATGACAGACTGTCATTAGCCAGTGAGGAGCAGGAAAAGCTGATAAGAGAACTGACCTCGCGGAATAGCCAAGAAGGTGAAGGTTCCGGAAAGAGGCGGAAATGAAAGTTCTCAGATGATTCTGTGGAAGATGACACTACTAGACATCAGTCTAAACAGAAGAAGGAATTACAGGGTGAATTCCAAAAAATTAAACCTCCCTCCTATGATGGGGAGAAGGAGGAAGATGCTGAGGCATGGCTGTTGAATATGATTAAGTATTTTCAAGTCTATGAATATGAAAGCAATCTGAAGGCCAGATTATCTATCTACCAGTTGCAGGGTAAGCCTAGCTTGTGGTGGGAGAAGGCAAAGATGGTTCATGCCATTAATGAAAAGACAGTGACTTGGGAAGATTTCAAATTCCAGTTTAAAAACTGCTATTTGAACGAACACTATTATGATGATAAAGCAAAGGAGTTCCACAAACTTAGATTGGGACAGCTCACCATAGATGAGTTTTTCACCAAGTTTAAAAATCTATTTAGGTATGTTCCTTATATTCATGAAGAGAAGGAAAAGGTACAAAGGTTTTTGAACTATTTGCCTGCGGTGTACAAGGAGAAAATAGAGTTCGATAATCCAAAAACTATGGATGAAGCGGTGAGGAAAGCGATATTATGCTACCAAAAGTTGAAAGGAAAGAGTGAACATGGAAAAAGCTGGGTAAGAAAGGGTGAATTCAAAGGAAAGAAATAGAAACCAGCTTACTTGAAGAACCTTGGTAGGGATCATCAGCAGAAAAAATTTAACAAACCAAAGGAAAGTCAAACTACTAATTCCCAAGTTGGTTCAAAACAAATAGATGGGGATAATAAGAAGGAAGGAACAGTCAAAATGCGGGAACCTTTGAAATGTTGGGGTTGCGGAGAACCTCATCTGTTGAGGGACTGTCCACACAGAAATATTCTGATGATTATGAGAGATATAGAAGCTACCACAGTAAATGATATCGCAAGGAACATACCCACTATCAGTGTATCCTTGGAGAACCAGGAAGCAGAACACCAGGCTAGCATGGTCGAGATGGAAGGTAAGATTGTTGACCAATCTGTCACAGTTTTAATTGATCCGGGTGCTTCTTTGAGTTATATTAGTCCACAAGTTGTAGAGAAATGCAAGATCAAAACTAAAACATTTCAACAGTCTTGGTTGGTCCAGTTAGCCACTGGCACCAAACAAAAAGTAACTCATAAGTTACCTCAAACAACAATTAAATTAAATGATTTTCAGACAGAAGTAAATTTAAACATTCTGCCCTTAGGCTCATATGATTTGATGATAGGAATGGACTAGTTAGAAAAAAGAAAGGCTATGATGAATTGTTGGGATAAAACTCTGCATTGCATAGATTAGGAAGGGAGACCTTTTACACTTAAAGGAAAACCAAAACCAATCTCAGTAAGATAAATACTAGCTCTACAATTAAAAGGGATAGTAAGAAAAGGATATCAATTATATGTACATGTTGAAGAATTAGGACAACAACCTGAAGAAGACCTGATAGACACTTTACCATTAGTGAGAGATTTTAAATAAGTTTTTCCAGATGAGATTCCTCATCTTCCCCCCAAAAGGGAAATCGATTTTTCAATCGTTTTGGTGCCAGGAGCAACACCTGTTTCTAGAGCCCCTTACAGGATGAGCCCCCCTGAACTCATGAGTTAAAAATGCAATTACAAGAATTGATGAATAAAGGGTACAACAGACTGAGTGTATCTTCATGGGGAGCACCGATGCTATTTGTGAAAAAGAAGGATGGAACCTTCAGAATGTGCATTGACTATTGTCAACTGAATAAGTTGAAAATCAAAAATAGGTACCCATTGCCCAGAATAGATGACCTTTTTGATCAGGTGAGAGGGGCTTCAGTATTTTCTAAGATTGATCTGAGGACTGGTTATCAGTAACTCAGAATTAAGGAGGAAGACATCAGTAAAACAACTTTTCAAACCAGGTATGGTCACTACCAATTTGTAGTCCTACCTTTTGGTTTGACAAATTCCCCTGCCACTTTTATGTGCTTAATGAACAGCGTTTTGAACAAGTACTTAGATAAATTTGTACTAGTGTTCATAGACAATATTCTAGTCTATTCAAAAAGTGAGGAAGAGCACAAAAAACACTTAAGGATAGTTTTACAGACTTTGAAAGAGAACTAGTTATATGCCAAATTCAGTAAATGTGAATTTTATAAAGACAAGATTCAATCTTTGGGGCATATCATTTCTGAACAAGGATTGGTTTTTGACCCTGAGAAAATAAAGGCTATTAGAGAATGGTCGGTGCCGACTGATGTTTCGGCAGTAAGATCATTTATGGGGATTGTAGGTTATTATCGAAGGTTTGTGGAAAGATTTTCTGCAATAGCATATCCCATAACTCACTACAAAGGAAAGGCACCAAATTTGAGTGGATTGAAAAATGCCAAAATAGCTTTGAACAGCTGAAATTAAAACTTACCACAGCACCTATACTAAAGATTGCAGATCCTGATAAAGAGTTTTTCATGTGTACATATGCATGTAGAGAGGGGTTGGGAGGAGTTATACTACAAGAAAATTCTGTCATTTCATATGAATCTAGGAAACTTAAGAAACATGAATAGAATTATAGTGTATATGATCTGGAATTGGCTGTTGTAATTCATGCATTGAAGATGTGGCGAAACTATCTTCTTGGGAAAAAATTTACATTGATGACAGATCATATTAGTCTCAAGTATTTCTTTTCACAAACAGATTTGAATGCTCGACAAGCCAGATGGTTGTCTTTTCTGAGTGAATTTGATATGGACATAAAACATATCAAAGTGAAAGAAAACAAAATTGTTGATGCTCTAAGCAGAAATGCCTGCCAAAACAGAAGAAACATTGGGAGTAGTGCTATTTTTTACTTAGAAGAATTAGTTAAAAAGGTAGCAGATCAAGACCCCAATTATGAATATCTACAATTGAAAATGATGAAAAAGGAAATGGTTGAATACACCCAAAACTAGAAAGGGTTGATCTACTATAAAAACAGATTGTATATCTCCAATGTGGAGTCTTTGAAATAAAATTCTAGATGAATATCATAAACAGCCATATTCAAGACATCCTGGATATTAGAAAATGCTTACAGCCTTGAAAAATAAATTGTTTTGGCCAGGAATGAAAAATGAGGTAGCAAACTATTTAGCTAGATGCATGGAATTTCAACTAGTCAAAGTTGAACATCAGCATCCAACTGGTCTTTTGAATCCCTTGCCAATCACAGAATGGAAATGGGACATTGTTTCTATAGATTTTATAACTGGGTTACCCAGAACAAAGTATCAGCATGATTTAGTGATGGTAGTGGTAGATACCTTAACAAAGGCTGCACACTTCATACCTGTAAAATCTACTTTTGGGACAGCCCAAGTAGCAGATGTGTTCCTGAAAGAAATAGTAAGGCTACACGGGGTCCCAAAGATGATTATTTCAGATAGAAACGCTAAGTTCATAGCCGCCTTTTGGAAAGGTCTATTTATGGGCATGGGCACTAAATTGAATTTTAGTATTGCTTATCACCCTCAGACGGATGGGCAAATAGAGAGAACAAATCAGATTTTGGAGGATATGATGAGAATGTATGTGATGGATAGGCCATCAAAATGGGAAGACTACTTGCATTTAGTTGAATTTTCTTACAACAACAACTATCAATCCTCCATTAAAATGAGTCCATTTGAAGCACTCTATGGAAGAAAGTGTCGTACTCCTCTAAGTTGGAGCCAACCTGAAGATAAGCTAGTATTGGAGCCTGATACTCTACCAGAAATGGAAAGGATTGTCAAACAAATACAGAGAAACATCAAGACAGCACTGATAAGAAGAGAGTGCATCAAGAGTTCAAAGTGGGTGATCATGTGTATCTACATATTAAACCCAAAAAGAGCACACTTTATGCTGGAAGTCGTGCAAAATTGGCTCCTAGATATTGTGGGCCTTTTGAGGTGTTAGAAAGGGTGGGACCAGTGGCTTATAAGTTGGCCTTACCGCCCCATGTTAAAGTTCATGATGTGTTTCATGTTCTGTTATTAAAAATATATGTACATGATGCTTCTCACATTGCTGATTGGAATGTGATACAGGTGGAACCAGAAGGGGAGTTCCTTCCAGATCCGCTTTAAATATTGGAGTGGGAAGAAATTGAATTGAGAAATCGAACAGTAACTAGAGTAAAGGTGAAATGGAAGCACTTTACTGTTGAAGAAGCTACGTGGGAAAGAGAAGCTGAAATGATGGAAAAATATCCATATCTATTTTCAAAAAAAAATAAACTCTACTAGTTAGTTGTTAACACCGAGGACGGTGTTTGTTTTTAGAGGGGGAATATGTAACACCCCTAGTTTTATGTTTTCAAAGTAGAAATTTGAACTTCAGTACAAATGGGAGTGGACCCCAATGGATAATTATTGTGTGGATGTAATTAATCATTTAATTATGAAAAAAAAAATTAAAAAAAAAAAATTTATGTGCATATTGACCAAATGAGATTTTTGAGATCACTTGCCTAATCTATGAGGTATGGAAAGAGGCAAATAATTTCCCCAAAAATATTTCAAAAATCCTAGAAAGAATTTATTTCTAATTTAGATTTTTGGGGAAAAAACTAAATTCCACAAATGATGAGGAAAGTAGTTTGGAAGAGGTAAAAATCTGGAAAAGCAGAAAGCAGCTTTAAAGTCCCTAAATAAGAGAAGCCTAGGTAAACAAGAATAAAAGCATCTTGAAATTCTGGACGCAGAATTGCAAACAAGCTTTCGGGAGCATAAGCTTAAATACGCTACTCCAGAACAAATTGAGGTTGGTCTGTTCTAGGAGAGGATCTTAGCTCGGGGGTGAGTTCTAGAGACAGAAGAACTCTAAGGTTCGGAGGATTGGTCATTTGCAGAAGTGGTATGTTCACAATTTTTATGAATGGTTAAAATACCTGTTGTTGTGCAATATTGTTAATTGTTGTAGATGTTATTTTAAACCAAATTTCTAAAGTTGGAATTCCTTACTTTTAACAGAAGTAAACAGAAGAAATAACTCTTCTAACTTTCTATATTGTAGTAGGAATAAAATTCTAAGGAACACTATCAGCCAGAATCTCTAAACCATAGTCTGGTTTAAATCTGGAGATATTAAAATAATTCCTTAGATATTAAAATCGATTCCCATGCTCAAATGAAAAGTTGTAACTTTAATCTGCTTCCATAATGAACAGTTATGTGAACATGAAGAGATAGCTAGTACAAATCTGAAAGTTGAAATGATAACTATAACTCTGTATAAACATGCAAAGAGAATTTTATCTCAATAATTAGGAAATGATTTATCTATTTATTAAGAATTATAAATTGTATTCAACAGAGAGTGCAATTCAGTTGAACTGATATAGCAATATAAAAAGAATATTACAATGTACAATTCCTTACTAATGAAAATTATATATTGAGGACTTTAGTGGAATCCCCTCAGTTGTATTGTGAAACTAGAAAAATTAGAACAGTTATATTATTATTCAGAAATGCAACCAAGACAAGTATTGAAATAGATAGATATTCTATATTGAATTTCAATGCTGATATAAATATATATATCTATTTATAAGTACTGGAAATAGATACAAACATTTTTTGAACAGAATTTGAAAGAAAGCTTTTGTGTTAAGCATAATTTCTAATTCTATCTGCAACCACAAGCATAGAAGTATACAAAATTATTGCAAAATAACCATAAGAACTTATACAGTAGTATGCAAGTGAGAATAATGAGAGAATAGTAGAAAGTATTATCATTCTGTATGAGTAATAATTTCCTATTATTAAATAAATTATTACATCATTATAATTGATCGATATGTAAAATAGGAAGCATTGGTGGAGATTTGTAGATACCTATATCACATAGACGAAATAACTATTTTAAATTAAATACTGGAATAGTAACTGCTATCAAATAGATATATTAATCTTATGTGAGTGCACAAAAAAGAAAATTTAATGGAACATGTACATTTCAAATTTGACAGTTTGAGACATAATTATTTTGAAATCCAGAATTATACATATAATAAAAGTGTTATAAAATATATCTGAAGAGATTAGGGATAAAACCCTAAATAACTTACTATACGAAAAGAAAAAAAACCCAAAGTGGAGTTTACTGCCAGCTTAAGGCGGCAATGGGGAAACCGTGAAAAAAATCAACCTGTGTATACACACAGTGGCTGAAGTTAAAAGCCAAACTAGAAATTAGGCTTTGATAAAAAATAGCACAGAGATTATTAACAAAGATAAATTGCTTACCTTGCCAAATGAACGTAAATATCAGGACAACCTTGAGACAAAATCAATAGAAACGAGATAAGAATCGGGAAAACCTATAAAAATTAAATTCAAAAATTTTATACATTGGCATATACTTACTTATGAATGATCTTGAGAAGATGACAGTCATCGATTCTGAAAAGAGGAAATCATGCATTATTCAGCATAGACGATGTAAACTTTTTTTAAAATGACTGATGACTGAGGATGAAAAATCATTTGCTTCAGGTCAGCAAAATCCCATATAGACATTTATTTGAAAATAAATTAGAGTACTGATAATTATCATTCACATACATTGATAAACACAGTACCGAAATCGCTGAGATGGATTACACTATCGAATATGAATAAATTTGAAAAATGAAACGTGTAGTTAAGAAACAAAATATGATATAAAACAACTTTGAAAAAAAAATTACCTGAGTCAAAATAGGGTTCCTAGGGAAATCCCAAATCGACTTCATGGTAGACATTAAACTATCCCACGTCTAAACATGTTTCAAGCCATGCTACAGGCTTGGCTTTTGGATATTGATTTCTAAGTTACAAAGTTTCAAGGCGTCGTAAATAAAAAATTCAAAGGAGACGATGTAAACAATAACAAAGTGAAAAATGCAATTTCTGAAACCATATAGTGAGATTTTATGCGATCCAAACACCAAGGCTAAGCCAAGATAAGTTACCTCATTGCGTCGTGGGAAGGACGTTTGGATGAGTCATACTTCTCCATGGAATGTCCCGAGCTCACGTATTATTATCGTGAAAAGAACCAGAGAGCGGGTGTAGGAGGAGAAAAGAATACCAAGGAAATGAAAGAAGGTAAAGAACTTCAATAATTATTGTTCACGAAACACAAAAACCCTAAAGTAAATCCCATCGTCCAAGTGTCAACAATCTGTCGTTCCTCCCATGGATCGATGATTTTGCCAGCGAAAGGACATCAATTTAATACCATTGAAAAACGAGTGTACTAATGCAGAGAGACGCATTTAAAATGAAGTCATAACCGTCACATAAACTCATATAAAACTATATAATTTATCAATTACCGTGGCTCAAGGATTCTTTTAGAGTAAGGTCTTACTTATCAAAGTACTTGCATAGAAATCCAAGGAGTATATCATTCATATATGTCAGATGAAATATCTACCAAAATCTTTTAACCACGAAAATAACACAATTTCAATACGGTGAGGTACAATGATTTTCGTGTAATACCTAAGTGAAAGGGGATTATAATCCAACGAAAATCAATGCAATATGCTTGGGTACCAATAATTTAGAATGATGCCAATATATAATTCAAATCTACCATTTTACGATGGGTAGGGTATCATAATTATAAAGGTGTATAATACTTAAGAATTGATTATTAAATCGAAGTGTATTGTTATTTAAAAGTTGAAAGTAATATGGTTTGTAAAATGTAATTCATTAAGGGGATAAGATCATGTTGCACAAGTATAAGAAGCATAAGAATAGAATTACATATTATGCAATTTAAAATGTTAAGTGTAATGGCAATTAAAAATCAAATGGTATGGAAATCATTACCATATATATGTGTATATAGCCAAGGTGAAGTGGAGTGGAGATTATTACATGGGAGCAAGGCTATGTTAAAAATAAAAATAGTCAAAGTACAATACGTATTAAATTGGGGAAGAATAATTGAAGTCAAAGTGAGAATTTTCTAAGAGAAAATATTATATGGCTTGGAGGTTAAAAAGGTGTCTATACCAAGTGGAAATGAAAATAACGCATAGATTAGATATGATTAAGATAAGAATGAAATTAGAAAACCTAGTAGAAAAAAAAATATTTGAGGATTGAGGTATATTATAATTAATAACCCCTTGGGTTTATTAATACCTTTAGTTTAAAATATTAATTCTTAGGGTTTTTAATCTCTTGAATTTAAAATATTAATTATTAAGGTGTAGTAATTTCTTGGTTTATAATATTAATATTTATCCCTTGGGTTCATCAATTACTTTGGTTTATAATACTAAACCCTTGATTTTATTACTTCTTTTGGTTTATAATATTAATAATGTCTTAGGTTTATTAATCTATTTAATTTAAAATATTAATTATTAGGGTTTATTAATTTCTTAGGTTTTTCAGTTTAAAAATTTTATTCTTAGTGTTTAACATACTTTTTTGTTTTTAATATTGATGCATTGGCCTTATTGATCATGTAGGTTTTAAATATTTATCCCCTCAGTTCGCTGATTCCTTTGGTCTATAATATTAAACCCTTTGTGTTTATTAGTTATTTTGGTTTATAATATTAATAATCCTCTCGCTTTATTAATCTTTTGAGTTTTAATATTATGATTTACATTATGGCATAATATGTTGGGTTATAATATAGATTATAATATATATAGTTTATAATTAGGGGTTAATATTGGGTTTATAATATTGCATTTAATATTTACAATTTATAACATTGGGCATTATAATATTTCAGTTCATAATATTGATTCTTAGGGTTTATTGATCTCTTGTGTTTCTAATATTGATCCATTGGCCTTATTGATCCCTTAGGTCTTTAATATTTATCTTTTGAGTTAACCAATTCCTTTGGTTTGTAATATTAAACCATTGGGTTTATTATGTTGGTTTATAATATTAATAACCCCTTCGGTTTATTGATCACTTAATTTTAAAATATTGAGTCTTAGGGTTTAATAATCTCTTGAATTTAAAATATTAATTCTTATGCTTTATTAATTTCTTGGATTATAATATTAATATTTATCCCTTGGGTTCACCAATTCCTTTTATTTATAATATTAAACCCTTGGGTTTATTAGTTCTTTCGGTTTATAATATTAATAATCCCTTTGGCTTATTAATCTCTTCACTTTAAATTATTAATTCTTAGGGTTTATTCATTTCTTACGTTTTAAGTTTAAGATATTAATTATTAGGGTTTATTAATCCCTTGAATTTCCTAATTCTTTGGGTTTCTAATATTAGGTGTTAAATATTAGTCTTACACTTTAATATTAATGCATGGTCCAATGTCACATTATGAAAAACATTGTCTCAATATTAAAATCACCCATGGGCTACCATTGTTAAGCATAGTTAGTCGTAGACAATGAAGGTATTCCATGGTCGAATGTCACATTGTGACAAAGATTGTCTCAATATGAAAATCAACCATGGCAAGCCATGGTCATTCTTCATCCAACGTCGCATTGTGGCAAAAATTGTCTTAATGTTTAAATCAAACATGCTTAACCATGTTTATTTTATGGTTGATAGTATTTATCTAAATATTTTTATATACTTGAGGTTTATAATATTTATTTAAAGGTTTTATATACTTGAGGTTTATAATATTGATATCTTAGGTTTGATATTATTCCCTTGAGTTTATAATATTAATAATCATATGAGTTTATCAAACCATTTTTTTAAGATATTTATTTTTAGGCTTTATTAATCTCTTATGCTTTTCATATTGATCCCTTATCCTTATTAATCACTTAGGTTTTTAATATTTGTCCCTTGGGTTCACCAATTCCTTGGGTTTATAATATAAATCCCTTGGGTTTATTAATTTTTTTCATTTATAATATTAAACCACCCTTGGATCTAAGAATCTTTTGAGTTAAAAATATTAATTCTTACAGTTTATTAATTTATTAGGTTTTTGAGATAAAACTATTAATTCTTAGGCTTTATTAATCTCTTGTGTTTTTAATATTGATCTCTTGGCCTTATTGATCCCTTAAGTTTTTATTATTGATCCCTTCAGTTCATCAATTCCTTTGGTTTGTAATATCAAACCCTTCATGTTATTAGTTCTTTATCTTTAAAATATTAATAACCCCTTGGGTTTATTAATATCTTGAGTTTAAAATATTAATTCTTAGGGTTTTTTAATCTCTTGAGTTTAAAATATTAATTATTAGGGTGCATTAATTTATTGGCTTATAATATTAATATTTATCCATTGGGTTCAATATTGCTTTTGTTTATAATATTAAACCTTTGGGTTTATTACTTCTTTTGGTTTATAATATTAATAATGTCTTGGGTTTATTGATCTATTTAATTTAAAATATTAGTTATTAGGGTTTATTAATTTCTTAGGTTTTTCAGTTTAAAAATTTTATTCTTAGGGTTAAATAATCTCTTTTGTTTTTAATATTAATCCCTCAGCCTTATTGATCATGTAGGTTTTTAATATTTATCCCCTCGGTTCACCGATTCCTTTGGTTTATAATACTAAACCCTTGCGTTTATTAGTTCTTTTGGTTTATAATATTACTAATCCCTTGGGTTTATTAATCTTTTGAGTTTTAATATTATGATTTATATTATGGCGTAATATGTTGCGTTATAATATAGATTCGAATATATAGCATTTATAATTAGGGATTAATACTGCGTTTATAATATTTGGGTTTAATTAGTGTTTATAATATTGTGTTTAATATTTAAAGTTTATAACATTTGGGATTATAATATTTCGGTTCATAATATTAATTCTTAGGGTTTACTGATCTCTTGTGTTTTTAATACTGATCCCTTGGCTTTATTGACCCCTTAGGTCTTTAAAATTTATCCCTTTGGTTCACCAATTCCTTTGGTTTGTAATATTAAAACCTTGGGTTTATTATTTTTTTTTATAATATTAATAACCCCTTGGGTTTATTAATCTCTTAAGCTTAAAATATTAAGTATTAGAGTTTATTAATCTCTTGAGTTTAAAATATTAATTCTTATGCTTTATTAATTTCTTGGTTTATAATATTAATATTTATCCCTTGGGTTCACCAATTCCTTTGGTTTATAATATTAAACCCTTGGGTTTATTAGTTCTTTTGGTTTATAATATTAATGATCCCTTTGGCTTATTAGTCTCTTCACTTTAAATTATTAATTCTTAGGGTTTATTCATTTCTTACGTTTTAAGTTTAAGATATTAATTATTAGGGTTTATTAAGCCCTTGAGTTTTTTAATTCTTTGGGTTTCTAATATTAGGTGTTAAATATTAGTCTTACACTTTAATATTAATGCATGGTCCAATGTCACATTATGAAAAACATTGTCTCAATATTAAAATCACCCATGGGCTACCATTGTTAAGCATAGTTTGTCGTAGTCAATGAAGGTCTTCCATGGTCGAATGTCACATTGTGACAAAGATTGTCTCAATATGAAAATCAACCATAGAAAACCATGGTCATTTTTCATCCAACGTCACATTGTGACAACAATTGTCCCAATGTTTAAATCAAGCATGCTCAACCATGTTTATTTTATGGTTGATAGTATTTATCTAAAGATTTTTATATACTTGAGGATTATAATATTTATCTAAAAGTTTTTATGTATTTTAGGTTTACAATATTAATATCTTAGGTTTAATATTATTCCCTTCAGTTTATAATATTAATAATCATGTGATTTTATCAAACCTTTTTGTTTAATCTGTTTATTTTTAGGCTTTATTAATCTCTTATGTTTTTCATATTGATCCCTTCTCCTTATTGATCACTTAGTTTTTTAATATTTATCCCATGGGTTCACCAATTCCTTGGGTTTATAATATAAATCCCTTGGGTTTATTATTTTTTTTCATTTATAATATTAAACCACCCTTGGATCTAAGAATCTCTTGAGTTAAAAATATTAATTCTTAAGGTTTATTAATTTCTTAGGTTTTTGAGATAAAAATATTAATTATTAGGCTTTATTAATCTCTTGTATTTTTAATATTGATCCCTTGGCCTTATTGATCACTTCGGTTTTTAATATTGATCCCTCCGGTTCATCAATTCCTTTGGTTTGTAATATCAAACCCTTTGTGTTATTAGTTCTTTATGTTTAAAATATTAATAACCCCTTCGGTTTATTAATATCCTGAGTTTAAAATATTAATTCTTAGGGTTTGTTAATCTCTTGAGTTTAAAATATTAATTATTAGGTTGTATTAATTTATTAGTTTATAGTATTAATATTTATCCCTTGGGTTCACCGGATACTTTGGTTTATAATATTAAACATTTGGTTTTATTACTTCTTTTGGTTTATAATATTAATAATGTATTGGGTTTATTAGTATATTTAATTTAATATTAGTTATTAGGGTTTATTAATTTCTTAGGTTTTTTAGTTTAAAATTTTTATTCTTGTGGTTTAATAATCTCTTTTGTTTTTAATATTGATCCCTCAGCCTTATTGATCATGTAGGTTTTTAACATTTATCCCCTCAATCCGCCGATTCTTTTGGTTTATAATATTAAACCCTTGCATTTATTAGTTCTTTTAGTTTATAATATTAATAATCCCTTGGGTTTATTAATATTTTTAGTTTTAATATTATGATTTACATTATGGTGTAATTTGTTGTATTACAATATAGATTCTAATATATAGCATTTATAATTATGGGTTAGTATTGGGTTTATAATATTTTCATTTAATATTAGGGATTATAATATTTCGGTTCATAATATTGATTCATAGGGATTATTGATCTCTTGTGTTTTTAATATTGATCCCTTAGGTCTTTAATATTTGTCCCTTTGGTTCACCAATTCCTTTGGTTTGTAATATTAAACCCTCGGGTTTATTATTTTGGTTTATAATATTAATAACCCCTTGGGTTTATTAATCTCTTAAGTTTAAAATATTAAGTCTTAGGGTTTATTAATCTCTTGAGTTTAAAATATTAATTCTTATGCTTTATTAATTTCTTGGTTCATAATATTAATATTTATCCCTTGGGTTCACTAATTCCTTTGGTTTATAATATTAAACCCTTGGGTTTATTAGTTCTTTTGGTTTATAATAGTAATAATCCATTCTGTTTATTAATCTCTTCAGTTTAAATCATTAATTCTTAGGGTTTATTCCTTTCTTACATTTTGAGTTTAAGATATGAATTATTAGGGTTTATTAATCCCTTGAGTTTCCTAATTCTTTGGGTTGGTACTATTAGGCATTAAATATTATTCATACACTTTAACATTAATGCATGGTCCAGTGTCACATTATGAAAAGCATTGTCCGTATATGAAAATCAACCATGGGCTACCATTGTTAATCATAGTTATTCATAGTCAATTAAGGTCTTCCATGGTCGAATGTAACATTTTGACAAAGATTGTCTCAATATGAAAATCAACCGTGGCAAACCATGGTCATTCTTCATACAACGTCGCATTATGACAATAATTCTCTTAATGTTTAAGTGAAACATGCCCAACCATGCTTATTTTATGGTTTATAGTATTTATCTAAAGGTATTTATATACTTGACGTTTATTATATTAATATATTAGGTTTAATATTATTCCCTTGAGTTTATAATATTAATAATCATGTGAGTTTATCAAACCTTTTTGTTTAAGAAATTAATTTGCAGGCTTTATTAATCTCTTATGTTTTTCATATTGATTCCTTTGCCTTATTTATCCCTTATTTATCCATTGGGTTCTCCAATTCGTCGGGTTTATGACATAAACCCTTTGGTTTATTAGTTCTTTTCGTTTATAATATTAAACCACACTTGGGTCTTACAATCTCTTGAGTTAAAAATATTAATTCTTAGGGTTTATTTATTTCTTAGGTTTTTGAGTTAAAAATATTAATTTTTAGGGTTTTTTAATCTCTTGTGTTTTTAATATTGATCCCTTGGCCTTATTGATCACTTATGTCTTTAATATTTATCCCTTGGGTTCACCAATTCTTTGGTTTGTAATATCGAACCCTTGGCTTTATTATTTCTTTTTGTTTATAATATTAATAATCCCTTGGGTTTATTAATCTCTTGAGTTTAAAATATTAATTCTTATTTTTTATTAATCTCTTCAGTTTAAAATATTAGTTATTAGGGTTTATTAATTTCTTGGTTTACAATATTTATATTTATCCCTTAAGTGCACCAATTACTTTGGTTTATAGTATTAAACCCTTGGGTTTATTACTTATTTTAGTTTATAATATTAATAATTTCTTGGGTTTATTAATCTATTTAATTTAAAATATTAATTATTAGGGTTTACTAATTGCTTAAGTTTTTTATTTTAAAGACTTTATTCTTAGGGTTTATTAAACTGTTGTGTTTTTAATATTGATCCCTTGGCCTTATTGGTCGTGTATGTTTTTAATATTTATCCTTGGGTTCACCAATTTCTTTGGTTTATAATATTAAACCCTTGCATTTATTCATTTTTATGGTTTATAATATTAATAATCTTGTGGGTTTATTAATCTTTTGAGTTTAAAATATTGATTATTATGGTATTAATATCCTAGGTTTTTGAGTTTAAAATATTAATTTTTGGGGTTTATTAATTTATTTTCTTTTTAATATTAATCCCTTGGCCTTATTGATCCCTTGGTTTTGTTATTTACTTGGGTTTTGAATATCAATCCAATGGGTTTATTAATCCTTTATATCTTTAATTCATTGGGTTTATAATATTAACAATCCCTAAAGTTGATTGTTCTCTTTTGGTTTATAATATTAATAACCCCTTGGTTTTATTAATCTCTTGAGTTTAAAATATTAATTCGTATGGTTTATTAATCTCTTGAGTTAAAGTATTAATTCTTATACTTTATTAATTTCTTGGTTTATAATATTAATATTTATCCCTTCAGTTCACCAATTTCTTTGGTTTATAATATTAAACCATTGGGTTTATTAGTTCTTTTGGTTTATATGATTAATAATCTCTTCCGTTTATTAATCTCTTCACTTTAAATTATTAATTCGTAGGGTTTATTAATTTCTTTGATTTTTTGCTTAAGATATTAATTATTAGGGTTTATTCATCCCTTGAGTTTTCTATTTCTTTGGGTTGGTAATATTATGCGTTAAATATTAGCCTTGCACTTTAATATTAATGCATGGTCCAATGTCACATTATGAAAAACATTGTCTCAATATGAAAATGAGCCATGGGCTACCATTGCTAATCATAGTTAGTCGTAGTCAATGAAGGTCTTCCATGGTTAAATGTCACATTGTGACAAATATTGTCTGAATATGAAAATAAACCATGGCAAACCATTTTCATTCTTCTTACAACATCGCAGTATGACCACAATTGTCTCAATGTTTAAATCAAGCATGCTCAACCATGTTTATTTTACAGTTTATAGTATTTATCTAAAGATTTTTATATACTTGAAGTTTATAAAATTTATCTAAAGGTTTTTATATACTTGAGTATTATAATTTTAATATCTTAGATTTAATATTATTCCCTTGAGTTCATAATATTAATAATCATGTGATTTTATCAAACCTTTTTGTTTAAGATATTAACGTTTAGGATTTATTAATCTCTTATGTTTTTCATGTTGATCCCTTCACCTTATTTATCCCTTATGTTTTTAATATTTATCCCTTTGGTTCACCAATTCTTGTGGTTTATAATATAAAACCCTTGGGTTTATTAGTTCTTTTTGTTTATAATATTAAACCACCCTTGGGTCTTAGAATCTCTTCAGTTAGAAATATTAATTCTTAGGGTTTATTAATTTCTTAGGTTTTTGAGATAAAAATATTAATTCTTAGGCTTTATTAATATCTTGTGTTTTTAGTATTGATCCCTTTGCCTCATTTATCCCTTAGGGTTTTAATATTTATCCCTTTGATTCACCAATTCCTTTAGCTTGTAATATCAAGCCCTTGGTGTTATTAGTTCTTTATGTTTATAATATTAATAACCCCTTGGGTTTATTAAGATCTTGAGTTTAAAATATTAATTCTTAGGGTTTGTTAATCTCTTGAGTTTAAAATATTAATTATTAGGGAGTATTAATTTGTTGGTTTATAATATTAATATTTATCCCTTGGGTTCACGAATTACTTTGGTTTATAATACTAAACCCTTGATTTTATTACTTCTTTTGGTTTATAATATTAATAATGTCTTGGGTTTATTAATATATTTAATTTAAAATAATAATTATTAGAGTTTATTAATTTCAAAGTTTTTTTAGTTTAAAACTTTTATTCTTAGGGTTTAATAATCTTTTTCATTTTTAATATTGATCCATTGGCTTTATTGATCATATAGGTTTTTATCTAATCCCCTCGGTTCATCGATTCCTTTGGTTTATAATATTAAACCCTTTTTATTATTAGTTCTTTTGGTTTATAATATTAATAATCCCGTGGCTTTATTAATATTTTGAGTTTTAATATTATGATTTACATTATGCCGTAATATGTTGGGTTATAATATAGATTATAATATATATAGTTTATAATTAGGGGTTAATATTGGGTTTATAATATTTGGGTTTAATAATATTGTATTTAATATTTACAGTTTATAACATTGGGGATTATAATATTTTGGTTCATAATATTGATTCTTAGGGTTTATTGATCTCTTGTGTTTCTAGTATTGATCCCTTAGCCTTATTGATCCCTTAGGTCTTTAATATTTATCCGTTGTGTTCACCAATTCCTTTGGTTTGTAATATTAAACAATTGGGTTTATTATGTTGGTTTATAATATTAATAACCCCTTAGGTTTATTCATCTCTTAAGTTTAAAATATTAATTCTTAGGGTTTATTAATATCTTGAGTTTAAAATATTAAATCTTATGCTTTATTAATTTCTTGGTTTATGATATTAATATATATCCCTTGGGTTCACCAATTCCTTTGGTTTATAATATTAAACCCTTGGGTTTATTAGTTCTTTTGGTTTATAATATTAATAATCCCTTTGGCTTATTATTCTCTTCACTTTAAATTATTAATTCTTAGGGTTTATTCATTTTTTATGTTTTAAGTTTAAGATATTAATTATTAGGCTTTATTAATCCCTTGAATTTTATAATTCTTTGCGTTTCTATTGTTAGGCGTTAAATATTAACCTTACACATTAATATGGTCCAATGTCACATTATGAAAAACATTATCTCAATATTAAAATCACCCATGGGCTACCATTGTTAAGGATAGTTAGTGGTAGTCAATGAAGGTTTTCCATGTTCAAATGTCACATTGTGACAAAGATTGTCAAAATATGAAAATCAACCATGGCAAACCATGGTCATTCTTCATCCAATGTTGCATTGTGACAAAAACTGTCTCAATGTTTAAATAAAACATTCTCAACCATGTTTATTTTATGGTTGATAGTATTTATCTAAATATTTTTATATACTTGAGGTTTATAATATTTATCTAAATGTTTTTATATACTTGAGTTTTATAATATTAATATATTAGGTTTAATATTATTCCCTTGAGTTTATAATATTAATAATCATGTGAATTTATCAAACCTTTTTGTTTAAGATATTTATTTTTTGGCTTTATTGATCTCTTATCTATTTTATATTTATCCCTTCTCCTTATTTATCACTTAGGTTTTTAATATTTATCCCTTCAGTTCACCAATTCCTTGGGTTTATAATATAATTCCCTTGGGTTTATTATTTTTTTATAAACCACCCTTGGAGCTAAGAATTTCTTGAGTTAAAAATATTATTTCTTAGGGTTTATTAATTTCTTAGGTTTTTGAGATAAAAATATTAATTCTTAGTCTTTATTAATCTCTGGTGTTTTTAATATTGATCCCTTGTCCTTATTGATCAGGGTTTATTAATTTCTTAGGTTTTTGAGATAAAAATATTAATTCTTAATCTTTATTAATCTCTGGTGTTTTTAATATTGATCCCTTGTCCTTATTGATCCCTTCGGTTTTTAATATTGATCCCTCTAGTTCATCAATTCCTTTGGTTTGTAATATCAAACCCTTCATGTTATTAGTTCTTTATGTTTAAAATATTAATAACCCCTTGGGTTTATTAATCTCTTGGGTTTAAAATATTAATTCTTAGGGTTTGTTAATCTCTTGACTTTAAAATATTAATTATTAGGGTGTATTAATTTGTTGGTTTATAATATTAATATTTATCCCTTGGGTTCACCAATTACTTTGGTTTATAATATTAATAGTTATCCCTTGGGTTTACCAATTACTTTGGTTTATAATATTAAACCTTTAGGTTTATTACTTATTTTGGTTTATAATATTAATAATGTCTTGGGTTTATTAGTCTATATAATTTAAAATATTAGTTATTAGGGTTTACTAATTTCTTAGGTTTTTTAGTTTAAAAATTTTATTCTTAGGGTTTAATAATCTCTTTTGTTTTTAATATTGTTCCCTTAGCCTTATTGATCATTTAGGTTTTTAATATTTATCCCCTCAGTTCATCGATTCCTTTGGTTTATAATATTAAACCCTTGCGCTTATTAGTTCTTTTGGTTTATAATATTAATAATCCCTTGGGTTTATTAATCTTTTGAGATTTAATATTATGATTTACATTATGGCGTAATATGTTGTGTTATAATATAGATTCTAATATATAGCATTTATAATTAGGGGTTAATATTAGGTTTATAATATTTGGGTTTAATATTAGGGTTTATAATATTGTGTTTAATATTTACAGTTTATAACATTGGGGATTATAATATGTCAGTCCATAATATTGATTCTTAGGATATATTTATCTCTTTTGTTTTTAATATTGATCACTTGGCCTTATTGATCCCTTAGGTCTTTAATATTTATCCCTTCGATTCACCAATTCCTTTGGTTTGTAATGTTAAACCCTTGGGTTTATTATTTTGGTTTATAATATTAATAACCCCTTATGTTTATTAATCTCTTAAGTTTAAAATATTAAGTCTTATGGCTTATTAATCTCTTGAGTTTAAAATATTAATTCTTATGCTTTATTAATTTATTGGTTTATAATATTAATATTTATCCCTTGGATTCACCAATTCCTTTGTTTTATAATATTAAACCCTTGGGTTTATTAGTTCTTTTGGTTTACAATATTAATAATCCCTTTGGCTTATTAGTCTCTTCACTTTATATTATCAATTCTTAGGGTTTATTCATTTCTTACGTTTTAAGTTTAAGATATTAACTATTAAGGTTTATTAATCCCTTGAGTTTTCTAATTCTTTGGGTTTCTAATAGTAGGTGTTAAATATTATTCTTACACTTTAATATTAATGCATGGTCCAATGTTACATTATGAAAAATATTGCCTCAATATTAAAATCACCCATGGGCTACCATTATTAAGCATAGTTAGTCATAGTCAATGAAGGTCTTCCATGGTCAAATGTCACATTGTGACAAAGATTGTCTCAATATGAAAATCAACCATGGAAATCCATGGTCATTCTTCATCCAACGTTGCATTGTGACAACAATTATCTCAATGTTTAAATCAAGCATCCTCAACCATGTTTATTTTATGGTTGATAGTATTTATCTAAAGATTTTTATATACTTGAGGTTTATAATATTTATCTAAAGTTTTTTATATACTTGAGGTTTATAATATTAATATCTTATGTTTAATATTATTCCCTTGAGTTTATAATATTAATAATCATGTGAGCTTATCAAACCTTTTTGTTTAAGATATTTATTTTTAGGCTTTATTAATCTCTTATGATTTTCATATTGATCCCTTCACCGTATTGATCACTTAGGTTTTTGATATTTATCCCATGGGTTCACCAATTCCATGGGTTTATAATATAAATCCCTTGGGCTTATTGGTTTTTTTTGTTTATAATATTAAACCACCCTTGGATCTAAGAATTTCTTGAGTTAAAAATATTAATTCTTAGGGTTTATTAATTTCTTAGGTTTTTGAGATAAAAATATTAATGCTTAGGCTTTATTAATCTCTTGTGTTTTTAATATTGATCCCTTGGCCTTATTGATCCATTCAGTTTTTAATATTGGTCCCTTCGGTTCATCAATTCCTTTGGTTTGTAATATCAAACCCTTTGTGTTAATAGTTTTTTTGTGTTTAAAATATTACTAAACCCTTGGCTTTATTAATCTCTTGAGTTTAAAATATTAATTCTTAGGGTTTGTTAATCTCTTGAGTTTAAAATATTAATTATTAGGGTTTATTAATTTATTGGTTTATAATATTAATATTTATGCCTTGGGTTCACCAATTACTTTGTTTATAGTATTAAAACTTTGGGTTTATTACTTCTTTTGGTTTATAATATTAATAATGTCTTGGGTTTATTAGTCTATTTAATTTAAAATATTAGTTATTAGGGTTTATTAATTTCTTATGTTTTTTACTTTAAAAATTTTATTCTTAAGGTTTAATAATCTCTTTTGTTTTTAATATTGATCTCTCAGCCTTACTGATCATGTAGGTTTTTAATATTTATTCCCTCGGTTCACTGATTCCTTTGGTTTATAGTATTAAACCCTTGCATTTATTATTTCTTTTCATTTATAATATTAATAATCCCTTGGGTTTATTAATCTTTTGAGTTTTAATGTTATGATTTACATTATGGCATAATATGTTGTGTTATAATATAGATTCTAATATATAGAGTTTATAATTAGGGGTTAATATTGGGTTTATAATATTTTGGTTTAATGTTAGAGTTTATAATATTGTGTTTAATATTTACAATTTAGAGCATTGGGGATTATAATATTTCGGTTCATAATATTGATTTTTAGGGTTTATTGATCTCTTGTGTTTTTAATATTGCTCCCTTGGCCTTATTGATTCATTAGGTCTTTAATATTTATCCCTTCGGTTCACCAATTCGTTTGGTTTGTAATATTAAACCCTTGGGTTTATTATTTTGGTTTATAATATTAATAACCCCTTGGGTTTATTAATCTCTTAATTTTAAAATATTAAGTGTTAGGGTTTATCAATCTCTTGAGTTTAAAATATTAATTCTTATGCTTTATTAATTTCTTGGTTTATAATATTAATATTTATCCCTTGGGTTGACCAATTCCTTTGGTTTATAATATTAAACCCTTGGGTTTATTAGTTCTTTTGGTTTATAATATTAATAAACACTTCGGTCTATTAATCTCTTCAGTTTAAATTATTAATTTTTAGGGTTTATTCATTTCTTACGTTTTGAGTTTAAGATATGAATAATTAGGGTTTATCAATCCCATTAGTTTCCTAATTCTTTGGGTTGGTATTATTAGGCATTAAATATTAGTAATAAACTTTAATATTAATGCATGGTCTAATGTCACATTATGAAAAACATTGTCCCTATATGAAAATCAACCATGGACTACCATTGTTAAACATTGTAAGTCATAGTCAATCAAGGTCTTCCATGGTTGAATGTCACATTTTGACAAAGATTGTCTTAATATGAAAATCAACGATGACAAACCATGGTCATTCTTCATCCAACGTCACATTATGACAATAATTGTGTGAATGTTTAAGTGAAACATGCTCAACCATGTTTATTTTACAGTTTATAGTATTTATCTAAAGTTTGTTATATACTTGAGGTTTATAATATTAATCTCTTAGGTTTAATATTATTCCCTTGAGTTTATAATATTAATAATCAAGTGATTTATCAAAACTTTTTGTTTAAGAAATTAATTTGCAGGCTTTATTAATCTCTTATGTTTTTCATATTGATCCCTTCACCATATTTATCCCTTATGTTTTTTATATTTATCCATTGGGTTCTCCAATTCGTTGGGTTTATGACATAAAACCCTTTGGTTTATTAGTTCTTTTCGTATATGATATTAAACCACACTTGGGTCTTAGAATCTCTTGAGTTAAAACTCTTAATTCTTAGGGTTTATTAATTTCTTAGGTTTTTGAGTTAAAAATATTAATTTTTAGGGATTTTTAATCTCTTGCGTTTTTAATATTGACCCCTTGGCCTTATTGATCACTTATGTCTTTAATATTTATCCCTTGGCTTCACCAATTCCTTTGGTTTGTAATATCAAACCCTTAGCTTTATTAGTTCTTTTTCTTTATAATATTAATAATCCCTTGGGTTTATTAATCTCTTGAGTTTAAAATATTAATTCTTAGTGTTTATTAATATCTTGAGTTTAAAATATTAATTATTAGGGTTTATTAATTTATTGGTTTATAATATTAATATTTATCCCTTAGGTGCACCAATTACTCTGTTTTATAGTATTAAACCCTTGGGATTATTACTTATCTTGGTTTATAATATTAATAATGTCTTGGGTACATTAATCTATTTAATTTAAAATATTGATTATTAGGGTTTATTAATTTCTTAGTTTTTTGAGTTTAAAAACTTTAGTCGTAGGGTTTAGTAATATTTTGTGTTTTTAATATTGATCAATTGGCCTTATTGGTCGTGTATGCTTTTAATATGTATCCCTGAATTCACCGATTCCTTTGGTTTATAATATTAAACCCTTGTGTTTATTCGCTTTTTTTGTTTATATTATTAATAATCCTATGGGTTTATTAATATTTTGAGTTTAAAATATTGATTATTATGGTATTAGTATCCTAGGTTTTTGAGTTTAAAATATTAATTCTTGGGGTTTATTAATTTCTTATCTTTTTAATATTAATCCCTTGGCCTTATTAATCCCTTGGTTTTATTATTTCCTTGGGTTTTTAATATCAATCCAATGGGTTTATTACTCCTTTATATCTTTAATTCATTGGGTTTATAATATTAATAATCCCTAAAGTCGATTGTTCTCTATTGGTTTATAATATTAATAACCCCTTGGGTTTATTAATCTCTTGAGTTAAAAATATTAATTCTTATGGTTTATTAATCTCTTGAGTCTAAAGTATTAATTCTTATACTTTATAAATTTTTTGGTTTATAATATTAATATTTATCCCTTCAGTTCATCAATTCCTTTGGTTTATAATATTAAACACTTGGTTCTATTAGTTCTTTTGATTTATATTATTAATAATCTCTTTGGTTTATTATTCTCTTCACTTTAAATTTTTAATTCATAGGGTTTATTAATTTCTTCGATTTTGAGTTTAAGATATTAATTGTTAGGGTTTATTCATCCCTTAAGTTTTCTATTTCTTTGGGTTGGTAATATTAGGCACTAAATATCAGTCTTACACTTTAATATTAATGCATGGTCCAATGTCACATTATGAAAAACATTGTCTCAATATGAAAATGAGCCATGGGCTACCATTGCTAATCATAGTTAGTAGTAGTCAATGAAAGTCTTCCATGGTCAAATTTCACATTGTGACAAAGATTGTCTGAATATGAAAATTAACCATGGAAAACCATGGTCATTCTTCGTCCAGCGTCGCATTATGGCAACAATTGTCTCAATGTTTAAATCAAGCATGCTCAACCATGTTTATTTTATGGTTTGTAGAATTTATCTAAATATTGTTATATACTTGAGGTTTATAATATTTATCTAAAGGTTTTTATATACTTGAGGTTTATAATATTAATATATTAGGTTTAATATTATTCCTTTGAGTTTATAATATTAATAATCATGTGAGCTTATCAAACCTTTTTGTTTAAGATATTTATTTTTAGGCTTTATTAATCTCTTATGTTTTTCATATTGATCCCTTCACCTTATTGATCACTTAGGTTTTTAATATTTATCCCATGGGTTCACCAATTCCACGGGTTTATAATATAAATCCCTTGGGTTTATTGGTTTTTTTCGTTTATAATATTAAACCACCCTTGGATCTAAGAATTTCTTGAGTTAAAAATATTAATTCTTAGGGTTTATTAATTTCTTAGGTTTTTGAGATAAGAATATTAATTCTTAGGCTTTATTAATCTCTTGTGTTTTTAATATTTATCCCTTAATTATTAAGGTTTATTAATCCCTTGAGTTTTCTAATTCTTTGGGTTGCTAATATTAGGTGTTAAATATTAGTATTACACTTTAATATTAATGCATGGTCCAATGTCACATTATAAAAAACATTGTCTCGATATTAAAATCACCCATGGGCTACAATTGTTAAGCATAGTTAGTCGTAGTCAATGATGGTCTTCCATGGTTGAATGTCACATTGTGACAAATATTGTCTCAATATGAAAATCAACCATGGAAAACCATGGTCATTATTCATCCAACTTCACATTGTGACAACAATTGTCTCAATGTTTAAATCAAGCATGCTCAACCATGTTTATTTTATGGTTGATAGTATTTATCAAAATATTTTTATATACTTAAGGTTTATAATATTTATCTAAAAGTTTTTATATACCTGAGGTTTATAATATTAATATCTTAGGTTTAATATTATTCCCTTGAGTTTATAATATTAATAATCATGTGAGTTTTTCAAACCTTTTTGTTTAAGATATTTAATTTTAGGCTTTATTAATCTCTTATGTTTTTCATATTGATCTCTTGTCCTTATTGATCACTTAGGTTTTTAATTTTTATCCCTTGGGTTCACCAATTCCATGGGTTTATAATATAAATCCCTTGGGTTTATTAGTTTTTTTCGCTTATAATATTAAACCAACCTTGGATCTAAGAATCTCTTGAGTTAAAAATATTAATTCTTAGGGTTTATTAATTTCTTAGGTTTTTGAGATAAGAATATTAATTCTTAGGCTTTATTAATCTCTTGTGTTTTTAATATTTATCCCTTGACCTTATTTATCCATTTGGTTTTTAATATTAATCCCTTCGTTTCATCAACTCCTTTGGTTTGTAATATCAAACCCTTTGTGTTATTAATTCTTTATGTTTAAAATATTAATAACCCATTCGGTTTATTAATATCTTGAGTTTAAAACATTAATTCTTAGGGTTCGTTAAACTCTTGAGTTTAAAATATTAATTATTAGGTTGTATTAATTTATTGGTTTATAATATTAATATTTATCCCTTGGGTTCACCAATTACTTTGGTTTATAATATTAAACCTTTGGGTTTATTGCTTCTTTTGGTTTATAATATTACTAATGTCTTGGGTTTATTTTTCTATTTAATTTAAAATATTAGTTATTAGGGTTTATTAATTTCTTAGGTTTTTTAGTTTAAAAATTGTATTCTTAGGGTTTAATAATCTCTTTTGTTTTTAATATTGGTCCGTCGGCCTTATTGATAATGTAGGTTTTTAATATTTAACCCCTCGGTTCACTGATTCCATTGGTTTATAATATTAAACCATTGTGCTTATTAGTTCATTTGGTTTATAATATTAATAATCCCTTGGGTTTATTAATCTTTTGAGTTTTAATATTATGATTTACATTATGGCGTAATATGTTGTGTTATAATATAGATTCTAATACATAGCGTTTATAATTAGGGGTTAATATTTGGTTTATAATATTAGGGTTTATAATATTGTGTTTAATATTTACAATTTATAACATTGGGGATTATAATATTTCAGTTCCCAATATTGAGTCTTAGGGTTTATTGATCTCTTGTGTTTTTAATATTGATCCCTTGGCCTTACTAATCCCTTATCTCTTTAATATTTATCCCTTTGGTTCACCAATTCCTTTGGTTTGTAATATTAAACCCTTGGATTTATTATTTTGGTTTATAATATTAATAACCCCTTGGGTTTATTAATCTCTTAAGTTTAAAATTTTAATTCTTAGGGTTTATTAATCTCTTGAGTTTAAAATATTAATTCTTATGCTTTATTAATTTCTTGGTTTATAATATTAATATTTATTCGTTGGGTTCACCAATTCCTTTTGTTTATAATATTAAACCCTTGGTTTTATTAGTACTTTTGGTTTATAATAGTAATAATCCCTTCGGTTTATTAATCTTTTCAATTTAAATTATTAATTGTTAGGGTTTATTCATTTCTTACGTTTTGAGTTTAAGCTATGAATTATTAGGGTTTATTAATCCCTTGAGTTTCCTAATTCTTTGGTTTGGTACTATTAGGCGTTAAATATTAGTCATAAAATTTAATATTAATGCATGGTCCAATGTCACATTATGAAAAACATTGTCCCTATATGAAAATCAACCATGGGCTACCATTGTTAATCATAGTTAGTCAAATTCAATCAAGGTCTTCCATGGTCGAATGTCACATTTTGACAAAGGGTGTCTCAATATCAAAATCAACCATGGAAAACCATGTTCATTTTTCATCCAATGTCGCATTATGACAATAATTGTCTCAATGTTTAAGTGTAACATGCTCAACCATGTTTATTTTACGGTTTATAGTATTTATCCAAAGGTTTTATATACTTGAGGTTTATAATATTAATCTCTTAGGTTTAATATTATTCCCTTGAGTTTATAATATTAATAATCATGAGATTTTATCAAACCTTTTTGTTTAAGAAATTAATTTGCAGGCTTTATTAATCTCGTATGTTTTTCATATTGATCCCTTCGCCTTATTTATCCCTTACATTTTTAAGATTTGTCCATTGGGTTCACCAATTCGTTGGTTCTATGACATAAAACCCTTTGGTTTATTAGCTCTTTTCGTTTATAATATTAAACCACACTTGGGTCTTAGAATCTCTTGACTTAAAAATATTAATTATTAGGGTTTATTAATTTCTTAGGTTTTTGAGATAAAAATATTAATTCTTAGGGTTTTTTAATCTCTTGTGTTTTTAATATTGATCCCTTGGCCTTATTGATCACTTATGTCTTTAATATTTATCCCTTGGGTTCACAAATTACTTTGGTTTGTAATATCAAACCCTTGACTTTATTAGTTCTTTTTGTTTATAATATTAATCTCTTGAGTTTAAATTATTAATTCTTAGTTTTTATTAATCTCTTGAGTTTAAAATATTAATTATTAGGGTTTATTAATTTCTTGGTTTACAATATTAATATCTATCCCTTGGGTGCACCAATTACTTTTTTTTATAGTATTAAACCCTTGGGTTTATTACTTATTTTGGTTTATAATATTAAAAATGTCTTGGGTTTATTAATCTATTTAATTTAAAATATCAATTATTAATTGCTTAGGTTTTTGAGTTTAAAAACTCTATTCTTTGGGTTTAGTAATATTTTCTATGTTTAATATTGATCCATTGTATATTAGGTACATAACCCATCTTTTATTTTACATACAGGTTCTAGGTAAAGAAGCAGTTTTATGTTAAACCCTTGAGTTTATTAATTTTTTTTCTTTATAATATTAATAATCCTGTGGGTTTATTAATCTTTTGAGTTTAATTATGGTATTAATATCCAATTTTTTTAGTTTAAAATATTAATTCTTAGGGTTTATTAATTTCTTGTCTTTTTAATATTAATCCCTTGGCCTTATTGATCCCTTGATTTTATTATTTCCTTTGGTTTTTAATATCAGTCCAACGGGTTTATTAATCCTTTATATCTTTAATTCATTGGGTTTATAATATTAATAATCATGTGAGTTTATCATTCATTTGTATTTAAAATATTAATTCCTGGGCTTTATTAATCTATTCTCTTTTTAATATGGATCCCTTGGGCTTCTTGATCTCTTAGCTTTTTAATATTTTCCCCTTGGGTTCACCAATTCCTTGGGTTTATAATATTAGACCCTTGGGGTTATTATTTCTTTTGGATTATAATATTAATAATCTCTTCGTATATCTGTAAGAGATATATACTTTTTATAAATAGTAATAAAATACTAGTATTATGTTATATTATAATTTTAGTATAGTTTGAGTTATAACTATTAATGCATTGAAAAAATTTAATAATATTTTGTTATTATATATTTTATTACAATATATATATATATATATATATATATATTAGTTTAATATATAGTATCAATATAGGTTATGTTATTAATATATTACAAGTAGATATATAAGATATATTGGTAATTATATTCATAAATATATAATAATTATTTTGGTAAAATAAATGTGGTGGGTGGTGGATATAGGCCTATCGGTGTATATCAAACACATTAGTGAATGTGATTGTAAATCTATTTCATATATGCCTATCGACATATATCAACCACATTGGTAAATGTGATTGTGTTAGGAGATACCACCATAGTCATGGGATCACCAAAAGAACCCTCTTGGATTGATTAACTACACCCAGACTCAAGAGATTGCATGGGCTTGAGTGGGCTTGGCTTGTGAAGAGAAGGTAAATTAACTAACTTCCTATACTTCTGAGTAGTCGTCTTATGAACAAAATTTAACACTTGTACAGCTAGAATTGACCATTTGTGTTAGTGAGTAACTTCGAAAACTTTGTTAATGAATGAATTCGAACGAGCTTGGATTTTTATTTAATTCATTTTCAAATGGGAAGTCGTTCTTTCTGTTTTTCCAATACAGAAAAGAAACAGGTAGTTGATAATTGCAACAATATTCAATTAGTGGCAAAATCTTTGTATGTGGGGGATCTATAGCCCAATGTTACCGACACACAGATCTATGGTATTTTTGGGAATATTAGCCATGTGCTATCTGTTAGCCTTTGTAGATATGCCAAGAATTCTCCCAAATGCACCTATTTAATTTACAACACTGTTGAAAATGATAGTGGGGCTTTACATCACTTGAATAATACACCTCTTAATGGAAAGCGTATTCAAATAGTCTACTCACCTGTTTACCCCAGCATCGAACACCTTTGATCAACGAACATATTTGTCAAGAATTTTTCCAAATCAATAGGGGATATAACTTTCTACTATATTTTCCCTATGTTAGGAATAGTTCACTGAAGTAATATTTCAAGATATGCATCAGGAAATGCATGAACAATGGAGAAATTACCTCTCTCATGTTGCAGGTATAAGAGGTTTCGAACTTGAGGTGTGTAATCATGATGAGGGGGAGCTTCTGGGGAAGGTTGTCAAATGTGTCTTTAAAAAGGTGAGACCAAACTTGGATGCTTCTAGATTCATTGCATGGAGGGAGCCACCTGGTTCAACCTACTTGATGAATTTTAGTTTGACAAATACCACCACAATTGTGGGATCGTCGGAACAACCCTCTTGGATTGATTCACTACAACCAGACTCAAGACATTGTATGGGCTTAGGTGGGCTTGGGTGGAGAAGGTAAATTAACCAACTCTTTATACTTCCTATACTTTATGTACTCTCGAGTAGTCATACTGCGAAAAAAATTTGACACTTTTATGGCTAGAATTGACCATTTGTGTTAGGGAGAACCTTCGACAACTTTTTTAGTGAAATAATTCAAACGAACTTGTATTTTTATTTAATTAATTTTCAATTGGGAAGTTGTGCTTTATGATTTTCCAAAAGAGAAAAGAAATATTAAATGACACAAAATCAATAGTCATTTGTCAATGGCAGCAATATTCAATTAGTAGCAAAATATTTGTATGTGAGGGATGTGTAGCCCAATGTTACCAACGGCAAGATCTATGATATTTTTGGGCAAATTTGCATCATTCTTTCTGTTAGCCTCTACATAGATGCCAACACTTCTCTCGAATACACCTATGTCAATTGTAACACTGTTGAAAATTCTCACTTGATAACACACCTCTTAATGGAAAGCACATTTGGATAACCTACTCACCCCTTGACCCTAGCATCAAACACCTTGGATTAGCGAACATATTTGTTATGAATATTTCCAAATTAATAGGGGATAACACTTTCTATTATACTTTCCTTGTGTTAGGAAGAATTCTCTATAGTAATATTGCAAGAGATGCATCAGGGAAATCCAAAGGATGTCGATGTGTTTATTTTGAGCAAGAAGGATATGAAAACAATGCAATAAAAGCTATGGATGGTGTATTTATCAATGAGAAAAGGGTTTATGTTTCTCATTTATGAAAAGGAGAAAATGGAAAAGTCATGTTTAATAATCTTGACAAATTAGTAGATGATAATACTTTCTATTATAGCTTTCTGTGTTCACAAGCATACTCTATCGTATAAAAAAAACATTCTCTATTGTATGATTGTATGATTGCGATTGATGCATTAGGGAAATCCAAAAGATATGGATTTGTGTGTTTTGAGCGATCTAGAGGAAACTCTCCAACCTAAAATAAAATACATGAATGAATTTATGAGCCAATCAATTGGCACAAGGTAAGTAGGGATTTGAAACAATTTGGGATGAGCTGGATTCAATCAACTCATATTTTATGGCCAAATGACTACTTGCAGGATAATTACAATGATGGGCCAAAAAAGAAAAAATGAAAGAGCAAGGATAACGATATGAGATCATCGGTGCTTCTAAGAACATTGATTTTCTCGATTCACACATAATTATATACCTCAAACAAGTAATAAAATTTTTCCCATATCATTCATGATTTCATTTTCATTTTAATGGTTGTATTCAGATAATTGTGCGACAACTTATTTTGATTATTAATGAATTTGAGACCTTGCAAGACATAATGGTTCACGTTGCTTTCTCGGACTGACAAAAAAACATTAATGTTTGAACTGACCTAGATGAAAATTATATATATTTTTAATAAATCTTTTTCTATTCAATAAACAAAAATTTTAATATCTATATATATATATATATATGAAAAGAAATTTGATTAATTACCAAAATAATATTTAGAGCCTAATCTAATTATTTTAGATATCAAAAATATTAAAATTATATTTTTTCCTATATATATATATATATGTATGTATGTATGTATGTATGTATGTATGTATGTATGAACTTTAACTCACTATCTAATTTTTATCTATTCAATAAACAAAAAATTTAAATGCACTATTTCTAAATAAACATCCCTATCAACTAAAAGAGAAATAACACAGACTTATTTAGGTTTTTTAAAAGTTATATATATATATATATATATATATATATATATATATATATATATATATATATATATAAACAATGAAAATTCTATTTGTATTTATGAAAATTACATAATATTTTTATTAAAACTAATTCACTCATTCAATTTTTTCTATTCAAAAAAAAAATGAAAATCGCTATTTCTAAATAAACATGCTTATAGACTAAAAGAGAAATATGAAGAACTTATTTAGTTTTTTTAAAGTTTATATATATATATAACTATATAATTATTTTAAAAAAAATTAATTAAGTATAATAAGAAATTATTGGGTTAAATAGTGAACATAATTTATTATATATATATATATATATATATATATATATATATATTTATATTTATTTATTTATTTATTTATGGAGATCACAAATATAATAATAAATATAAAAATATTAAAGAAAATAAGAATAATAATAAAAGAGGGACAAGGAAATTAAAACAAATACGGAAATAAAAAGACAAAAAAACAAGAATCTTAACACAGAAAGAAATTACCTATTGAGAGGAGGAGTCATCTCTTACTTATTTTACATTTTAATAATTTTAATTTATTTAGATTTTATAATATATATTTTGAAAACTTTAACAAAACAAAACAAAACAAAAAAAATGTTTTTAATCTTTTAAATAGAAATAAGGATAGATCGATTTTAAGTTTAGGTTTCTTAAGTTTATAGAAAGATTAATTTTTTTTAAATGTAAATCTATTTTTTAAATGTGAAATTTCATTCCTCTCAATACTTAATAAATTATAACTATAAATTTATAATAATTTTTAAATCCCCACTCCTTACTTTCTAACTTTAAATACAATTACTAGTAATTAACCTATTTCAACTCATGGATGGACCTCTTTCAGCTCATGGATGGATGTAGGTTTAAATAATTTCATATTTGTATTTAAACCAATGGACAAAATTGTATCTTAATAAAATATGCTTCTTCTCATTGGAATAAAAAAGGTTTTGATTCACTCTCACGATTTACAAAAGAATAATAAATATTTTAATTATGAAATTGAAACAATTTGCCCACATGGTTGGTTGTTGCTTTATTCAATCCATGAAGATTCGAAAGGGAAACCATAAGAGTCGACGCTTCATTTCAATCGACATAAATACTAACTCACGTCCTTCATCTTAGTGCCATGGCTCTAGATATCCATCAATGAAGACGGGAGAATTCAACGAATGCATATTTTCGAAGACGACGGAAGTTTTGGACAAACGCCACCACAGCCAATTCGAAGGAAATTTTGACAAGCAACATAGTATACATAGCTCAATTTGGCTCTGTTATTGTGTTGATTGTGGCACTGCGCTTCCTGAGATTGATTATATTTTACGCCAATTTCATTGATTGGTTATTAGGTACCAATGTCGAGCACTCTATGTGCAGGTGAGTTTTTTTAGCGCTTTTTCTTTGATATATGTATACATTTATGCACTATAAAATCAATACCAGTAACTAATATATAGTGGTGGTCAAATGACCCATAGTGTTTTATCTTCTTTGTTACCACTACCCTAAATAGGTAAATTGGCCTTTTTGGTCAACTTACCCTTTTGCAACATCCTTTATTGGATATCATATTTGTTGATTTAATTTATGTTTCTTCTAATTTATTTATGTTCATTAAAATACACTAAAAATTTAAAATTTAATGTTAACCTACTAAGAAGTGATTGGTTTCCATTTCTACTTCACCTAAGCATTAATAAACCATCTGAAGACCTATTTTAGGTAAAGGAACCAACATGGAAGAAAGTAAAAACAACAAACAATGATGTAAAATCTCCTCCCCCCACTTAAATTCATGTTTTTGTTGTGTTTATTCATTTCTTATATTTTTTATAAACCTTACCATCTTTATAGCATTAAATTTAGCATAAAAATATTGGTTTTCAACCATTTTGTTCATATATATTAGCAATAATATTTTTTTGATTATCATCAACTAAGTTTTAATTAGAAATTTCAACCCACTAATTAAGGAACCAATTGAAATTTCCTTTCTACACCGTGGTTATGCAACTCATAAATAGCTTCAACATCATTCCTCTTGATCCAGATTGGATCATTATATTGTTTGTAATCCATATCGATTATTTTAGACAGAAAAAGTGGATGAATTAGCTTGTGAGACCATTTTTACCGATGGGACCGAGTTTGGAAAATCAGAGTCTGAAACCTTCCGAGAGCATTTTCAGGAATCAAATGACATTTTTTGGGGGGTAAAACTTTTCATATCTAGCAAAAAAAAAAATCATATTATACACACAACTACCTTTCCAACGTTGCAAGAATTACCTCAATTAGAGTCTGTATGCAAAATTTATGTCACTCAAAAGTTTACCTTCTTGTTTTAGCCACCATAATTTGAGAGGATGCCATGCTAGCCCCCATTATTCATGGAAAAGTGATTGTCCATGTGATTATGATGAATATGACTCTAAAATATTCTATATTTTAAATTTGGTTAACAATCTAGGTATTCAAACTTAACCACTAGTAGGCTATAATGTTGTGTTATAACCGAGCCACTAGGAGGAAAATGGGTTCCATTCTTTTTAGTGTGTTTGTTCCATAGATGAGAAATAATAGCTGAGAGGAATATGATATAGGTCACATTTAGAGGATTTGTGCACTATAATATCCCATGGTCCATAGGCCATACTTCTATGCACTCACAACCATTTTATATTTAGAGAGTGAGAGCAGAGTGACCTCACCTTCTAGTTGGGTTTTCTTCCGAATGGGTTTCTTTGGCCATATATTGTTTCAATCATGGCTTCTGAGTTTTTATTTCGTTGTTCTCTTTTTTAGGCATTATTTTAATTTGCATGCATACACAAATAACCATAATCCACTGATCCATAAATTTAAACAAAAATTAAAACTATAATAATGTAGATTTTATATTTTTTAATATAGTCTTATCAAATTTGTTGTGATGAATTGTCCAATGAATATCCAAGACATTATGTGAATCACCTGTAGGATAAATAGTGTATTTAGGTCATTTCATTCATTCTTGAACTTCATAAGTGCCATGATGCATGACTTGAAGTATAAACTTGCATAATCTTATGACTTGGCATTGGTTAGCTTTCCCTACCATCAAACCTACTTTGGTTAATGAAAATGTTAGTAGGGAGGTGAACTATCACTAATATTTATTGTATATATTACATTTTTCTCACTTTTATTTTATTTCCCTTGAAGAGGCCCAAAACAAAAAATATAAAGCACACAAAATAATAAAAGAAAACCTAAAAACATTGTAAAACCAAAAGGTAGGGGTTTATTCCACACACACACGCACACACACACAAACACATATATAGAAAGCACAAAAAGCAAGAAAATAATACCTAAAAACATTACAAAACAAAAAATTAGGGGTTTATTCCATGAAAAAAACATCTCTCTCTCTCTCTCTCTCTCTCTCTCTCTCTCTCTCTCTCTATATATATATATATATATATATATATGAGATCAATTTCAATTTCAGTTTTTTTGACCAATAGACATGCTTGTGAAATAAATATCTGATATTTCCATGTAGATGACAAGAGACATGCTTGTGAAAGCAATATGTGATCTTGCCATGTGGATGACTTGGTCTTTTCATTTTCTCATTATCAGTTTCTAGAATACTAGGAGTGAAAATTAGCGAATACTTGAGTTAATTCCTTTGCTAGATTAATTTTTCTTGGATAATATCATGCTATTATGAACTTTGAATAGTTTATCCCATATTGGAATATTATACTACCTGGGTAAGCTCAACCAAAATCCCATGTGGGGAAAGAGGTATTGAGCTTCTTTCTTTGTGCAGATATCCTTCTTCCATCTAGGTGACTTTAAGAGCCTAAAATCACTAGTAACAAGAAAGTGATAACCTTGCTTCTTTGAACTACATGTGGCACACAATGTTCTAACCAAGTCATCTATGGTAGATCCATGATTTTGTACTAGTTTTAAGATCTATAATATTCCATTGATATTTTGTTGGAACAATTCATAAGAACATATATTAGAATATTATGAATTAATTAATTAATTAATTACTATATTTGTTTGAATTTATGAAATAAGAAGAAAAATAAAAGGAAATAACAAGCACATAAAAGTATTTTTGAGTTCAGCGGCGGAATAATGAAATAAAACATACATAACACACAGCAGAAACACACATAAAGACAGCAGATTTTAACGTGGTTCACTCAACCAATCTAGGCTACGTCCACCTAACAGGGCATCGGCAATCTCATTAATCAACTGGAGAAATACAATAGCAGAGTTTCTGATCTGCTCATCTCTTCCTCACTACACATTCCTCATCATGCTCACTTGCCTCTACGGGCTTACATTTTATAGCTGTGAATGGCAACAGACTCATAAATTCTCTCACAACAAATATAGGAAGCATTAACTCCTCATCAAAAATTGATGGAGCCAATGTAGTAACAAATCCTATTGTTTTCACTTACATGAGATTTTTCTCCAAATTTAATTAAAAAATAAGAATAAAATCTCAACAATCTCCACCTTGACAACAATTAGCCTGATATCAGTTTCTAGAATACTAGGAGTGAAAATTAGCGAATACTTGAGTTAATTCCTTTGCTAGATTAATTTTTCTTGGATAATATCATGCTATTATGAACTTTGAATAGTTTATCCCATATTGGAATATTATACTACCTGGGTAAGCTCAACCAAAATCCCATGTGGGGAAAGAGGTATTGAGCTTCTTTCTTTGTGCAGATATCCTTCTTCCATCTAGGTGACTTTAAGAGCCTAAAATCACTAGTAACAAGAAAGTGATAACCTTGCTTCTTTGAACTACATGTGGCACACAATGTTCTAACCAAGTCATCTATGGTAGATCCATGATTCTGTACTAGTTTTAAGATCTATAATATTCCATTGATATTTTGTTGGAACAATTCATAAGATCATATATTAGAATATTATGAATTAATTAATTAATTAATTACTATATTTGTTTCAATTTATGAAATAAGAAGAAAAATAAAAGGAAATAACAAGCATATAAAAGTATTTTTGAGTTCAGCAGCGGAATAATGAAATAAAACATACAGAACACGCAGCAGAAACACACATAAAGACAGCAGATTTTAACGTGGTTCACCCAACCAATCTAGGCTACGTCCACCTAACAGGGCATCGGCAATCTCATTAATCAACTGGAGAAATACAATAGCAGAGTTTCTGATCTGCTCAGCTCTTCCTCACTACACATTCCTCATCATGCTCACTTGCCTCTACGGGCTTACATTTTATAGCTGTGAATGGCAACAGACTCATAAATTCTCTCACAACAAATATAGGAAGCATTAACTCCTCATCAAAAATTGATGGAGCCAATGTAGTAACAAATCCTATTGTTGTCACTTACATGATATTTTTCTCCAAATTTAATTAAAAAATAAGAATAAAATCTCAACAATCTCCACCTAGACAACAATTAGCCTGATACCCTGTTTCATTATTATTTTATCTTTTCTGCAAGCCAAGAGAAGCTAGACACCATCGTAGCTTCTCTAACAAAACTAGTTTCGTGAACATGTCTGCACAGTTTTCCTATGTCTGCACCTTTTCAAGAGAGACTTCCCTTTCAGTGATAACATGTCTTACAAAATGATACTTGATAGGTATATGCTTTGATTTACTAAGATAGGCTGGATTCTTAGCCAAATGAATTGCACTTTGACTGTCACAAAATAACTTAATGTTCTCCTGTAACCTACCAAACTCACCAAACAAACCTTTCAACCAAACCGCTTCTTTGCAAGCATGTGAAGCAGCTATGTATTTTGCTTCAGTATTGGATAAAGCAACAATGTTCTGTAGCTTTGACATCCAGCTAATAGCTCCACCTGCAAGAGTAAATACATACCCTGAATTTGACCTTCTCTTATCCAAATCACCTGCAAAATCGGAATCAACATATCCACAAACATATTCACTGCTTCTGTTATAAGTGATACAATAATCACTTGTGCCTCTCAGATACCGAAGCACCCATTTCACCGTTGACCAGTGTTCTTTTCCTGGATTTTCCATATACCTACTGACAACCCCAACTGCATGTGAAATATCTGGTCGAGTACAAACCATCGCATACATCAAACAACCTACTACATTGGCATATGGAATTCGAGACATATATTCCTTTTCTTCATTAGTGTTAGGACATAAACTTGAAGAAAGCTTAAAATGGGAAGCAAAAGGGACTAAAACTGGCTTCACATTGTTCATACAAAACCTCAAGAGTATCTTCTCAATATACTTTTGTTGTGATAGCCACAACTTACCATTGCTCCTGTCTCTAAAAATCTCCATGCCCAAAATCTGTCTTGCTGCTCCTAGATCTTTCATATCAAACATCCTAGCCATCTGAGCCTTTAACCTGTTGATCTCTGTTATGCTTTTTCTTGCTAAAAGCATATCGTCAACATACAACACTAAGATAATGAACATGCCATTACTTAATTTCTTAAAGTAAACACAATGATCATATTCACTTCTTATATAATTTTGACTCATCATGAAAGAATCAAATTTATTGTACCATTGTCGAGGCGACTGCTTCAGACCATACAATGATTTCTTGAGCCTGCAGACAAATTTCTTGTCGCGATATTGAAAAAACCCTTCCGGTTGTTCCATGTAAATCTCCTCATCTAAATCTCCATGTAAAAATGCAGTTTTAACATCTAGTTGTTGTAATTCTAAATCAAGTAAAGCAACTAATGCTAACACAATCCGAATTGAAACAATTTTTACAACTGGTGAAAATATCTCATGAAAGTCAATACCGGCTTTCTGAGAAAAACCTTTCGCGACCAGCCTCGCTTTGTACCTGTCTTCTGTATCATCAACACCCTTCTTCAATTTGTAAACCCACTTACATCCCACATTTTTCCTGTCTTTAGGAAGTTCAACCAGATCCCATGTGGAATTCTTGTCTAATGCCTTCATCTCATCCTTCATAGCCTCTTTCCACTTACCTCTATTTGAACCTTCTATAGCTTCCTGATAGCACAAAGGTTCATCATCGTTAGCGGTTAAAGCAACTGAAGTAACATAATCATCATACCTTTTAGGAAGACGTCTGATTCTCGTAGACCTCCTTAAAGATGTTTTTGGTACTTCCACAATTTGCTGATTATTATATGTAGGAACTTCTTCATGATCAGCATCTGAAACACGTTCATGATATGCATCTAAAACTTGTTCATGATCTGAACTATCATCAGTATTTGAACTGGTTTCAAACTGAATGTGTTGAAGCTTAGGTTCATTATCCTGTTTCAATTCAACATCCACATCTGGATTTTCAAGTGAGGATTCATTAAATTTAACATCTCTGTAAATGATGATCTTGTGAGTAGTAGGATCCCACAACCTGTATCCCTTAGTCCCATCACCATATCCAACAAAGATATATCTTTTTGATTTAGGATCTAACTTAGAATGCTGATGTTTCGGAACTAGAGCATATGCATCACAACCAAAAACTTTCAGTTTAGAATAATCACATGGATAACCTTTCCATACCTCTTGAGGAATTTTGCATCCTATCGCAGTTGATGGTGATCGATTTACCAAGTAACAAGCTGTAGAAACTGCTTCTATCCATAATTCCTTATGCAAATTGGCGTTACTAAGCATACTTCTTGCTCTCTCTAAAAGAGTCATGTTCATGCGTTCAACAACTCCGTTTTGCTGAGGAGTATATACAGTAGTTTTATGTCTTTCGATCCCAGCGTCCTTGCAATAATTATCAAATTCCTTTGAAGTAAACTCACCACCATTGTCAGTTCTTAAACATTTAATGGTTCTTCCAGTGATGTTTTCAACTAATGCTCTAAACTGTTTGAAAACTGTAAATACATCAGACTTCTTCTTTAACATGTAGACCCACACTTTTCTAGAGAAATCATCAATAAAAGATACAAAATATGATGATCCTCCATATGAGGTTGTAGGAGATGGACCCCAAACATTAGAATGGATATAATCAAGGATTCCCTTACTATTATGTTTTCCAGTTTTAAACTTCTGCTTGCTTTGTTTCCCAAACAGACAATGTTTGCAGAAATCTAACTTAGAAGATTTTAAACTAGGAAGTAACTTACGATCAGAAAAAAAATTTAATCCTCTTTCGCTCATATGGCCCAACCTTTGATGCCATAAACGAATAGAATTACTGTCTTTTTCAGATACTGTAGAAGCATGATCTGACTCTGTTCTCCCTTCTAACTGAAAAAATATTTCCAACCTTCTTTGCTTTCATTACTAGTAAAATTCCTTTATAAACTTTCATTACTCCACCTTGAATAAAGGTTTTATATCCATTAGTGTCTAGTACTCCTAGTGAAATGAGGTTTTTTCTTAGTTCAGGTACGTGTCTTACATCAGCTAGAATTTTATTTGTCCCATCAAACATTTTAATCTGGATGCTTCCAATTCCAACAATATTACACGAGACATCATTTCCCATGTAAACAACTCCATCATTGATTGATTTATAAGTTTTAAACCACTCTCTATGAATGCACATGTGATTTGACGCACCAGAATCTAACAGCCAATGTTGATCATGATTAGACGAACTAACTGATAACACTTCATCACTCATACCTGAAATGGATGCCGAACCTGTATCTGTCGTGTTTACTTCTTTCTTTTCTGTCAAAGAGTCTTCTTTGGATGTTTTTTGTCTCTTCCAACAATCCTTCTTCAAATGTTCTGATTTGCCACAAAACCAACACTTTACCTTAATCTTCTTCCCTTTCGATTTTGAACGCGAGTTGTTGTGCTTACTGAAGCGTCTTTCTTTAGAACGACCTCTGACCATCATTGCTTCTGATGTAGAGGTTTCTGAATTTAACCTCTTCCTTGTTTCTTCGGACAACAAAGCTCCAACAACATCATCGAATTCAACGGTTTCTGATGAACTAAGACTTATAGAAGTAACAAAATGATCCCATGACTCGAGCAATGAGCATAATAAAGTTACAGCTTTATCTTCTGATTCAAATTTTACTTCTATACTTTCTAACTGCACCAGAAGAGTATTAAAGGTATTCAGATGATCAGTTATCGTCGTACCTTCCTTCATGCGCAATCTATACAACTGTCGCTTCAGAAGAATCCTATTGGTTAAGGATTTTTTCATGTACAGCTTTTCAAGCTTTGTCCACAAACCAACAGCAGTTTTCTCTGACACGATGTTAAACAAAACATCATCCGCCAAACACAGTCGAATGCCGCTCAGTGCTCTTTCATCCAAGTCACTCCATTCATCATCTGTCATGGTGTAAGGTTGTTTGGATTTTCCCAACAACGCCTTCGCCACACCTTTTTGCACAAGTAGATCATACATCTTCACTTTCCAGATCTCGAAGTTTTTTTTTCCATTAAACTTCTCGATCTCAAACCGGGCACTTTGAGATTTTGCCATAGCTTAATAGCTCGTGTCACAAAAAAAAACCTCCAATTGCAACTTTTAATGAATGAAGTTTTAAAAAAAATATATGAAAATGCCCTTCACCTTATAAAAATGCCCTTTTTAATAAAATCGATTTAAATTTTTTTTTTTAAAGAACCACCACTCAAATCGATACAAATCGATTTACTCTTAAAAAAAACTACCACTTCCAAAATCGATTTATTCTTTTTAAAAAAACACCACTCCAAAATCGATTTATTGTGACCACTTCAAAAAATCGATTTATTTAAACCACTTCAAAATACCATGTGCAAATGGAAATTTAATAATTCCCAATCGATTGTAAACCATCGATATACAATATTACAAATCGATTTCAACTATATACAATATTACAAATCGATTTGAAACAGGTTCAACTTGAAAAATTATGGGCCACTTTGACTTTTTGTTTTGGGTGTTAAAAACAACTTCATAAAAATCGATTTTAAATATATGATTTTTGTTTTAATAAAACTTCAAATCGATTTCATAAAAAAAACCTTCAAATGGCATCGACTTACTTTTTAAGAACCTGGATGCCCATTTCAAATCATTTAAAAAAAAAATTTGATTTACCAAATCTCGGTCCACGCAGTTCGTTAACGCAGCCATAGACCGACCCAAGCTCACGGCTCTGCCAGCGCTGCCACCAAGATTCAACACTGCTGCTCGTTTTGTTCAACGATTCACCGCCGGCAGCCTTCACACGAATGACACAGCAGTAGTCTTTGGACCAGTTATCAACGCACAGTTCACCACCAGTTCAACGCACAGCAGATTCGGCCTTACGGCCTTGTTGTGGCTCCTCCACATGGACGGCAGGTCAACACAGCTTGAATCACATGACAATTCTGCCAGGCTCTGATACCAAGTGTTGAGTTCAGCAGTGGAATAATGAAATAAAACATACAGAACACACAGCAGAAACACACATAAAGACAGCAGATTTTAACGTGGTTCACCCAACCAATCTGGGCTACATCCACCTAACAGGGCATCGGCAATCTCATTAATCAACTGGAGAAATACAATAGCAGAGTTTCTGATCTGCTCAGCTCTTCCTCACTACACATTCCTCATCATGCTCACTTGCCTCTACGGGCTTACATTTTATAGCTATGAATGGTAACAGACTCATAAATTCTCTCACAACAAATATAGGAAGCATTAACTCCTCATCAAAAATTGATGGAGCCAATGTAGCAACAAATCCTATTGTTGTCACTTACATGAGATTTTTCTCCAAATTTAATTAAAAAAATAAGAATAAAATCTCAACAAGTATCACCCATGCAAATGAACATAAAATTTATCCTAGGAAACCTAACATGGGAAAAAATCCAACTAGAAGGGGATAACTAACTCTTGTCTCTTTGTTTTAGTTATAAAAATGCACATACAAAGTAATGAGAACTCATATGGATTTAACTTTGAAATTATTTCCTAAAAATATCCTCCTCATCCTCTATTATGCTCTGAAAATATTACTTCCAATTGTTTTGATAAGTTATATAAAAAGTACAATTCAAAATAATGGAACCCATTCACCCCCTACTGGCCCAGTATTTAAGATAGCCTAATGTCCATCTAAGGTTAGGGGTTTAAATTCCTCATCCCTCAAAGAAATAATATTTTTTTCTATAATATTCTTGAAATTCCCCACATGGCTAGCCCCATATATGTTTGTAACATGGACTAACATGGAATTCACTCATGTCATGGTGGTCAACTAAGTAGGTCAAACTATGGGAGGTATAACTTCCATGTACCAGCACTCGTTGAGGTGATATTTGAACCATTGGAAATGTATCAAAGTGTAGATCAATTTTTATGATGTTTGCTTAATTTTTATACCTTGTAATGTTGAAAAAATCATTAAATACCTCAAAACGGATCCAAAATATTCAAGAATCAAGTTTTTTGAATGGGGACCTATCATTGAAATGGGCCCTACATCCAATTCCTCCATTTTTTGCATTGAAAAGGTACCAATATAGATGGAAAATAATATTATGATAAAATATGGAACATACCTCCCGATTTAGGGAAGATCTTGGTCACCAAAATATCTACTAAATGAGCTAAAGAAACTTTTACTATACCTTTTCCTTGGAGTACTATTTATATTTTCCTAAAATTTATCCCTTCAACCAATTTTCAAAGTTTATACTACCATTATGTTATTCTTTGTACCTATTCTACAAAAATGTTTCTTTTTCAAACTATACCTAAGAATATGGAGAAAATTCATGTCTAGTAGGTAGGACTTGCTCCTCCTTCTAATCCAAAATAAAATACTCATAGAGTTTCAAATTCTCCACATTCTTACTATGTAAATGAAAATGTCTGGAGATTAGCCTAAGTCTATAGGCATTATCTCCCACCTTTCCCAATACTTCAAAAGGACCATACCACAAAGCCTTAATATTATTACCAAGACCTTATAGTCTTTCTAGAGAAAATTTGGAAACTTTGCTCAAACTTTCTATGGGCAAGGAAAAAAGAGCCGGTGGATTTTCCATGGGTAAAATAGGAAATCATTTCTCTTCCAAATTACTTGGGAGGATAGGGCCTAAAAAACTTTTTTTTTCTCAAAATCCTTGGCAGAAAAATGTATATGGAGATTTCATAAGTTGTGGATGACTGTGGTCTTTCATAAGTACATATCTCCCAGTACTCTCAAAGACTGGATTAGAAGGCCATATAAGCCCTAATCAAACATTTTTGTTATTTGGAGGGCTGAAATAAATACATTTGATATCATTGGAGATGGTGTGGCTTGGAGGGTGGTATTAGTAGATAGGGTTCGACTTAGCATTGATCCTTGGCCCAGTTCTGGTATGAGACATATTTTTGCCACAGGAACTCACTCATGTGCTAATAGCTATTTGTATTTTTAAACTAGCTCATGTTTTTTACCATGATGTTATAGGGTGAAAATGTGAAGTTGGGAAACACTTTTTGCCCTTTTTTGACGTTGAAAATTGTAATTTTCTATGTTTTTAAACTTCAACTCCACTAAACTCATATTTTTATCGCAAATTATGCTTTGACATAAAAACAAGAATTGTAGAGAATTGTCTTACCTCCATACCGATATTTAAAAAAAAAAAATATTGACATATAGAGGGGTAAATTTCTTGTTTACTAACTGCATATACTTGAAATTTTCAGGCAAACATAAATAGTCACTTTATTATCCTTAAAATTTTTTAGGGAAGGTTATTCATTTTTTGGAAAAAAACCATAGCATCATAATCTACATATATTGCACTAGTGCACAGACTATTTTTTGGTAATTTTCGGATCAAATCACTATTTTTTATTATTTTTTGAAATGGACGAAGACAAAAAAACAGTGATGTTTCAGTACATTTTATTATCCTTTGATTTTCTTTTCAATGTGATCGTCAATAAGAAAAATGAGAGTAGCCTTTTGAAGTAGACAGGGAGAGGAAGTGCACTATAAGTTTTTTGAATTTTTTGGTGTCCTCATTTGAAAGTTATTGAATTTTCATTCAGTGCAATTTTTCGAACAATGAAATTTCACAGTGACACAGTTTAGTAAAAAATTAATAAAAAATTGAATTTTTTAATGAAACTCCATAAATCTCACATCATCAAAAACTAGATTTAGAGACGAATCTAATGGTACTTGGTCCGACATATAACATTTTGTTTTCGTAGGTGTTCTGTCCCTCCAAAGTTGCAGGTTTCTCAAAAATGCATAATTTTCTGAGTTTTTCGTTGACTAGAAACTCTCGGCCGAGAAAAACTCTCGGCGGAGAATTTTTTAAAACTCTCGACCAAGAAATTTAAACCAATTTAACGCGCGGGAAAACTCTCGGCCGAAATTTTTTAAAACTCTCGGCCGAGAGTTTGTGGCCGAGAGTTTGCGCAGTAAAACTCTCGGCCGAGAGTTTTTGAATGTTAAAAACTCTCGGCCGAGAGTTTGCGGCCGAGAATTTTGTGACCACAACTCTCGGCCGAGAGTTTTCAAAACTCTCGTCCGAGAAAATATGAAATATTTAAAATCTCTCGGACGAAAGTTTTGAAAACTCTCGGCCGAGAAATTTACTTGACTTTTTTTCTCGGCCGAGAAATTAAAAATTTCTCCCGAATTCTATCTCATGCCAAAAAGTGTTTCCCAACTTCGCGTTTTCACCCTATACATCTATTTGGAGGAAGGGATGCCTCTCTTTTGAGGGTTTGGTTTTTTTATTTACTTATTGAGGTTTATGGGAGGATTATCTTCAATCCCTTTCTAATGGGCACATTAAGATTTTTCACAGGTCCAATGAACTCATATTGAGCATTTCCCCTTTTGGAACCTATTCTCCAAAGTTGGGCTACCTTTTCTTATTAGGGGATAGGGTGGAGGTGGTGCTAAAATGGCGGTGGAAAGCGACAAGGAAAGAAAAATGTCCTCCTAAATCTAAAAAAATTATGTGATGTCTAATGCAAAAAATGGTACCTACATGGGTTGATATGCAAAGAAGGTTCATGATATGGTCAGGATGGTGAAATTTATGTCATAAGGAGGAGTAATGTCTTGAGCACTTATTAATGGCATATCCTTTCTTCATTCAGGTATGGAATATTTGTAGAGCTTCTTTGAGACACTCGATATTATGGGAAGGGAGGGATTTGGAGGATGTGCAGATTTTATGGAATTCTAACCCTTTTTGTCAGCATTTCAAAGCTATACCTCTCATTATATGTTGAGGGGTATGGTTGGATACAAATAAAATAATATTTCAGGATAAAATATTTGTCTCCAAACATATTGTATATGGGATTATTGCTATTCTTAGCCACATCCCATAAGATAATGGAAATGTGCCACCCAAAGTGATTATCGTTGAATGTATTGACACATCAAGGTCATGGGCTTAATTTTATGGGGAATATTCTAAAAATGGAAAGAACAATGGTGGAGGATTTATATTTTACTTTTCTATAGAGCACAGGTTCAATGTCAAAATGGGTTTGGGCTTCGGGACCAATAATCAAGCGTAACTTCTAGCATGCAAATTTTTTCGCTTATTTGCACTTGAAAAAATAAGCACTCACATTCATATTTTTGGGGGCTTTATGCTTTATATTAATTTTATTAATGTAATTATCTCATGTAGGAACATTCTACTATTACCTATTCTTGAGGATATTATGAGAATCATTGATACATTTATGTATTTTTCATGCTCACATGTCTACAGGGAAAGGAACCATATGGTTAAAATTTTATCAAAAGGGTCTCTCTGTATGGAGAAGGATTTTTTAAGGTCTTCCAAAAACCCTTCAGGTTCAATTTCAAATCTACAACAACATTTTAAGGGAATTCTCCACATAGTTTCCTCATATTTTTGTGTGTTGTTTTTTTTTTCATTCTATAACACAAATAATGCACATAAATTTTCTAATAGCTCCATTCCTTGGACATATTATATAATTTTCACACATGAAATATTTTTGGTTGGACAAAATAGGTATACTTCTAAGGCGATGCTAGTTTTTATTATCCTGTGAGGATGTGCACATGGTTAGTTTATGCACATGACAAGCTTCTCTTTATGGCATATGGTCAACCTCTTATATACTCCAGAAAATTATTTTCATAGGGGTTTTATTGATATTTTCTCTTGCACGTGAATAGTTTATCTCATTCTTTATATGTTGTAAGCACAAACTTTCTAGTTTTTGAATTGTTTGGAACATAAGAACTTTATCTCTTTAGAAAATTTATTCCCTAATATGCTTGACATATATCAATGAAGGGAATTATTTGAATACACTCTTGAAGTGTATATATAGAACGTAATTTCAATGATTTTATATTAATGAAATTATGGGTCTTTTTCTCTAGAAAAAAAAGACCTTATAATCTTTCGTTTTTTAGTTATAACCAAAATTTGTCTTCCACTTTTAATGATTTGTTTAATATATGTTACTCATGGAAAGACTTGTATCTTTCTTATGATTTATTTATCATATGTTCTACTAAAAATGGATATACCTAATCTTTTCAAAAAACTTCTCTACTTCTAATTCTTCTCTTGCGATGTCTTCCCTCACTCCTCCGTATTGTCGACATAAAAAATTCAAATATGAATGCAAAAAAATACCAAAAAAAGATTCAAAATGATACTTATTAATAGAATTGTTGTCTACTCTGTTATAAGAGTGTTGAATTTAAATCAAATTTTCATCCTAGGCCTTTGGATGTTTTTTATTTAAACCCTCAAAATCTACATCAAAGTATCATTTATTACTTCTATATATCAATTTGTATGTGGATTTAATATTGTGGGTATATTCAATTTAGTGTCCATATTCTCCCTAAGTCTGGTAAAAAAGGCTCTGAGAAATTTGGTATCCCTTCCTGAGATGATTTTCCTTTATATCTTAAAGTGAACCATAATATTTCCAAGGAACATGTTCATTCCTTCTTGTCCTTACATGGTCTTATTATAATGCATCAAAATGTACATTTTGATGAAACTATCAACTATCAATAATAATTAGTCGTTTCCCTTTTGTGTTATTGGTGAACCCCCTATAAAATACATGGAAATTATTTTAGAAGGTGTAGTGGGTATCGGTAAGGGATGATACAAACATTGTTTTTTATTATTCAGATTATTGGTAAAACAAAGTATGAATCCTCTGATATATTGTGGTGCATATTCTCGCATTTTCACCTAATAATCATACCTTATTAAGATAGTAATTGTTTTCCCAACACTAAAATTCCCTAGAACCTTGGAGATGTGAGCCTCTTTGATACGATAAAATATTTCATCTTTACATACATAAAGCTTGTCCAAGTTGTACAGAAAACCATTTTGGAGATGATCATTAGCCTTTCTATCAACTTATTCTTCAGAATTTTTCCCTATAGATATTGAAACACCTCCATGAATTCCTCATCTTCTATGTATCACTCTTTCTATACATCATGGGTAAATTTCTCCAGGTGAATAAGTGTTCCCAAAGCTATGGTCTTGGTTTTGGGTGGACTTGATAACATGTATACCAACTTACGATTTTTACCTTCTTGTACTTGATGACTATATTAAATTTCTATAAGAACCCCATCCACTTATAATTTCTATTTTGTTCAAGATTAATTTTGGACTGCAAATACTATAATGGTAGGTGATTTTTGTAAATGATGGTTTTTTTTCGCATCAAATAATACTTCCACTTTTTAACGATAGAATACCTCACATTACCCCCTATTTTTGTAATGTTTAAATTGTGACTGTGTAATGTAGTATGGAAACCATGATTGGATGAGACAAATATTTTAAATGATTCAAGTGTTAATTATTTTATTGAAATTGAAAAATATATATGAAATCCTAGCCTGAAGGGAGGGACACATCGATCCAAGTCTCGGGGAGAGAATATAAGTGGAAGATTGGTTTCTGGTGGAATAACAAACTAAGACACCACCTCACACATAGAAAGATGTGATTGGATGAGGAAGTGTGGAAATTCTGTCACACAATGTGAGGGAAGGAGAGATTGACATTTTCTCAAGATATGAGGGGACACAAGAAAAATAAAGGAAAAGAGAGATAAAAAAATGAAAAATGAGAAAAGAGAGGAGAGACATTAGAGAAATATTTTGGGAACGTTGAGCATCAGAACAGGAGCCACGTTGAAATTCTAGTGGATATATATAATTTGAATTTTGGGGTGTGTTCTCCTATACTAATGTGTTGAGGCCATTGGTATATGGTTTCCAAGCCTAAATGGTGAGTGCGAGGCTCAGTGAAGGATTTAAATATGAGTGATTGCTAAAATAGTTGATAAACCTCTTGGGTTCTTGTTGTAAGGTTGATAATCTACTAGGAAGAGTAGTTGAACCACTTTGGTGCTTGATTAAAAGAGCTAATAAACCATTAATTTCTTATTGAGGAAGTTGATAAAGCACTCAATGCTTACTAAGTAAGCAGATAAATCAAATGGATAATGGGTTGCGGATTCCTATAGTGATTTCCTTAGAAATATATTTAATCAACCACACATATTGTAGATTTAGACTTTGGGAACTGAGTAATGCTCCAACTATGGCTTGAAAGAATTTCATTAGCAAACATCCCCTTAGAATTTAGATAAAAATTGGGGGTGGCCAAATACAAGAAAAATTATGGTGTAAATTACCTATGGTTGGGTGGAGAGTTGAATTTCATCCTTTATTTTATATTCATTTCAATTTATTCAAATATGTATAATTGCCTATGCATGAATGAACTATGGATGATGAGACTGTTTGATATATTATATCAAAATTTATGGTTCAACATTACTCGTGGAAGGTTGTTGGATTTATTTCATGTTAATGATGAATGATTTGTCTCATATTTCTCTATAGAAATATTTAAGCTTTGGTACTATGTGATAGTTATTATTTTTCATGGATTGTAGGGTTTTTATATGCTTATGTATGGTTGTATGAGGTCTCTCTATAAAAAATTTATTAGAGGTGTTTTCCAACCATTTTTGATGTTTATGAATTGAATGGCTCATTTCCACACTTAATATAATCTCACATGATGATAAGGTAGCCTATGTGATGGATGTTAAATGGCATCAACTTAGGCTAATAGTCACTTGGTTCAGTAGTGATATAGTGAATTTATAGTATATGAATACCTATGTACTACAAGAGATATTTTTATTCTATGATAAAATATTATTTTAAAGTTTTTTTATGAAATTTGGCCTTGGATCCACTTCTTTCTTTTCTTAGAATTCCTAGTATTCTTTGGTAAAATTCCTAGTCTTCAAGAAAGTCTGGTAATTTTCCCCCAAGTTTCTTTCTCTACAGGTGTTGAGGTATCTATAATTATCTAGTACTATATGGTCCCCTTAAGTATAATTTGTCATTGTATGTCGAGGAGGAATATTTTCAACCCCATTCATGGACACACTTGGAGATCCAGGCAACCGAATGGGAAAGGTGCGTGCACATTGAAATTGTTCTAGATTTAGTATGGATCAGATATAATGTTGAATATAAATTATTCTTAGAGATTTGAGGTGGCCTCGTGCTAGAAATTTATTATTGTGAGAGAAAAATCTAATTTTTGTGAATTTTAGACTACATATGAGAGTCTGATGGTTTGAGGCTTGTTAACAATGGATAAATTTGCAACACCTTGGTTTGATCTGGGATCAAATATAATGTAAAAGTGACACATATTGTCAGAGAGAGAGATCGAGTGGGTCCAGCATTGATTCTACATGGAAGTGGCGACATGGAGCCCTAACACTGCCCATTTTCCTTTGTTTTGTCGTGGACATTGTGGCAATTGTTGAGCCTCAAAATTGTGCTTTTCTTCACCTCATTTTACCTCATTTCCCCTTTTCCATTGCTATCTTAGACCCAATTGATCAATGAATATAGTTAAAATTACTTCTAGAATGATTTACATGACTGACTTGTTAAATTTTGTGATTTTTGCCATTGTAAAGCATTTTGACCGGAACTAGCTGCAGAATGCAGACATTCCGTAGCTAACCGTCGATTCTGCAGCTGCCTTCATGTTTGAGTATGTTCCAGGTGGCCTCTTGAGAAAAACCGCATATGGGCATGATCCACGTCATGTCTACATGGTTCGTTGCTCATCATGGAGGAAGAAACGAATTCTGGGTATGGTTTTGAACGTGGGGAACACATTTAGGAAGGAAGACTACTATTAGGACTGTCTCAGTCCAGATGTCTTTTCCTCTTCGCGCAGCCACTTCAAAGAGTCCTAACGTGATTTCGATAAGGAAAGACAGTGTTCCTAAATTGTTGCAAGTATTGTTATGTGCATTTGCTTTATAAACGCTTGGGAGACCGAGAGCTATGTTAGAGATTTTATGTTAGATTTGATGCTAGATTTTTTTTAGACTCTGTGAAACATTTCTGAAGACGCAGAGTGTTATGTTCAAACTATTTCATCTTTAATGGAGCAGACCGTGTTGTTTTGAAAGCGTGATTTAATTCGGAGTTGAATTCCGTCAGGTGGTAGAGGGCCCCTGCCTCTTGCACGGATTTATTTTGCGTAAATTAGATAAGTCTTCTAGCTGCCTTTACGTTTTGCATTTGAATTAATAGTTTTTTTAATTAGCTACTGTAGTCGTACTCATTCTAACTCTTCCACAAGAAGAAATTCTTCCAAAAGATTATAATGATGAATGATGAATGGCTATAGTACTGTAGGATTTAGTTGTAGTTTTTGTTGTTCACTATCATAGTTACACTTGTTCTAATCATTCTTCCACAAGAAGAAACTCTTCCAAGAAATTCTTAAGAAGTTCAAGACATGACCGTGATAATGAATGATTTAGTTGTGTGTTTGTACTAAGTATCATCTCTGTTCTTGCTCTTAAACTCTTGCCCAAGACATCATAATGACGAGTAGGATATGGATATGATATCTTAGTTTTTTTCATTTGCTTTCAGTCTATTTGCTTACAATTGCACTCAATTACACAGTCAGAATTGTTCTAGCTCTTCCAAAAGAAGGAATTCTTCCAAAATATCATTAATGATGGACAAACAGATTGTGTAACTTCATAGAATAATGCATGTCAGCATAGTTAGGATACTCCGGAGTTTAATTGCATTTAACTCATGTTGAGTTACTTTGTTTCGAGTTTGATGATGACTTATAGTTCAGCATTGTGCTAGATTAGTGGCATCTTAAGTTCATTTTTAGATTAACTCATTGCACTTGCACTTCCCATTCAAATTGTCATCCCCTGCACAATAGATTACTTTAGTTGTTAAAATTAACAAGACAGCCTTCATTATTCACAAACATCTTCCTGTTCTAAAATCTACAAATGATCCATAACCATATGAACAGAAGACAACATCACTATAACGCCTAAAGTATCTCTGCAATTTCTTATCATTTCATAAACAGAGTCCTCCCTCAAAAGCCTACTTTGAAAAGAAATCAATAACTTTTGAGTAAAGGTTTTGTGACATTCAATTGAATTGCAGAATAGAGATAGGAACTAGTTCTAGAATAGAAGATCTTATGATGATAACAATGTCTTTCCTCTAATTATGTTTCAAATCTCTAATCAAGGACAAAGTATTGCATCATTGTAAGTTAGTTGTTTCACTGTTTATTTAGATAATTTGCATGCTTAGTGATCATTTCTCAAGTTTAGTTTGCGTTTTGAATCATTTGTTTAAAAGGCATTATCAAGCTTTGCTTTTACTTTGTCATAGTTTAGATTTGATTCTGCTTCAGTGTTTCCAATTGCATTTGTCATTTGTCATTCCATCAATTAGGCTTAACTCTATTTTGATCACCAGCTCCTTTCCATTAGCTTTCTAGACATTTTCCCTTGCAAACATAAAACCACCAAAAAGACCAAAAACATCATAAATCATTACAAAAGACCAAAAACATCACAAAACACTACACACAACGCATTAAGAAACAAGTACCTCGGTACATACAGTACACTTCACTTCAGCAGTTTACAAATCCTGGTTGACAATTAAATGAGCTCAGTTTAGGAGACTAGATTGAGACCAAACATTTTGGCGTCGTTGCCGGGGAAGTGAAAACTAGGTAACCTTTGTTTCTTAGCATCCAAAAACAATTTTATGCGTAGGGAGAGAGATTCAAGGGGGATATTTATAAGCAGCAGAGGCAGAAGATTTATTTCTAGAACACCACTTATTTCATCTAGATCCAGAACTAGTACACCTTCAACTCAAACCCATATTCCATCCTCTTCTGATCCTGGACTTCTAGAAAATCTAAGGTCACGTATTCCATTAGAGAAACCTTCCACTTCATCCACTGAACCTGCCATAGAAGAATATCTAAAAACTCTTGTTTGGGATACAAACCTTTCTACTTCCACAAGAGAGTCAACCATGGCAGAAGAAGGAGGGGGAGGAGTTTTTAATGGAGAACACACATTATTTGGAGGTAGAGGCAGAGGTAGAGGAGAAGGAGGAAGAGGAGAAGGAGGTAGAGGTGCAGATGGAGGAAGAGGTAGAATAGGAAGCTCTTTTGGGTTCCCTATACTTGATGAAGACACCAATACAACCATGAAAAACATTTCACCTTCTGTCCTTCCGAACTTCTATGGACTTAAAACTGAGGATCCTGAAACTTTCTTATTCGAATTTGAAGTGCTGTGTAGGACTTATGACTACCTACAAGATGCTCAAAAATTGAAATTATTTCCTTCAACTTTGAAGGGAGCAGCATTGAAGTGGTTTATGAGTCTAATCAATAGTTCTATTAGAACATGGGAAGATATGAAACAAGCATTTCTAGAGAGATACTTGGATTATTGTATGCCGGTTAATCATAAGGAAGAAGTGTTCAAGATGTTACAAAAATAAGATGAAAACTTAGAAGATTTGTTGGAAAGATTTAATTACAACATCAAAAGGGCGAAAATGGAAAACCTAGATCAAGACACCTTAAAAGCTCTTTTGTTGAAAACAATTAGGGATGAATGGTTGGATATCCTTAACATGATGGGAAAATGGGATATATCACAACTTACATTACCTGAAATATCTGAGTTATGTATCAACCTTTCAAGAGGGAAATCTAAAACTGTCAAAGGTCCAAGAGATCCTGCTCTTGCAAGGGCAAGTAAATCTACTTCTGGGACAGTAAGTAGATCAGAAATAGGACACATGCTTGATGACTTTAAATATGATATCTTAGGGAGTCTTAGTGAACAAATAGACACCCTTAAGATACAAAACAAGCAAAAGGCTGAATCTGATGCTTTGGAAATCTTTTGTCCCAAATGTAGAAAGAAACATGCCTTGAGAGAGTGTCCTTTGGATGTAAAAGTTGTAGAAACCTGTGTCATTTTTTCTGAGAAACATGAGACCAAGAATTGTCCTTCTCTTCCTGGTCTCAAAGCTGTATTTTAGGAGGAAACTCCTACAGATTCCACAGAGTCTCTCAATTTTGTATCTAGAAGGCCTTGGCAGGGACCTCAAACACAAGGATTCCATGATCAAATGTATAATCAACCTCCACCTTGGAATTCTTGGCAACAACCTTGGCCCCAATTTCAAAATCAATCTCAACCCTGGGCACAAAGAACACAAAGTCCCTATGGAAGATACTCTCCATACTATCAGTATCCACTATCCTATCCACCATACCCACATTTTTATCCTCAAAATCCTCAACAAAATTTTCCTCAAAATCTTCAACAAAATTTTCAACAAAATCCTCAACAACATCATCAAAACCAACCACATCAAAATAAACCACTTCCATTACCATTCCCTCAAAAATCCAATCAATTTCCAGCTCAGCCCATACCAAACCCCAATAATAAGAACCCTCAGAATACATATATGATAGAAGGAAAACAATTTCCAACTTATTTAATTACTCCTCTAGACCTTAGTGATGTTCAACTTAGGTCTGGAAGGATACTTGAGAAGAGGAAACCTTCTGTGATCATACAAGAACAAGATAATTTTGAGGAAGACTCTCTACGGGTGAATAAAAGTCTTGAGGAAGACACATCCTTTCAAGACCCACACATTGAAAAACTAAAACAAAAAGATCCAATAAATCCAACTCCTGTATTAGAGCAACCATCCACATCTACTTCTATACCTCCTTTTCTGGAAAGATTACAAATTGATAGAGGTGTAGAGAAACAGATCATGGTGCCTAATTATGATTTCTTAGATGAATTGAGAAATGTTTGCATTAAAATTCCATTATTGCAAGCCATCAAAGAAATCCCAATTTTAGCCAAAACAATAAAGGAGTTGAGTGTGAAGACAACAAGAAAAAGAATAAGAGAAACCAAGAAAATTCAACTGGTAGGACAAATAGCAGACATTATGATGGGTAAGATTACTATTCCAAAGTACCTTGACCCAGGAAATCCAGTTGTCAAAATTCACATCAATGGAATTGAAATTCAAAACACACTAATTGACTTAGGAGCAGCAATAAATATCATGAGTAGACAAATCATGGACAAACTGAAACTTCCTAATCTTCTCTTTACACCCACACTATTACAATTAGCAGATAGATCTGTGATCAGACCAGATGGGGTAATAGAAGGCATTCCAGTGTCCCTAGACTCTTGGGAGTACCCTGTGGATTTCATGATCCTAACACCCAAGAATAATCTAGGAGGCCATCCTGTTATACTAGGAAGACCTTGGTTGGCTACAGCTGATGCTTTTATTAGTTGTAGGTCCGGTGATATGTATATTTCTGATGGTAGTTCAACAAATAAATTCACTTTATATCCTCCAGCTAGGACAATTACAGATCTAGATGACACTCAATGGATAGAGGATGAAGAAAATTTACAACCGCTCTTCACAATTTCAGAAATTAGTGAAGATAATCAAATTCTGAATACTCTAGAGAAATTTGAATCCTCTCTAAAACACAAACATGAATCATTTCAAGAGGGATCCAATATTGAGTTTTTGTCATCTAGGCAGATGTCTCTTCATTCTATGGACAAATTTGGCAGCTCTACAAGTGAAATTTTTCCAGGCAAAACCTTGAACATAAAAAAAAACCTAGAAAAATCTCAACAAGAAGAGTTAGTCAAAGTATTACAGAGACATTCTTCTGCATATGCATGGGAATACACTGACATGAAAGGGATAAGTCCCAAGACTTGTACTCATCACATCTATATAGAGGCAAATTGCAAACCAATCAGATAGCCTCAAAGACGGATGAATCCAAATCTTAGGGAAATTGTCAAGGAAGAATTACAAAAATTGTTAAATGTTAATTTCATCTATCCTATTTCAGATAGTCAGTGGGTTTCTCCTTTGGTGATTTTGCCTAAGAAAAATGGAAAATGGAGGGTGTGTGTTGACTACCGAGAACTGAATAAAGCTACTCTTAAAGACCATTTTCCCTTACCTTTCATAGATCAAGTATTAGATACATTAGCTGGCAAAAAGTACTTCTTATTCCTAGATGGGTTTAGTGGTTACAATCAAATCCAAGTAGCACTTAAAGACCAAGATAAAACCACATTTACCTGTCCTTGGGGTACCTATGCTTACCGAGTATTTCCATTTGGATTATGCAATGCACCTGCAACATTCCAAAGGGCAGTATTAGGAATTTTTTCGGATCTAATACATGACTGTGTAGAGGTGTACATGGATGATTTCACAGTTTATGGGAATACATTTGAAGAGGCTTTAGAAAATTTGGAAAAAGTCTTAAAAAGATGTCAAGAAGCAAACCTTTCACTTAGTCATGAAAAATGTTTTATGATGTTTACCGAAGGTATTGTTTTAGGGCACCACATTTTAGGGGATGGGATTAGAGTTGATGAGGCAAAAGTTGAAGTCATTTCTAACCTATCCATTCCAAGTTGTCAAAGAGATGTTAGAAGTTTTCTAGGATTTACAGGGTATTATCGGAGATTTATAGAAAACTTTACCAAAATAGCATCTCCACTCTTCAAATTACTCACCAAAGATTGTGAATTCAAGTGGACTTCTGATTGCCAGTTAGCTTTTGAAACCCTGAAAACCAAAATTTCTGAAGCACCAATATTAAGGGGACCTAACTCGAAGTTACCTTTTCATATCTCGACAGATGCTTCCGATACAGCTCTAGGAGCAATATTGGGACAAAAAGATTTAATTCCCTATGCCATCTATTATATCAGTAAAAATTTGACTCCTGTAGAGTTAAACTATACTGTAACTGAAAAAGAGTTTTTAGCTGTTGTCATGCCATAAACAAGTTTAGACACTATATAACAGGCTATGAAACTTTTGTTCACACTGATCATTCTGCCATTAGATACTTAATGAATAAATCAATCACTAATGGCAAAGTTATAAGATGGTTGTTACTATTGCAAGAATTCAACATTACTATTCTAGATAGGCCTGGAAAACAAAACACTGTGGCTGATTTCCTGTCTAGAATTCAAAATATCAAAGATGACACTCCGGTTGAAGATCAATTTCCTGATGAATATCTTTTTGCAATCTCTACTCAAACTCCATGGTTTGCTGATATTGCCAATTATTTAGTTTCAGGAAAATGTCCTCCAATTATGAATGCAAGGGATAAAAGAAAAATCATTAATGATAGTGCAAGATATTCATGGGTCGCTAATGAGTTGTACAAGACAGGTCCAGATTTGATTATTAGAAGGTGTGTTCATGAAGATGAGATGCCTGAAATTCTCAAGGCATGTCATGATGAACCTTGTGGCGGACACTTTGCAGATAAGAGGACAGCCTATAAAATCCTTAATTTAGGATATTATTGGCCATCTTTGTTTAAAGATGCAAGGGAGTATGTCAAAAGGTGTGACAGTTGCCAAAGGGTAGGGAAACCTTCTCCTTCAGGTGAGATGACATTACAACCTCAGGTACACATTGAACCTTTGGAAAAATGGGCTTTGGATTTTGTAGGACCTATTAGTCCTCCATCAAGACAAAAGAAATATATATTAGTTTGCACTGATTATGTTACTAAATGGGTAGAAGATAAACCATTACTTGTTGCTAATGAATCATCTGTAGTTAATTTTCTTTTTGAGGATATTTTTACTCGTTTTGGTGTCCCAAGGGAAATTGTTACAGATCGAGGAGCTCAATTTACATCAAGGCTAGTGGAGCAAATGATGGAGAAGTACAAAATCAGACATAGAACATCTACTCCTTATCATCCACAAGCAAATGGTCAAGTGGAATCCACTAATACAGTCATTGAAGGAATCCTAACAAAGATTGTTCATCTACATAGAAGAGATTGGGTAGATAGGCTTCCTGAAGCCTTGTGGGCCTATAGAACTACATGGAGAAACACAACAGGCCATACTCCTTATGAGCTTGTTTATGGAAAGAAAGTTTTGTTTCCCATAGAGTTCCAAATTCAAACCTTCAAGATGGCAGTTCAGCTAGGACTTGATTTAACGGAGGCACATAAGCATAGAGTGGAGCAAATTAATGAATTGGATGAGGTCAGACAAGATGCAGTTCAGAAAACAAGTCTAGTCCAACGGCAAAGGGCTAGATGGCATGACAAGTACATTAAAGAGAAGAGATTCAAAGAGGGTGACTGGGCTCTCTTGTTTGATTCAAAATTCAAGGATTTTCAAGGGAAATTTCAGACACATTGGCTTGGGCCATATGAAATTGTTCGAATTTTTGATAATGGGGCGGTAAAAATCAGAACTATAGATGAAGAAGAGGTCACTTTTCTTGTGAATGGTCATAGACTGAAGCTATACCACAAGCCACTCTCAAGAGAAGAGTTTGTCAAGAAGTTCCAAGAAAACAATGATGTGAAGTTAATGAAGAAGAGTCTCTCTTCTTCATCAACTTGATTAAATTTTCTGAAGCATTTCTCTTTTGAAAAAAAAATAAAATAAAATAAAATAAAATAAAGGTATAAACATGAAAACCAATCACTGATTGGCATGTTTATACAGAAAAGATAGGGTGAAAATCAGAGTCTCTCTGACACTCTAACTTTTCCCATTTTTGTTTCTAAGCAGCTGTTATAAAAATCATAAGTTCAGTTCCATAGTGCTTATGATTCATTTCATCTCACTCCATTCACTTATCCATCCATACTCCATCTCATCCATCATTCATATTTCACTCCATTCCACATTTCATTCATCTCATTCCATCTTCCATCCATCTCATTTTCATGTCAAAATACAAAATTTGATGTCTTGTTGTAAGTGAATAAAACATGTCATGAATTGCAGTACAGTCCTTATGTTCTTTCACTCCATTTCATAAACTGAATCCATTCCATTTCATCATCCACTTCATACATATCATAATCCATCATCCATCTTCATTCATAACATATAACATTTCACCCATGTTCCAAAAGCACTCCATTTTCATGATTAAAATGCTCTACAGGAACATTCTGCAGCTCAGTAGACATTCTTCAGCTGATCAGCCTTTCTGCAGCCAGACAGTCTTTCCGCAGCTACAAATCCTGAAGGCATCAACCAGCAGACATTAGAATTGCAACAAAGTGACCCAGTGTATCCATGAATCAAAAGCATCAAGAAAATTATGAAGACTCCTCCAAAGGTGAACAAGAAGACAAAGGCTACAAAAATCAAATGAAAGGAAGAGGTAACAAGTTTAAATTATAATGGCATTTCATAAAAGTTTAGCATAGTTTAGTTATGGATTGTTCGAAAAGGTTGTTTTAATTGTTTTTATTGATCAACACCAATACACCCTCCACAGACTTTGGATTAAAATCTTCCATTTCAAATTTCATATCCGATATCATTTAAGCGGTTAAAAAATGGCCGAGGTATTTGAATTCTCCACGTCTCTTAACCAAATCATTCAATGATGATTTCCTCTGCCGTCGTAAAAATATCCGTCGTCTCTTCAATCATTAATACATTCCCTCCACCTCACTCCACTACTTCATTCCGTGACCACTGCCATAACTCCATTCTGTAGCCGGCATTCCATTCCGAAGACAGAGATATTATTATCACCGAGAGCAGAGCCAAAGGATATCAGTTTGAATAGCGTTGAGCATTGTAAACTCAGAGCAGAGAAAAAGGGTAAATTTGGAAGCATAGCAGCGTGAGAATTTGAATCCATTTGATTCCGTGGGTATACAAAGTATCACTGTGGGCGGAGTTTGAGCATTCTTACTATAAACACAGAAGTGTAGCAGTGTGGAGTTTGAAGTCTTTTGTCACTAGGAGATAGAGGTGTTGCAGTGTTGAAATCGAAACCATTTGCTACCAGAGACAGAGGTATTGCAGTGTTGAAATTGAAACCATTTGCTACCAGAGACAGAGGTGTTGCAGTGTTGAATTCGAAACCATTTTCTACCAAGAGCCAGAGGTATTGCAGTGAAGAAGTTGAAGTCAGTTGTCACTGTCAAACAGAGACATATCAGTCCAAAGTTCAATTGTCAACAGAGGCATATTAGCCTGAAGTTTTGAATCTGTTGCCACTATTAATCAGAGGTATGTCATTCCAAGTTTGAAGCCATTTCCATTCATAACTTAAAGCCATTTCAATCCGAAAGTGAAAGTCATTGTTTTTGTGGGTAGAAGAGTGTTAATTTGAACATTGAAGAAGCAATCATGGGTTTCATTGTAAGAACTGAACCAGTGGATTCAAAATATTTAGAAGGCTACCCTCAATGCAAAGAAATGTTACAACAAATAGGATGGCTTCAATTTTTGGAGAAATTTAATGGCTTCCACAAGGAAGTCACTAAAACATTTGCAAGATCATTTCAAGGAACCAAAGTTGAGGTGGGAGATGTCAAATTTACTGTCACTGAAGTTTTCATTGCAGAGGCTACAGGGTTGCTCAGAACTGGAGAGAGATGGTTTAAAAATAGAGAATTCCACAATGACTCCTGGAAAAAAATTTTAAAATCACCAGGTATGGATGTCAGTGTATTTAAGAAAGGAATTCCCAGTTCTGCATTGAAAAACAAATGGAGAAACATACTACTTCTTCTGCAAAAATTTATTACATGTGAGGGTAGATATGGAACATTTTATGTCTACCACATTAGACTAATGATGCATTTCTTGGGGGAAGACTTAAACCTACCATATTTCTTGCTTCAAATTCTGAAGAAGATGGCTTCCTGTGTCCAAAGAAGAGTTCAATTTTTAGAGACAACCCTATATCATCATGGTTTAGTCAAAATTTTGATTGAACATCATCTAGCTAAAACAAATGATACATGGGACGATTTCTTAATAAGAAATCATTTTGAAGAAGCAAAAGAACCATCACCTGAACCACAGCCTACAAAGAGAAGTAGGAAATGGAGGGCTTCAAAAGTTGAAATTGACAAAACAATCCAAGAGAGCAGTGAGGAATTCATTTTAGAGAAGTTGACTCAAATCAAGAGGCAACTTAAGGAAGAGAAGGTAATCAAGAAATCTACCACAGAGAAAGGAGAGGGATCCTCTCAGCCTAGGAGGAGCCACAGATTAAAGGGAAAACTGAAGAAAACACTAATCAAACAAACAGGGGTAATCAATATAGAAGATGAAGAAACATCCATTGAAGAGGATGTCGAAGAGGATTTTTATGAAGGAACCCCTGAAATTGACCCTGCTCAACAGGAAATTTATGACTATGTGGAAACTTTGGAGAGAAGAGCTTCAGAAAGCAGAGAGAGAACCCCAGTCCTCCACTGTCTGAAATAGATATATTAAGAAGGGATAGGTATGAGTTGGAATTACTGAATAGACACATAAAAAATGAGAATGAAATTCTCAAGGATCAAGTCAAGCTCAAAACTGATATGAACTCAACCTTATCCCTGCATATAGACAAAGTGGAGAAGACCAATGAGAAGTTGAAGACAAGGAACAAAAAGTTAATCAAGGCACTCACCAACCTAAGGTTCAAACTTGTTATCAGGAAACCCAGAAGACCTCTAGCTTCCAGACAAAGGAGAAGGAGAGGATTAGATGTCCTTGCAGAAGCCTCTGAGTTCATAGGATAATTTGCATGAGGACATGCAAAGAGACAGCAGTGGGGGTATGTTGAGCCTCAAAATTGTGCTTTTCTTCACCTCATTTTACCTCATTTTCCCTTGTCCATTGCTATCTTAGACCCAATTGATCAATGAATATAGTTAAAATTACTTCTAGAATGATTTACATGACTGACTTGTTAAATTTTGTGATTTTTTCCATTGTAAAGCATTTTGACCGGAACTAGCTGCAGAATGCAGACATTCCGTAGCTAACCGGCGATTCTGCAGCTGCCTTCATGTTTGAGTATGTTCCAGGTGGCCTCTTGGGAAAAACCGCATATGGGCATGATCCACGTCATGTCTACATGGTTCGTTGCTCATCATGGAGGAAGAAACGAATTCTGGGTATGGTTTTGAACGTGGGGAACACATTTAGGAAGGAAGACTTCTATTAGGATTGTCTCAGTCCAGATGTCTTTTCCTCTTCACGCAGCCACTTCAAAGAGTCCTAACGTGATTCCGATAAGGAAAGACAGTGTTCCTGAATTGTTGCAAGTATTGTTATGTGCATTTGTTTTATAAACGCTTGGGAGACCGAGAGCTATGTTAGAGATTTTATGTTAGATTTGATGCTAGATTTTGTTTAGACTCTGTGCTACATTTCTGAAGATGCAGAGTGTTATGTTCAAACTATTTCATCTTTAATGGAGCAGACTGTGTTGTTTTGAAAGCGTGATTTAATTCGGAGTTGAATTCCGTCAGGTGGTAGAGGGCCCCTGCCTCTTGCACGGATTTATTTTGCGTAAATTAGATAAGTCTTCTAGTTGCCTTTACGTTTTGCATTTGAATTAATAGTTGTTTTAATTAGCTACTGTAGTCGTACTCATTCTAACTCTTCCACAAGAAGAAATTCTTCCAAAATATTATAATGATGAATGATGAATGGCTATAGTACTGTAGGATTTAGTTGTAGTTTTTGTTGTTCACTATCACAGTTACACTTGTTCTAATCACTCTTCCACAAGAAGAAACTCTTCCAAGAAATTCTTAAGAAGTTCAAGACATGACAGTGATAATGAATGATTTAGTTGTGTGTTTGTACTAAGTATCATCTCTGTTCTTGCTCTTAAACGCTTGCCCAAGACATCATAATGACGAGTAGGATATGGATATGATATCTTAGTTTTTTTCATTTGCTTTCAGTCTATTTGCTTACAATTGCACTCAATTACACAGTCAGAATTGTTCTAGCTCTTCCAAAAGAAGGAATTCTTCCAAAATATCACTAATGATGGACAAACAGATTGTGTAACTTCATAGAATAATGCATGATAGCATAGTTTAGGATACTCCGGAGTTTAATTGCACTTAACTCATGTTCAGTTACTTTGTTTTGAGCTTGATGATGACTTGCAGTTCAACATTGTTCTAGATTAGTGGCATCTTAAGTTCATTTTTAGATTAACTCATTGCACTTGCACTTCCCATTCAGATTGTCATCCACTGCACAATAGATTACTTCAGTTGTTAAAATTAACAAGACAGCCTTCATTATTCACAGACATCTTCTTGTTCTAAAATCTACAAATGATCCATAACCATATGAACAGAAGACAACATCACTATAAGGCCTAAAGTATCTCTGCAATTTCCTTATCATTTCATAAACAGAGTCCTCCCTCAAAAGCCTACTTTGAAAAGAAATCAATAACTTTTGAGTAAAGGTTTTGTGACATTCAATTGAATTGCAAAATAGAGATAGGAACTAGTTCTAGAATAGAAGATCTTATGATGATAACAATGTCTTTCCTCTAATTATGTTTCAAATCTCTAATCAAGGACAAAGTATTGCATCATTGTAAGTTAGTTGTTTCACTGTTTATTTAGAGAATTTGCATGCTTAGTGATCATTTCTCAAGTTTAGTTTGCGTTTTGAATCATTTGTTTAAAATTCATTATCAAGCTTTGCTTTTACTTTGTCATAGTTTAGATTTGATTCTGCTTCAGTGTTTCCAATTGCATTTGTCATTTGGCATTCCATCAATTAGGCTTAACTCTGTTTTGATCGCCAACTCCTTTCCATTAGCTTTCTAGACATTTTCCCTTGCAAACATAAAACCACCAAAAAGACCAAAAACATCATAAATCATTACAAAAGACCAAAAACATCACAAAACACTACACACAACACATTAAGAAACAAGTACCTAGGTACATACAGTACACTTCACTTCAGCAGTTTACAAATCCTGGTTGACAATTAAATGAGCTCAGTTTAGGAGACTAGATTGAGACCAAACAACAATGATGACCCCAAGCGGCATGACCTGGATGTCGAGGTTGACCCCCTTTGAAATGATATATTGGGGTGATGTGGAGGCCTTGTGGGTTTCATGTGACTTTACCACTGTTTTCCACTATAGGTTCAAGTATTTAGTATGGGTGAACCAATGGAAAACAAGCCGAATCGATCGTGGTTCCAATGTAGAACCTTGCCACCACCCACCACCCACTGCTCCACATTGTAACTTATGTGTAATGCACCATGAAATAGGTGGTGTTGGTGGAGAAATGACAAACAATTCCATGAATATTTCATTTGTTTTCGGGCCTTCATATGACAAAACCATTCTAGGGCCCCTCTTGTCCATTGTGAGTTTGTGGGGAGGGGGGAGGGGGTCTGATGTGGGGATTCCCACCAAGGGTCCCACATTTAGAAATGATGCCACATCATCATAGAAATATCATGGTAAGGACCATTCAATGCTATAAATTTACCTTGAGGCTCCCTTTGGTCTGTCATGCGTTAATTGTTGTTGTTCAAAACAGAATACCATTGGTGTAAACTTACTGTTGTATTCTAGAACTCAAAATGGCTATAATGGGGAAACATTGCAAATATTGATGTTAAGGGCAAGGTGGGGCTTGTAATTGATATGAAGTGGTATTGCTACATGGAAATTCAATTCTGACATGGCCTAATATTATTGGTTTAAATTCAAGGGAGCATAAATTTTGATCTAAGACTGAGATAATACTTATATCGTCATATATCTCTCGACGCGCTAAATGAAATGGAGGTATTAGAATTTAAATCCACAAAATTTGAAAAGGGAGTATTTTTGTATCCCCATACCCATAACATATCTTGGAGATTAGGCTAATTCATTAAGTAGCTCCTCCCACAACACAATTTAGTACAAGGGGGTGGGAGGGAGTATTACATTAACAACTTGTACCAAGGCATAGAGTTCAGTATCTTAAGTAGGGTAGTTTAATACTCCCCCATGAAACATTTTCAAATGATATAAAATTGGAATACTTGCTTGCAACAAGACTATCCCCATAACATACCCACTCACATATCCCTCCAATTTGAAGGATTTTTCAAGTTCCGTAATTTGAGAACTGATGTTTGATTGATATTCCATTTCAAATTATTGTCAAAATCCTTCTACTAATTATGTCTCCATTGTAAATTCTTAGTTATTTCTATTATTATGTAGAATGGTGTGGCTACCAATAAAAAGGATGATAAGAAATTATATAGGTACTATGTTTCCCCAAAAAATCTCCTAAATTCTATTGCATCAGTAAGAACTAGCTATCTCATGATGGCCTTCGTCATTCTAAGATCTATCTTGAGCTCCTTGATATAGCTACAAAATCCACCCCTTAGGGTCTAAGAGAAACACACAACCCTTTCCAAGTCAAATGGTCAATTTTTGATTAGTGGAAAAACCAAACAAATGGACTTTTAAGGGATCAACCCTCTTAGCTAATTTCAGGTCTAAAACATAAGGCCTATCAATGCCTTTTTCTAGTGTTAAGGACGAAAAAGAATCTTATTAATGCCCTCTTTGTTGGACAATAGGCATTGTTTGAATGGTTGGTGGCACTTGGTATGTTGGAATTGATGTCAACTAGACTGGAATTGAGATTATAGGCAATAGATGTTGGCAATGAAGAGCAGACTATGATGGCCAGAGAGTCCCAGAATTTGGAGATTATGTCTCAAGAGATTAGCTTAGTTTCTCCTAAAAGTGGCATAGTTGGATAGTGCTCGGTTTTGGGACACTAAATTATCATTATTATTACCATTTCTTGACACATATTTCATCCATTTTTACCATTCTTTATCACGTCGTTTATCATAAGTTATCATATACTTCCATTTCATAATTATTTATGCTCTTGTGAGTAAGTAATATTTTTTCTCCTTTATTTTTAATAAATTGAAGATTATTATGCATTGATTTTCCAATGATGGTTTATTAATGAATTTTTGATAACACCAGTCATGATTTTAGCCTCCAATATCTTTTCCATATTGCAAATTTGGTCTCCAACTCATAGTAAAATATTCCAACTCAGAAATTTGTTGGGATAAAAAGTGATAGTTTTTTGTTTAACTTTTCAGGAAAATGAAGATGATTCTTGAAAATTCGAGACACTAATTTTATGCAGAATAGACCAAATTAGTCTTCCAGTGAGTATTTCCAAAATTCGGCCTATATTGAGAGAAATGCAAGGTTCTTTGAAGGTGGTTTTCTCAGCTTTATTGTTGTGTCATTTTTCCAAGTTCTCCCAATTGCAATACCATATTTGACTTATTCCATATGAATCATGATGAAGAGATCATTCAGATATGTTGAACACCTAATATGCTAAGGGTTAAGGTGTGGGAAATGGACAACCAAAGGAAGTCCAAGAGACCTTGGAATGTGGAATCCAAGGGTCACCAAAATTTATTATAAAAGTACATCATGTTAATGGTAATTTCATCTCGATTTTATCATTCAATATTGTGTGTTTACATACTTGGGTTTAACATGGTATCTGAGCATAGGCTAGGCCCCAACATTTTCAGATTCTGCCAGCCCCCATTTTTTTCATTTTCTTCATTGTAACTCTTCTCTCACTTAGTCTGTATTCACTATCTGTCTTATCTATTAGTCAGATCTTACATAACATATAACACTTCTCTACCTCTTCATCCATATTTAATGTTATTTATCTTTTCTACACCTCTGCCTACACATTGCAGAGAATCCTTGTGCATTGGTTGTTTCTAAAGGTTGGTTCTTAAACCCTTGCAAGTTGTGCTATGGAACCTTTGGCTTGCACCTTTCTTGCTCTGCCTCATGCCTAGTACAAACTGCATTGGTTCAATTATCAATGGGAGAGGTTGACTCCCACTACATTTACGATCTCCTCTCCTCCATTGTATTATGCTCATGGAAAATCTACCAACCCAATACATCTTCCCACCTTGGTCACTCCCCATTCTCTATCAGCATCATGATTATATTAACACCATTCCAGTTGTTGCACTGTGCAGTGCACTCTCAGCCCCTCGACCATTCCACCTTCTAGCTCTGGTTTTGGCATTAATACACTACCTCCTCAACCACTATATTCTACCTACGAAATTTAATACTCCAACACTCTGGTAAACTTCTCCGACAACCATGAAATTGAGGGGTTTTTCAATGTATACTTCTCCCATATATACGTTGTCTCACTTCGGTTAATACACTCCCCTTCCACAACTCACTCATAATTCGACAATGCTCCAATCCTTTTCCATCCAAAGGATGCTCCATCTAAGGGATGCTCTGAGATTTCTCTTCATCTCTCCTCCATATAGTCAGCCCTCCTCGGTTATGGCATCGCTGACTCCTTTTGTTTTTGTAGAGAATCTTACCCAAGGCCTCTCTCTCATGCCTCAAAATTTTGTTCACTTAGAAGCATACGACGTGGTTTATTTTTAAGGAGAGAGAATCGAGCGTACCAAATTATGCAGAGTACCAATTTATACAATCACAATATTTAAAAGGGAGTCGACATACCATTTGGTCCCGCGTGGAGGTACCATTCTAGTCTTCAAAAAATTAGTTAACGCACAATGGCCTCTCAACCCATTGATGCACAATCACTCCATCGTGTTAAAAATCCACCAGACTCATGGCTAACACTTAACTCAGTTGTACTCACCTCGACTCTGTGTTAGCATTAGTTAACAACCAACATTTGGTTTTGGGCATTATTAAGGCTGAATTTAAAGTGTTGAATTTAATCTCTTATTGAGGTCGAGAAGCCATCTAACCAAGGAGGCTAAGTACACTAGTTTAATTGATGATTTATTTGTTGAGTATTTAATATCCATCTACCAAAGATAAATTCCAGAGGGTCAAGTTACTGCTTCGACCATTATAATTCTTAGGAAATTGATTTATTGTTTGGAGGTTGAGTTTCTTCAATTAAGAAGGCCTAGACCTAAATTCTTGGAAGGTTAATTTTATTAGCATTTGGAGACCATATTATCCAACTCTAAAAGTTGAGTTATATTTTAGGGGAGGCCGAGCTTATTGATCCATATCATCACCAGAAGAAGCCCAAGATTTTGATCCTTTGGAGTATGGATTGTTTGTGTATCAAGGAGTAGAGTTGTCTCGTTTCTATTTGTCGAGATTATTCCTTGAAGGGGCCAAGAGTGAAAATTTCCAATAGTGTATTTTTTCCATGGTGCAAAATCATCTCTGTGCATTTTTTCCAACAAGGTATCTTTGTTTATCATCACGACCACTTTAGCCATCTCATTCGAGATATTCACCTAATATGTTCAATGAAAATGACCAAAATTAATGCAGTATTGGAGTTATTAAATACTTTGATATTATGCTCTGCTGAAGACACAATTAAAGTCAATAAATACACTCTCATAGATATTCAAACCTCTCTACAAAATTCCCAAGAACAGATTTATTTTTTGCAACTTGAATCTCACCTACAAAAAAAATAATTATAGGTGTGGACTCATCATTCTGAACCTATTTTTGTTCATAAAATTGAAAGAGACTCCCATAGGCATAAAATCAATAATTTTTTGGTTTATTCACATTCATTTCCTAGTTCAAGAGCATAATTGCATGCAGGTGTCACAATTCAGCCAATAGTTCCCAAGCCATCCATCATATCTTGGGAAGAGCTTGTCCATAACAAGCATAAAATTGGTTTTGGATATGACAAGGATGTGTCCTTTCATATTCCAGACTATTCCATGCCCATTAAATTTCAGAGTGTCAAATTTATTCATGACAGCTCACCTTCAACTGTTCTATATTTTTCTCCTCTTCCACAACACCAACAAAAGATTTTAAAATTCCAACACTGTGACTGGGTTGGCCATATGAAAGATCATTGTTTTGATATTCACCCGTGAAATCACTGTGGTCAGTACACTCATTCTTCACACGGATGATTCAGAAAGAAGCCTCATGCAAGAACAAATATTCATCTTGGATGGGTCGCTTCTTGGCAATGGGCATCAACAGCCAAGAAGATGTTTCAGTCATATGTCATAACTTGATCTAGAGTATTGAATAGTCTTGCAGTTGATTTTTCACCATCATCTCACCTTGTATCTGATATGGGGGAAATGATGTTCATCTATAAGATTCAAATCCACATCAAGCAAGCCTGAGCCACAACCTTCCATTCCAAATTCAAATTTGTAGCCAACGAAACAAATTCCCATGAATATGCCTTTGGTTGTTGGTCAGCCTTAAACCATATATGTGAGGTTGGTATTCTTCCTCTTCAAATAATTGGTGACACTTCCTCTAGCAGAAGAATGCAGCTTCTTTCCAGTTTTGGAGGAGTTCTAGGAAATGCGTTAAGGGTCCAGAGTTGGTGGCCATCCTTAAACCATCGTAGGTTGTATACCTCCATTCTTCAATGTTTAAGCTCTCCCTTTTCAAAATAATAGGATCACTTCCTCTAGTATAAGATCTCATATTCTTGCCAAATTTCGAGGAGCTCCAGGAACTTCACTAAGCATTCCAATGTTAGTGGTCATCCTTAAACCACCTCCTTATGCCAACATTTTAGAGAACTCATTTAGCCTAGTGCTACCATGCATACTTTGCAGATTTGTATTAAAACTCTCTTCTTCGACTCATACATACCCCTTCGAATTAAGAGGGGGGATTTTGGACACCTAATCCACTAAGGGTTAAGGTGTGAGAAATGGAGAGCCAAAGGAAGTCTAAGAGACCTTGGAATGTGGAATCCAAGGGTCACCACGATGTATTATAAATGTACATCATGTTAATTATAATTTCATCTCATGTTTATCCTTCAATATTGTGTGTTTACATACTTGGGTTTAACAATACTTGATATTGTTTATTGAGATTCTGTAATCAATACAAAATTTTAAGGGAAAATCATTTTGTAATAAATTTAGTTGTAATTTCCCTTTCCTCTCTTTGTATTTAAATGAAAAAAAAGATCAACGAGAGAGGATGGAAAATTATTGAATTAGAGGAAGAGCTCAAAGTTGTATTTTATCTATTTCTAATGTTTAATGAAAGGATCTATCATTGGAATTTAATATTTGTCTACTTGTAATTTGATTTGAATTATTTTTCAAGGAAGAATTGACTCTTGGGAAATTGAGGCCAATACCTTCGACGAGGTGTTTCCTTGAATAGATAAAGTTGTTTAGTTCTTTGAATTTCAATTGTTGTTCCTTAAAGTAAATTTCCTTTTTTTAAAGTAATTTGTTGGTTGCTACATTTTCTAGATTTGTTGTTCCTATAATTTCTAGATTTCATTTCATTTACTATTTTAGATTATCATTTGAATTATGTTGGGTGTAATAGGTTAAATTTCCAATGCATAAATATGTGGTTTAATTCAATATTGATTCAAGTCGTGTGATTAGTATAATTTTTTTTCCTGTCATTTACTTTCTTATTTTTAAATTTAGTATTGTTATTAAAGTCTTACATTTTATTTCTTGATGAATGAGATTTATAGTGTGTAACATAATCATGTAGAACCAGTGTTAGCTATTTGTGTTTTCTTTCATATATTTTCTTGATTTCCTTGAAATAAAAATATGTTGCTTGAGTTGATAATTAATGTCTAGGCGATTAATTATTTTTATTAAGAAATTCATTTCCCCAACTTTTTGGCGTCGTTGTTGGGGAGGATGTCAAAAAAATGCTACCATACTATCGATTTGTTGTGTTGGGTAATTTAATTGATCTTAAATTACATCATTAATTTTCAACCAAGACTCGTGTACTTATTAAGTACATGCACACAATATACGTGAGGAATTTTATTTTTGCGTCGTTGTTGGGGAGGATGTAAAAACAGTGCTACCATACTAATGATTTCTTGTGTTGGGTATTTTATTGATCTTAAATTACATCATTAATTTTCAACCAAGATTCGTGTACTTATTAAGTACATGCGCACAATATACATGAGGAATTTTATTTTTGGATGAAAGCAATTTGAAATATGGATGGATGTTTAGACTAGATAAAAGAGTTATTACGTGCATTTTCTTTCATTAAATATACTTCAATACCAAATGTTGAATTGAATTGGAAATTAATCTAATTAAAATCACAATGTATTCTATTTGTAAAAATTAAGATCTATTTCTAATTTTCTTAAAATAAATCCTAATGCTAATTGTAGGAATGAAAACTTAACACTATTTGCCGAAAGGAAAATACTTAACACTAATTATAGAAAGGAAATATTATCACTAATTTCATAAATGAAATCACTTTCAGAGAAAAAAAAATGGCAACTTATAATGGTTACTAGTGTGCACATTTATTATTTGAAAAACATCTATTCATCATCATAGAAATAGAACTGAATTATGAAATCAAATTGCTGAACTAAAGACACTATTGAAAATAAATCTTTTTGGTATTTTCTTATATAGGAGTGCTATGTTCACAAAAAAAATAGACTGATAGACTATTGGCGGAAAGGAAAACTATATATATATATATATATATATATATATATGGGTGGAAACGTGAAGCTGGGTTACACTTTTGTGAGAATCGGGGATAGAAATTTTTTTTCGGCAATAGTTCGGCCGAACATTTTATAAAGTTCGGCCAAACTTTCTTAGAAAGTTCGGCCGAACTCTTGATTCCGTTTAGAATGACGGCACACGGACGGCGCGAGCAAACATAATTTTTGTCGGAGATTGGAAAACCGGCAACAGAAGTTCGACCGAAATTTTACTTTTAAAAGAGTTCGGCTGAACTATTTTCTATAAATAAATAGCCCGCGAATTGTTATGGTTTACCGAGTTCATTGTTGGTGCGTTTACTATTCCTGTCGCTGCTACTGTGTTCATGCTGGTGTTTGTCCTATCCGTCCCGTCCGCACTCTTCCTGCCGCGCTGGTGTTCGTCCTATCCGGGTATGTTCGTCCTGTCTGTCTCGTATTTCTCTTCGACTTGAGAAACATGTTGCTAAGTTTGACAAACTATTCAACATATTTTCTTATTTTTTGGATAGATATGAACTTCTCTAGCTTATTTCTTATGGATATAACCTATTCTTGTAACTTTTCACATAATATGCTCTTTTCTTATAGCTAGAATCTCATCACATTTTTACCTCTCCTCCCCTCTTCTAATTTTGTCTTCAGGCTAATGATTTATATTTTAAATTCATGCTCTTTTTATTCAAGTATCTGCATAACACATTTGTACATAACCAAAATTTTGTATAACCACATTTGACAAAGAACCAAAATATTTTGAGATATGCTAAGTCTACAGATAACAGAACCAAAGTCTGTAAATAACAAAGTATTGCAATATATTTCTTAAAACTTGCATTAAGAAAAGATAATGCATAGATTTAATTTATACGCAGGGAAATCTCTTAATTGTTTTTAATACAAAGTCCACCGCTTTTGTCTCCCTTTACACCTGCCACCAATTTTTTCCACATGCAACAACTATATTTTCCACTCCAACATTTGTTCATGTACATTAACACCTTGTCGACCACAACTTCTTGGTGAGTAGCATTCGTATTAGCATATCATGCGAAGAACATACAAAAATTGTTTCCACCTACAACAATTCTTCGTGTACATTGACACCTTTTCGACCATAACTTCCTGGTGAGTAGCATCTGTATTAGCGAACTAAGAAGCAACTGTAATAGATATTTTTTCCAGATGCAACAACTGTTCATATAAATGGCCAACTTGTCAACCACAACATGTTCGTGTGGTGAGGAGTATGTCATACTAAGAAGAAAATTGTGGTTAGTTGAGTATTACAAACCTTCATCACAATTTTGGATCATTAGCCCAGTATGACAAACCTGCATTTTTTTGCATTTAGCTCAGTATTACAAACCTGCATTTCTTTACATTTAGCTTAGTATTACAATAGATCAGTATTACAAACCTGCATTTTTTTGCATTGAAGTAATCTTGGATAAAAAGTATTGTAAATTTTCATCACAATGTTGCATTGGGCTGCACTACAGATAACTTGCATCACAACTTTGTAGATTTGGACTGCATTGATAAACAACTTGCATCACAACTTTGTAGATTTGGACTGTATTGATACTGTTTTGTTTTTTCTCACAATTTTTTTCATCAGATTTGAACTATATTTCTATTGTTTTTGTTTCTATTGGAAAAATAAGGGAATTTTTGCATGAGATTTGGACTATATTAATATATATTGTGTTTGTGTTCCCATTATAAAAGGAAAGAATTAATTTTTCTCGTATAAGATGGTTTTTTCTACTATAAGATGGCTGTAAGAATGGAATACCTACAACCTGTTACATATATATTTTTCATATTTGAGATCTACTTCTGTCTCAAGATCCAAATTATGAACTTTATTGTAAATTGTGCTTTTGGCCTAGGCATTCCATTCCTGAATTTTTTTTGAAGGGTATGTTCACCATAACCATTAGTAACTACCTTTCAAACTTCAAATGCATAAACAATTAGTTCATAATTTACCTTACCAAAGCTTTGCAAAAGGGAGCACACACACACGCTGATGATCTATTATTCAACTAGCTGTACCTTCCAATAGTTAAGTTAATACATAAATAATTGGATTTGATACCAATTGCTGCAAACTTGACTATAATGCAATGGGGTTTGAATCAGTATAGTGCATTCATGGTCATCAATTTACAATTTTTACTTTTATATTTTTCAAGATACAACTTGCTTGAAGAACTCACTCCCACTTACATTAGTTTTTTTGTAGGCTCCTACTGACCTGAGGCTTCAACCTTGTTTTTCTTTTGCAGGCTATGACTTACTAGAAGAACTCGCTTGTAATTATACACACTCCAACCTATTCTTGTTAAGGCGACTACCTTAAAGGAGACACCAATCCCCTCATACATAAAAAAATTTAACCTTGCTTGTTTTTTAATTACGAATAAATTCATTCGCTTGTCTTTGCTTTGAACTTTGTCTCCTCCCTCTTTATAGTTTCTCATCTCTTGCTCCTCTACACATTTTTTTATCCTTTTTTTTCTTATCCATATAATGCACTAACTAGGTCTCACAACAACTTAGTCAACTCTTTTATGAGCTAGCTAAGTATTCTACCATCTAAAAAAGCATGTTTTTAAATTCATAACTTGCTAATTATTAATGTTCCAAGTAGGAATCTAAAATGAAAGTTTGTCTCTTTATGGTTGTCTCTTTGTTTTCTTCCTATTCTTTTCAAAATTCATTCAATCTATGGATATCAAAACAAAATTAATGACACTACAAATACTATAAAAATATTAAATAAGTTAAATCCTAAAGTTTCCCTTTTTCATATGACCATCTGCATCAATCTTCAAACCCCTTACATCACAACATATGCAATTATTTATATCACAACATCTGCACTTGTGTCCATACCTCTCACCACAGGGGCTTCACTCAATGAAGCTTTGACTTATCACGTGCGTTTGTGGCATATTAAACAATACCCTTAATTTGACTACATATTGGAAAATACCTTTGAAAATCACATTATTTAACCCCCTACCAATACGAACCCAATACACCTTCCCAATTTAAAAAACCCCTCCTTTCCCATACTAAAGTATGTTCTTTTAAAACATGTTTTCTTGGTGATATGGGTGATTTAGAAATGATTGGGAGAGCGAAATTCGGCATTTACTATGTACAATTTTTTTGGTTGAATCCACATGAAAAACAAGACTCCCAACTATGAGAAGAGGAAATTACATCCTATTTCTCCCCCCTAGCACAATTACCAATCTAGTTAGAATTTAACAGCCCCAAACTGGATTTTACTCTCAGGTACTGGAACCTCTACAAAGGTTCGACCTGGAAACATAGTTATTCCTTAGGTTTCTCCATTGGTTCTATGTCCAACTTGGATAACCTACAACAACATCCTTCTTTTCATTTTTTATATCCCCTCTTGGATAACCATAATATCTTGAAATGGAGCTAGCCAACTCAAATATAGTATTGCAAATCCCTCGCTAAGTTAGATGAGGATTACATATGGTCTTGAATGAGCATTTGGACTCTTTAGATATGCGTACCAATTATGTTCATATAACACAACAAATAGATGATTCAATACAAATGTCACATAGAAGTCATATTTATCTCATGGGCTTTCAACTTAAATTATATATCTAGCATTACATTAAGCTATAGGAGATAAATCAAAGAAGCATTTGAATGTGAATTAAACATGTGTAATAATTATATGTCCTTTCTAGTTCAATAAATAGATAATAATTTGGCTCAACTATGCCTTGTACTCAACTATGCCTTGTACATGTTTTCCTTTAAACCTTTACTTTCATAGCACATTTTCATCAAAAAATTTATTTCTCAATTTTTTATTATATATTATGTTTTTTAATTAATTAATAACGGCCATTATTACCGAAAGGGATTTTACAAATTTATCTTTTATAAAATGAATTATGGGGGGCATATTGAGATGGTTATCTCACTTTTTACTGATTCTTCTAATATTCCTAGAATTTTATGAAAGAAAATATGAATTTGAAATGTTTGTATAAATTTAATGAGGATACATGAGTTGATTTGGAGAAGAGCATCATCACTTATGTCTAGATTGAGACAGGGCATCATCACAATAAAAAACCAAGTACAAATTGTAGTAATCCTAGAATCATGATTTACATATAAGGTAAAATTGGGGAACTCATGACTTGTACTATAGATAAAAAACATTTACCCTTACCAAAAAATATATGATAAAAATTGACAAACTACGTAAGTTTAAGCTTAAGGGTATATAATCCTTCTTGCCTTCCATATAGATAATGAAAATGATTGTTCCAAGTCTCATGTTGCTTCTCATGTTATTTTATAAACCTTAATTGGAAAGAAAAATAGGAGGGAAAAAATGTAAGAAATATAAAACATAATGAAACACAATGTAAGAAATAGAGAACATAATGAAACAAACACATACATATATCTCTAGACAATCAATACAATTATTTTCCTATGAATCCTTATGGGAGACAAGCAACCCTAAAAAGTAATGATGCTCTAGACTCCTTTCTCCCTAGGAAATCCTTATGGGAGAAAAACAACACTAAAATGTAAACATGCTCTAGAGTTAGCTACTGATTTTTAGTGTGTAAGGTTGCTATAAAAACTTAACTTCATACATTTTTCTCTCTAACTTCACACTCCTAGTTGTATTTTCAACTATGGAAAAAAATACAATAACACAAATTTGAACTCTTATTCCTCCTTGTGGCCAAGTATTTAACATAGTGTGATAGCCAATTCTCTCGTACCATGACCTGGTCAACATGATAGGTCAACTTACTAAAGGCATAAATTTTGAATGAACTTCATTTGATGTTTTTCTTGCACCTTGGATATGTCTTTAAGTGTAGAATAATGGTCAAGATTTCGGCACAAGGGATCATCGTTTGACCCCCAGAAATGTCATTTAATACCTCAAAATGACTCCAAAAGGTTTTTATACCCCAATTCTCCACCCACCATTAGAATGACCCTACAAGTTGATTCTTTCAGTTTTTTCACTCTATAAGCATCAAAATATAATATGACAAATATTTTTTTTCAGTTTTTTCAGTTGATCCATTTATGGTAAAGAAATCAAATAGTTCTATCAATTCCACCTTGCAACTCTAAGAGACATTGAATTAAATTTCATCTCAAGACAGGGCTTTGAGAGAACACTCTCAAAGCCAACCTTCATTATGGCTTTGAAACACATGGTAAGTATCAAGACTTAGCAACTTTATTTGCATAATTTTTTCTAGCATGGACCTTAATGTCATAGCCTTCTTTTGCCTAAATGAATGCAAATTTCCTTGCCATTTGGCTTGTGACATTCATAATTCATGCTCATGGAACATGATTGTGTTGCAATTGTGATAACATTTACTGTATGCAAAAGCTAATAAAAAATGATCGAAAATGACATTTTTGCTCTGTTTTTTTGAAGATTTAAGGAAAATTACACTAAGTAGCTTCCAACCTCATATGACCATCATGTCAAACTTATCTTAGGATATTGTCACTTAAGTAAGAGCCACTTAAGCAAGCAATCTAGTATACATGACTCCAATTTCAATTAGCAGCAATGACAGTTCTAAGTATGGTGCAAACATTGCTCTAGATCCTCAATGGGGCATGTTTGATGACAATAATTTGGGGAGTGAGAGAGGGAGATGGTAGGAGAAAAAAATCAAGGAATCCTCCGGAAATTGAAAAATATATAACTAATAAGGTGGAAGACATTTGTAACCTAAGAGAGAAACCTGTGAGGAAATGTGTGAAGTTGGTATTACACACCCAATTGGACAACCTCGAGGAGAAAACATTTCTCCCACTTTATTTGTTGGCATAACCTAGTAAGTGTTATTCACTAGCATGTATTTCGTAAAGGCCTTTCAACCTAGTTCCCATTCAACTCCATCCACCAGGTTGTAGAGGATTCCAAGCCTAATTTCATAAAAAGTAAGTTGGGGATGATCACATTGACTTGCTTGATGACATGTCTATGAAGATTAACTACCTTGAACTATTTTTTTGCGTAGGGAAAGAGACACATTCCCATGTCTGAGCATTAAAACGTTCTTTGATATCGTTAATGCCTCTAGTGTTTACTTCTACAAGTTCTGTAGGCAGAGTCTGTAAAGGGCCAGGTAGCCTCTGGATCTCATCTTTTATGAAAGGTGACATATCTAGTAAATTCCCCTACAGTCAATCTCTGGAATGGATCTAAATAGAAGTTCTTCATTTTAATATCCGTCAAACACAACTAATTTAAGGTAAACTATGTACATGTGTCATTTCTTCCACAAACTAAAGTGTATAAGTAGGAAATTTTATACCAAGTGTGCTCCCACCATGTAAAGCGCAATTTGGTGAACTTATCATTTTTATACTATATTTTTCGATTAAATTTAGTTTCACACATGATCAATTATTGCTTTGAAAGTTGTGTTCTACATAATTTGTGTACACTAAATTACAAATTGATTTTTTGAAATCTATTTTGTGAATGTCGACCAATAGATATATATCATGGAGGATGAAAGACGAAGATCAACCAAATCCCATATGGAGGTTCAGGGATCGGAGGATGTTCACGGTATTTAAATATAATCTTAAATATCCATACATGTGTGTACATATGGAATTGATTTTTTTATTAACTTTGTGAGTGAAATTAGTTGTTAATAAGTTTCATATTTTAATTTTTAGGAGGCAAGAGGAGAAGGGTTTCTACTCCATCCATGGAGCGTGTCCAAGGTTCAACCGGTCGAGGTATGAGTGGTAGCAGGTTGCGGGAAGGGGGTGATATTTATTCCCCCGAAGGCCAATCAACGGCTGCCAGTTCTCAACAGGGTCACTGTGGGTCTGGTTCTCAACAGCGTCATTCTGGGGTTGGTTCTCAGCAGGGTCATGTTGGAGATGATGTTAACCAACAACATCAAGGTTGACATCAATTTCAATATTTTTTCATTAAATTTGTACAACTTTTTTTACACGTGTTTTTTCTAATATACGAAATTTTATATATATTGATGCAGAGGTTGAAAATGTTCGAGCCAGTGGTCAAAAAAGACGCAGGGCAGCGCGCTACATTGAAGAAGAAGGCTGTCAACCCAGCACAACTTATCCGGCTGAGATTACCGATATACCATGGGAAACGAACATGGCGGAATGCACCTTACAAAGGTGTCAAAGCCTTCATGCAAAATTGCAAAGAGATCTCGAGGCTTTGTCTCTACCTGCTGAGAGTAGACAAAGCCTCGAAATAGTTACACATTCATTGGGTGAAATGGTAAATGTGTACAAAAATTTGGGGCCAACAACTGATTCGTTTGTAGAACTGATGAGAAAGAGAAAAGAAACAGTGATAGGTCCCGATAAATGGCAGGACATAAAACAAAAAGTTACAAGAGTAGAGGCCAAGTCAATGTTTAATTATAAGGAAGGGCCAAAAAGAAAAATGTTGAAGGTGCAGTATTTCAAGCACCCAGACAAAGCTGGTTATTTGTATGATCGACATCTTGCGGCCTTTGGAAGGCTTCCATGGAACGATGAGGTTCCTGTTTATTTTGCACAAATGTTTTATGCAGAATTTTTTTGGGTATGAAACCCGACTACAATGACCTTCCTTCAGAATTTTTTGGCCCCGGGAGAGGTCGATTATATCAACGTAAGGGCACTAAGCGAGATGTGGAGTTGCCTCGCCCTGAGCCGCCATTGGTGAGTCGACCGTTTCGAGTCGAAACCCTGCGATCAGAGATGGATGCGACTTCTCAAATAAGTCGAGAAGCAAGAGATGTTATGATTGACAATGTTCATAGCGGATTGAGTGGAGTCGATCTTTGTTTAAATCGACAAAGAGCACGTGAAAATGCACGTGCCAATTTTGTTTATCGTACAGATGAGGAGATTTACAACATGAATGTTGAAGATCTCCGAACATATGCAATAAATTGCCGCAATGGTCTGCAAGACCTAATTTTTCATGAGGAAGAGGGCACCGGAACGGTATGTGTTAGTGACCTTAGGGTTTGAAATTATATTTACATATACATGTGTACAATTTGTAATAAATACATGTGTATGTACATGTATACATTTATTTGTATGTGTAAATTAATCTAACAAAAATGTATGATTATATGTTAAAACACCATTTGCAGTTCTCAGGCATGATGCGTGATGAAAATGTTAATATTATGTTCGGGACCTCTGGCTCAAACGATGCAGCTGGGTCTGACCATCATGATATGTTGGCACATGTATGTTAGTGTTTTTTAAGTGACTTTAAAATAAATAATTGTTGCCACACATGTACATGTATGTATATATATAATTTGATAAAATGTTTTAACAGGTACCGATTCCGTCTGATGTTTTTGGGATGGCAGTACCTTCTTCTTCCTTAGGAGATATACCTTCTACTTCATTGGGAGATGTGCCACAAGTATGGACAATTTTTCACAAGTTCAAAATTTATGTTTAAAAGTTATATATATATATATATATTCTACCTCAAAAAGTTCCATTAAAAATTGAGATATATAAAGAGAGAGATCTATATTTTGAGTTATTTAAAATTTTTTGAATTTAGGTTCCTATAGAAGATTTTTTTAATCCGGGGACTCTAGCGACGGAGATAGGAACATCCACAGCATTTGAACAAGTTGTCTTTAGTTCCTTTTTTTAATATTATTGAAAATAATTTTATATATGTACACGTGCATTTTCATTTGAAAGTTTTTAATTTATATAAATTATATATATATATATTGTACAGTTTACCACTGCAGATGTTTCTATGGCAGAACCTGTTCATCAAATGGAGAGGGAACCTTACGAGGTATTTTATGATTTTTTTGTTATATTTTGTTTTTTACATGAAGTTCTAGATATATATATTCTCATTCATTTTTAAAACTTCAAATTTTAATGTTCAAGTACATGTGCATTGTGTATGTAGGTTTCCTATTCACAGAATAGGGCGCAGACTGAGACCCAGACGCTAGATCCTCCATTTGATGGACATCATTTACAGTAGATTTGATTTTAAAATTTAGATGGTTTTAAAATTTGTTAAACTTGATACAGTTTGATACTCAAGTGAGATTTACAATTTTTGGACATATTTTATTACATTTTGATTATATAATTTGTTTTATTTAATTTTTGGATGGTTTTAGTACTTTTGGCATGTGAATGTGAAGTAATGTTGTCATCTGAACTACATATGGCATGTGATATTTAATGTTAAATGTTTTTGTTGGATAGTTGAATTATAATTGGCATGGCATGTGAAGTTTTTAAAACTCAAGTTTTGGATGGTTTCAATACATTTTGCATGTGATATTTAATGAACTTTAAATGTTTAATGTTTTAATGTTGCACAATATATAATCAAAAGGGTTTTAAAACTTAAATTTTTGGATGGTTTCAACCTACATTTGCACATGTGGTAAATTGAAATGTTACTTGTAACAAGACAATCCCCATTGATTTCATTGTATATGTTGATTTCTAATTTGATATAATTTCATGTATGATGGTACATTACTTGTAAATTCATTGGATTAATAGTGTTCATTGATTTCAGTGTAAGCGCAAAAAATTATTGACAATGTAGAACAATTTTTGTGTTATAATAATTAAACCTAATAATATTGGAGAGCAAGAGATACTTGAGGTATGGTGTTTACTACAAGAGTTCGAGCTAAATATTTAAATGGTTTATGATTTATGATTTTTACTTTCTTTTTAATATAATCGATACGGAAAGATGACAAAACTAATAAGGGTGACAATAAGAATAGAAGAATAAAATAGTTTAAGATTGATCACAATAAATGCTATTGATAAAATTAATCATATGTTTCTCATATTATCGATAGTTTTTCCTTGGTTGCACACAACTGAAACCAACTTAGATCCATCTTAACTACGGATCTATCAAGTGCCGAGAGGGATCAAATCTCTCGAGGTGCAAACCTTTCCTCAAGTTTTTCACTCAAAAAAGAGGTTTGCACCTCTAGATATTTGATCCCTCTTGGCGCTTGATAGATCCATAGTTATGATAGATCTAGGAAAATAACTTTCTAAAAAGAAGGGAAAAGCAGCATAGGGAACAATTAGGAGTAGATTTAGGGCATAGGGAACAATTAGGAGTAGATTTAGGAACATGTGATAGTTGGGTGAGATAAAATCATATATTTTAATAAAATAATGGGAATTTGTAGGAGAGACAAATAGTGGATATGACATGTATTTTGGTGAATAATCAAATTTATGGAATTAAACAATTAATTATTTTTGTATGTGAAAACAAGATTCACACTTAATCCTCACCTAAAAGACTAAATTAAACACATTATTATTAAGGGGACGAGGAGCTTTCTAGGTTTTGAGCTCCCCATTGTAAGATGAGTGTCGTAATGGAATTCTAAGTATTTTTGTGAGAACTTATGATATTGTGATATTCTAATTACGAAATAGTGATCTTGAGTACACGCTGGATAATGTAGTAGATAGGAAATTTTTGATAAGGGGAGATAAGGGATGTGACCAAATTCCTATCAGTGAAAAAAATTTTCTTCACCTTCCTATAACTCCATTGTAGCTTTGGGGGCCAAAGGTAAGAAGAGTACCTTGGAATTTCTTGGGTGAAAAACCAAGTGGGTCACCAACTTGGTCTAGTGCATTGGAATTCATTAAAGAATTGGTCATTGGAGCTGCTTCAAGCTAGGAGTGAGCATCGTCACCAACCTACATTGAATATTTTACACTCCCTAGGGTGAATGATACTTTAAATTGATTGACAGTCCAAGACTTTCGAATTTTTCCGAATGCCAAATGATCTTACAAAGCTAGTATTTATAATATCCTAGTAGGTAATTCGGTGACAACTTTTAGCGGAAACTTGAAACAAAGAGAATCTATCCTTGGCTAGGACATCATGTAAGATGTCCACCATAAACAGTAAAATTGTACTTAAACGCTGAGATTCGGGCAAGTGGGGACAACCACTTGTTATCTCGTCCCTTGGAGGCTAGGCCATATGGGGACCGAATCTGACCTTACAAAATAAAGTGAAATAATGTGTACCATACGGTTGGAAAACATATACAAGAACAATTAATATACAAGAGAAATTAATTTCATTCTAGAATATATATATCCAATACATATAACATTTTTCATCAATGCACATGTATAGAAAAACTACTTTCAGTTGATACTAGAGCACGTGCTTGTACTCAAACAATTTGTAACATGTGCAAACCACAAATAACATAAGCAACTCAATTTTTAGTTGAGTATTGGAAGTTCTAAAACATATTTAATCCAAAGATAATAAATTGTTGGACACTTCACTCAAAAAAATTCTAATGGAATTCCATCTTCAATAATTCGTTCATGATCGGATTTTGACATTTTCCATTTCTTAATTTTCGATTTTTTCTTTGATTGAACTTCTATAAACTTTATGCGTGCTGCACACACCAAGTGACTATATTGACAACTTATAGAATCAGGTTCATATTCTTCAAAGTAAACAAAGTCTCCACTTTGATGAGTTTGTCTGAAAAAATAACCTTTCAGTATAATAGACCCTCTGTCATACTGAAATTCGTGATCATTATAGTCTTGTAATAATTTCATTTTTCATTCAGTGCAATGCATCAAATAATACTTCACATTTTCATGATTGTCAATAGGTGCAATTACAGCAAAAACATCTCCTGCACAATAAAATAGAAATTTAACATTTAATTATGCATATTTAAATTTATTTCTAGATCTTTAAATCATTAGAAAGTAATTCAAATGTTACCTTCTCTAACAAGATCAGAAACTCGATCACCATCGGATGATATTGTAGTTTCCTCTGATTGCATTTCTTCAAACATTGCAACAGACATTTTTCCCTTTGTATTTAGCTCTGTATGTTTCCAATCGTTCACATACATATTGTTTTCACAAACGTCATTGGATTTTGTGTTGTCTATGCAAACATCACAAAAACAAGAATATTTTCTTTTATCCAATGCAAACACATTTTTGGACAACTTTGTTTGAATTGAATGCAATTTTCGAGTCCCTTTTATTGTTTCAATGTCATTTCCAATTGATCTATCTACGTCTTCGATTCCAATATGCCAAAAAAACCTTTATATGGAAAATTAGAAAAAAAATTTGTAAATATGATATCAAATTACAATTAAAAATAATCATTGCATGATAAATGTACAATGTTTAAAATTAGATTGCCAATATAAATTAAATTGAATGTACCTTCGCACTTCTCTTGATGGGTTTTTCTCATGGCTTAGAGTAGTGATGCACCATTGAACAACTTCTTCAGCGTTCACAAATCGGCGTGCAGAGTGGTTCATTTGATATCTTCGAAGTACTCATTTTATGCATGCTCCCGCACCGTCATGTTCTCCTTTTCCATGGCCAGTCTCGAGGAAATTCCAACAATGTTTAATGCAGGTTTTCTTATGAAGACAACACAACCAAAAGAATGATCGTGCAAATTTGAATTGACCTACGCATCCGTCTGACCATATCCAATGTTCATTGAATGTTATTCCATGATTTTTCAATGAATCATAAATTCGTCCAAAACAATGTTGTACAAAACATGTATCATGTATACGATCGTCACTGATATAAAAGTGATATTCTTTAATGATATGTCGATTTTCACTCGTGCTTTCTATATGATCGACATTTTGTTCAACGTGTCTATATAGAATATGGACGAGCATGGAGACTTGGTCAGAATGATAGTATTCACTCTGAATTTCTTTTTGTGGAAAAAATGTGTAGTTTTCTGCAAAATCAATCACTGACAAAATGGTCCCTAGTGGAAAAAATTCACGAGATTTTTTGAATTGCAAGTCTTGCCATCGAGCTCTATGGGAATGCTTGGTGTATTTGTAAATTTCTGCCTCAAACTTTCTCAAAAAGTCTATCAAAAAATTTTCGTCTTCTCGTAATTCGATTCTTTTAACATTATTTTCACCTTGAATCGATGAACCGATATATTCATATCTCTTCCATTTCACTTTCATGTTGGAAAATGATTGATCATTTATATCAATACAATATTTGCTTTGAAATTTAGTCAAATTTCCACAATCATCGCATTTTTTACCACCAACACATTTCTTTTTGTAAAATAGTTCATCGCTTTCTCTTTCACATAGAATTTGAGATATGAATTCACGGATAGTGGAAGGAGGAGGTGAATCCTTCCATAATGTTCTACCAAAATCAAGGAATGTGTCATAATATAACTCAAATTCGACATGATAACGGCAACAACAAGTGTCGCGTACGGTGATAGGTTTTACATACCATGGTTTTTGTTGAACAAAAGCACTGAGTGAAACATGAATTTGACGATTCTCTTTTTTGAACTTGTTGAATAACTCTATCTGAGTGGTTTCCAAGAGATGTTTTTCATGTTCTTCGTACTGATTTCGTGCTATTCTTCTTCGCATAACATCTCTTGCAGTTGGTAAAACACGTGAATTGTTCTTCCAATATTCATATATTATTTTTTTAACATTTTTTCCAAGTCTATCTTTGTATGGTTGCCTACAAATAGCTCTCCAACAAGCGAGTTCATCATTTACATCTATTTGCAGTCGAAATTTTCGATGTTTGTGCAGAGTTTTTCGCGAGGTTCCCAGTGCTCATGCCATAGATGTTATCAAACGATTCTCTTGAGTACTTGGTGAAACCATTGCCATCTGTATTCCTCTACGTACATTTGAAACATATTTATCTCTAGATCTCTTAATTGACTTTATAGCACTACTCATATTTTTTATCACCTCTTCCTTCATTTTTTTATCTTTGGTTGATTTTTGAATACCCAATAGTGTCGTCGCTTCTTTTAATTTCCTTGATGATAGGAGACCTTTCAACATTTGAGCCTGAACTGTCACTTGCTCATTTAAGAAATGCTTTTCAAAAATGCGGTCGACACGATATCGTATAACATGGTCAGATTTTTTATCTCCATATGTGTGAGTGTCAACATTTTCTAACATCTCATAATCGATAGTGATTTCATCTGTACATATTCGAAAAAATAGTACATATTTAATAAATCACTAAATTAATAAATATGTCCATAAATATTAGGAAAATTTTAAATATATCAATAGATCATAATATATACATTTACATACCCGCTTCAATTTCTGCTTGAGGTTGATTTTCTTCTTCAATATTTTGAGGAGTATCTCTGTCTGTTTACATTAAACAAAATATTTTTCAAACTAGTTCATCAAATAAAAATTAAGCTTCACATTTTGCATTGGGAAAATTTTAAAATATATCAATAGATCATAATATTTACATTTACATACCTGCTTCAATTTCTGCTTGAGGTTGATTTTCTTCTTCAATATTTGAGGAATATCTCTGTCTGTTTACATTAAACAAAATATTTTTCAAACTAGTTCATCAAATAAAAATTAAGCTTCACATTTTACATTAGGAAAATTTTAAATATATATCAATAGATCATAATATTTACATTGACATACCTGCTTCAATTTCTGCTTGAGGTTGATTTTCCTCTTCAATATTTGAGAGGACTTCTAACTTTCTTTTGCGAGATTGTCTAGTCTCTTCTCTACGTGTCTCAGGGTCTCTTTTTCGATCATATTTTCTCGCACAAGTTCTTCGATTTCCCATGATAATAGGGTATGAAGTTCAAAAATTTTCCTTCAAAAAATTGGACAATAACTCAATTACAAAAAATATCACAAAAGATTTAATTTAAAAAAATTCAGTGTAAATTTTTTGCAAAAAATACATATTCCAATTCAAAACATTTACTTTAAAAATTTTGAGAGAAAAATGTCTTATAAAAATGAAACAAAGCTCAAAATATTTACTTCAACTCAAAACACGTACATACCTCCAAGAAATGTCTTTTGAATGTACGTCCAAGAAATTGTTTACAATTTTTGCCAAAATCACGCCGCCTCTAAGAAATGTCCTCCAAAAAAATTCACGCCGCCTCTAAGAAATGTCCTCCAAAAAAATTCTTTAAACCCAAAATTGTAAAATCAACCAAGAAATGCTCTTAAATCCAAATTTTGAAGAAAATTTTTTGAACCCAAACCAAGATCTTTGTAAAATGAGAAGAAGTGTGCGAAATGTGCGAAAATTGTGAATCATTTCGCGCCAATTTATATTGACGCGAAATGTGTTTTAGTAGGGGGCTCCACAAAACTCTCTGGCTAACGGAGAGTTACACAATAGTTCGGACGAACTTTTGATCAAAAGTTCGGCCGAACGATTAAGACATTAGATTTAACGGGTCTTAAGCGGAAAACATAGTTCGCTAAATTTCTTGCAAGTCACCACTAATTCATTAGCAATTACGAAAGAAACCTGTGTTCAATAATTTGCTTATGCTAAACTTTGACTCGATTAAACCTTTAAAGCGCTTGTTAATTAACTGCAACCAAGACAAAGCATTTTTCAAAATTGAATCATTTTTCAGGAAATATAACTTTTATGGAATTTCATAAACGTTTACTAATTTTAATTATTTTTCTAATAAAATGGGTGCAAACAATTTCTGAGGGTCATTGTGATTTCAATGAAATCAAAATTTTGTATCTCCCAAAATACATTGTAAAAAAAATTAAAAAAATTATGAGGCATTACATTGGTCCATCATCTCTAATGGGTAGCTTTTAGATTTTTAGTTTATAACTTATATGTTAAGAAATTTCTTGCGTCGCGAAACATACCCATAATACGCAGTTTTTCGTATTGGACCAGTTCAAAAAATTCTAGTAATTATGATATGCATCCATTGGCTTTGTAAATATGACAAAAACAAAATAGACTCTGTCTAGATTGTTGTAACACATTTTGTTTTTTCAAAAACACAAATTTTCAATGAATACAACATTGCGTCATAACATTACTTCTTATGAATCCTTTGATTGTTAAGAAACACACACTGAAAGAAACGCTAAGTTGACATATCAAATCTACATAAAAAAATTTCAAAAAATAAGTAATAGAAAGTTAACAAAATTTCTCACAACTTTTTTTTTTTTTATCGCAAAATGAAATTCTACACAGAAAAATTGTTATAGTTCGTAGAAAGTTGAAGAACCAAAAAAAATGAAATTTTTTTCTCAAAAAAGGGCAAAAAGTGTAACCTAGCTTCACATTTTCACCCATTATATATATATATATATATATATATATATATATATATATATATATATATATATATATATATATATAGAAAATATCTATCCTTACAACTCTCTAGGGGCCCTCCCATTGAGTGTAAGTTCATTATTGATTCAATCAATTCACTTAGCAATGCATTGATTAAAAAAAAGTATTATATTGATTGCAGAGGTATTTAAAAAAAATTGCAGATAATAATCAACAACAACTACTACCTTTTGGTCTTGCCTCAAATCTTTTTATACATTTCTTAACACAAACTAATCTAATAGTTTTATGCCAAGAGATAACTTAACAAAATTGACAAATAATAAGTAAAATTAAATTAAAATTTTATCTCCTCATGATTTTCTACTGGAAGAGAAAATCATAAAGTATATTGATCAACACATCAGCTCCTAATCGAAAAATTCAATTCCACACTCGCTTGATCTCACCGTGATATTTTATTGAAATCTACTTGACTCTTGGAACCTCATAGCTAGGGTTGACTTTTAGTTTGAATTTTGGATCTTCCGGCCTATGTATCTTTCCATATAATGAATACATGTGGACATCCATGTGTGGAAAAATTCTATATACTGGTACCTTTATTTCTTCCTCTAGTGTATTGAAACCAATCTAACCATGAAGATAGCTACAAAATTATACATAGCTGCGGAATAAGAAAATATATATATTTGTAGAGATGTTTTAACTATATTTCTTAGAGAAAAAATAGATTCTAAAACATATATGATCAATACTTTTTGAATGCTTTAATATGTCTATGATGACCTTGTTTATACTGAAACTGCAACAAAAATCATCATAGAAAATCTAAAGGAGAAGAAAGAGTATTGTCAAAATGAGAACAATTTCAAACTTCAACATTTCCCCACACCAAAGGCTTTCCATGTCCTCATGCATCAATAATTCAAAATTGGTTCCTTCTTTCCTTCAATGTATGATCTCAAAATCATGTGCAAGCACATCCATACTAGTGCTCTTGTTCCTCCATTTGATATCAAATATTTCCCTTGGTTTCTTCATCAGAATTTTTCTTTGTAATCCCCTGATTCTGTTTTTAGGAATTTATTATTTGCTTTGAGTTTCTTTTTCTTCTTGTACTAATGGCATAGATGAAACAATATATTATCATTGTGAGTCCTTAATATTTCATTTTGTACCTTTGTTAATTCTCATTCTTATGTAAGATGTCTATTGAGAACTTATAACTCATAATCTTCAATTCTATGTTCTTTTTTAGGGATATTATATGATAGAGGGGTTTCTTCACTAAGTGTTGCTTCTTTATTATGAGAATATAGATTTACCTTTTGCTCTATTTACTGTAAGGAATCCACATAATCATAGATTTCCTATTGTATTGGATCAATCTGTGGTGTTCTCCTTGTCAGAATATGTGTCTGAGGTGGTGTTATATAACTCTCTTCCTCTTCAAGGTCAACAAATTATGGAGATTACACATTTGTAAATTTAGTAATCCTCCTGCTTCTTCTCAATTTTACCCCTAACTCTTCAATGTTCTCACTACTTTTTATTTTGTTGTTTTTTTATGGCTTCTTATTTTCTGGCTTTTCACTTTCTTTAGGGAGTTTGGTACTTGAGCTAGATTTCTTTCTTCTAACATTCTCTCTTCCATTTTTCTGTTTATATTTTTCCAAATACTGAGAAAGAGGAGTGTCATTTTCAAGTGGGTCTTCTAATACCTCAATTTCATTCTAATCCAAACCCTCATTTTCACTTTCTTCTTTAGGGTTAGGATTTGAGAGTGACCTACACCGACTTATTTTAACCTTTTTACTAGTTTCCTCTTCCAAAGGTTCTACATAATGGTTACAGACTATAAAATCCTGCCAATTATCTTCTTTGGATTCTAGATGTGATTTTGTGATGATTTTAATAAGTCCATGATGATAGATGGAATTATCGAGGCTTTGCATTATCGAGGAATTTTGATCCTATTTGCACACTAGAGTGTAAAAATATCTAAATAGATTTAAATGATCTTGTAATGTACTAAAACAAAATAATGAATCAATTCTACAAATTATGGAAACCAATTACGATCGCACAATCACATAAACAAGTAAGAAAAACAATTATCAATCGCACTACACAATATGTATCTGGGGAAAGAAATTGCTCAAAACCCCGCTATTTGTATATTTCATAAATTCAAGATAATGAAACAATACAATGATATTTCCCTTCCTGAGAAACCTCTACACTCTGTTTATAGTCTCACTATCATCCTGCTCTGATCCTGGCACTGATCTAAGCAAGTTTGGTCCAATATTTAACAACTTTCTTGCCTATGCCTGACCATCCTTAGTTACGCATTCTTGGGCTGATTGATCCTTATTTATTAGTAACTTCCCAATTAATGATTATGCAATACATATAAGGCTTCTTGATGACATCATGCATGACATGTACAATTTTCTAATTATACAATTGACAGTTATATTCCCTTTAACTCCAAACTCAACTGGACCCTCCTTATAACTGACATGCAACAATTATTTATAGCGAATTATTAGTGAATTGATCAAACACTACTTGTGAATTAAATCAGATTTAATTCACTGGACCTATCATTAGTTCATCTCTCAGTTAGAACTAGTTAAACTGATTTTAAATCAAATACTTGAGTTAACTAATTACAACTCACAAATAACTCAACCAGGGCTCCTAAAAAGTAGGAGACACCCTACATGCTTGTATTTTGAACCTCAACTCGAATTAACTAAGCTAACTAAGTCTTCCTAACTAATTTAACGCTTACAATATGTCATGTGATGGAATTACAATTTTACTTCTAATTTAATTAAGGGAAACTTAAATGAGATTCCCTTTTGATGCCATTTTCAATATTTCTTGTTGCTAATTTCAACACTCCTTCTCAACAAGAAAGGAAATGAACTTTATCCTGATTTGGTACCTTTGGAATTTCTACATGTAACACTTCTCTCTAGTGTTGTTGCTACTGCAACTTCTGAAACTGAAAATAATCTAACTTGAATCAATATGATGCATATGTCACTAGAGTATTTGAATGCTACTAGCTACTGCATTGTCTACTGAAAAATCTATGCTACTATTGACGGTGCACTGATGCCAAATCATCTCTATGCTCTAGTATCTAACTAATGCTATTCTCTGCATCTGTCACTCTGTCATTTGACTTCATCAACCACCATTGATCCATTCTACTATTATTTCCGTTGGGCTCCCATAACAAGGTAATGATCCATGAGACAAAACGTATCAATGGAACGTGCCCAAATTTCTGCACTCTGGGGACTATGACTTCACTTTGTCCCTCCTCTCACCAGGAGGTATGGTTGCATGTGCTCCCTCTACCCACTTGGCTTGAAATTTCCTCCTGCTAGAGGTCTCTTCTTGAGTGGATGACTCCAATCAATCTCCTCTATGATTTTACAATTGTGGTTTCTCCACAACTTATTGAGGCTTCTTCTGAGGCTACATGTTGAGAGGTAAATTATGCTCCCTCTCAACCACCAAGTCTCTAACCTTTTCCTTCCTCCTCAAATATTTTCATGCATCTTTGACCTTGAGAGAATATAGGTTCTTGACTTGCACACTGATCTGTTTCACTATCCCATGGCGATGTGTCTAAGGAAAACCTTTCCTTTTCTAAATATCACATCATAGCCATGGTATTCCAATACTGCTACGGAAACAAGATTATTCTTTAGTCGTGGAAGAAAAAAACATCTTTTAGTCTGAGAGGGGATCCAGTTTCCCTCTAAGAGGTAATTTTACCTATGTTGGTTGCGCTATACCTCATGTCACCTCCAAAATCTATGTTCTGTTGGAGGCCCTTATCTTTATTCCCTGTCATATGGAACGAGGCATTGTTGTCGAGATACCACATGCACCCCATTACAGTGTTGGACATGCATGCAATGAGATTAAAATCAAGCTCGAACTGTGAAGCTAGAGCTTCACCCATTGTTGCAACTATAGGCTCCTTCTTGGTTTCCTTCTATATACATTTCGTGGCATGTGCCCATTGTCGTGACAATGAAAAAACTTGATCTTTGACAAGTCCCTCTTTCCCTCTTTGACTTGGGACTTCTTTATCTTGGCTTTCTTTCCTTTTCTGACTAATGTAAAATATTATTCTTTGTCTTTGCAAGAGGTCCCATCTCTGGTCCTCTGCCTTATCTCTTCTTGTACCAAGTCGAACCACAATCACTCCTACTTTCGTAGCTTCTCCCTCTAATTTATCAAATCATGGTAGTTGTGCCAGCTCTTGGGAAGGCTTGGAAGTTCTAGTGTCACCTAACCATCCTCATGAATTTTCACACCAACACTTACAAACTCATCTTGGCATTAAGTGAACTTCGCCAAGTATTTTAGTATTGTCTCACCCTCCTCAAACTTTATTTTTCTGAGCTTGTCTTTCAACACAAACTTCCTATGGTCGTTGTTATTATGAAAAATATATGTTAAGGCCTTCCACATAGCATATGGAGTTTCCTTTCCATGGAGGTTCAAGACAATATGATATCACACTCCCAACCGAACCCTTATCGCCTTTGCTACAATCTTCTTCTATGCATTAAGATTTTGAGAATTTGTTGCTACGGGATTGGAAAAATCATTGTCTATGAATTCCTTCAACCCGTTGTCCTCCAACACTGCCTCCATCTGTATTTCCATGTTATGTAATTCAAACTAACCTAAATGGAATATTCGAGTCTCAATACATAGAAATACATATTGATATGTTGTTGGTCTTGAAGAATAAATCTGCAAATTTGATTCACTTGTTAAAAAAAAACTAGAAATATTCTCTTCTATTGTGATTCTTGCTCTGATACCAAGTATAAATATCTAAATAGATTCGAATGATATTTTAATGTACGAAAACAAAATACTTAATCAATTATACAAATTACAGAAACCAATTACGATTGCACAATCACATAAACAAGTAAGATAAATAATTATCAATCACACAACACAAGATATATATGGGGAAATAAACTCCTAAAAACCTCGCTATCTATATATTTCATAAATTTGAGATCATGAAACAATATAATGATATTTCCTTTCCTAAGAAACCTGTGAACTTTGTTGACTGTCTCACTATGATCTTGCTTTGATCACGGCACTGATCTAAGCAAGTTTGTTCCAATATTTAACTAATTTCTTGCCTCTACCAGACCAACCTTGCTTACACATTCCTGGTATAATTGAGCCCCTATTAATTAGGAAACTACCAATTAATTATTTCCCAATACATCCAAGGCTTCCTAATGACCTCATGCATGACAAATATAACTAATAGTTATCTTCCCTTTAACTCTAATCTCAATTGGGCCTTCCTTAGAACTGACATGCAACAACTATTGATAATGAATTATCGATTAACTAATTGACCACTACTTGTGAATCAAATCATATTTAATTCAATGGACCTATCACTAGCTCATCTCTCAGTTAGAATTATTTAAACCAATTTTAACTCACATACTTGAGTTAACTAATTACAACTCACAAATAACTCAACGAGGGCTCCTAAAAAGTAGGAGACACCCTACATGCCTCTAGTTTGACCATCAACTCGAATTAAATGAAATAACTAAGTCCTCCTAACTCAATTAACACTTAAAAGTTGTCATGTGATGGAATTACAATTTTACTTCTAATTTAATTAAGGGAAAATTAAATCAAAATCCCTTTTGATGCCATTTTAAAAATTACTTGTTACCAATTTCAACATAGAGGAAATCTTCTTAAGAGTACAGAGCAAGAAATATGGTAAATTGATTTCGATCCCATAAATAAAATACATTAGGAGTCAAGCATGATAGAATAACATGGTCCCAAACCTTCCTTCACAGATTAAAATTTTCTGATAACTAACAATAAACTCCTTTCGATGTTGTGACCGAAATTCCCTTTTTTAAAGATAGAAATATCCATACCTAGATCCCTGAGGAATTTTACTTAGTATTTCTCTTTTATTTTCCTCTTCTTAAACCAACTCTCTCTATTTATAGGTAATTTTGTAGGTTCTTCCATGATAGACTCTGCCAATATAAGTCTGATGTCACCAATTTCTTTCTCGACCCCATCAAAAGCCCAAGAAAAATATTTGGTCATCTATGTCTTGTGCACATCAAAATTTTCAAATAATATGATCCAACCTACTTACTACAACTCTTCTCTGACTCATGGATATGCTTGAAGGAACTTGGCTCCATTAGATTCTGATTGTACAATGATACCCATGGTGGAGAAAAGCCTTTGTCCAGAACTGTGTAGCGGACCTGGTATAAACATTCATGTAATAAAAGTTAATAAAGGAAAAAATAAGACCACAGGCAAGGGACATTTATTCCAAGTTTAATCTTGGGAAAAAAATACTAGTGTGGGTGTTCATTTCTGTTATTATGACTAAGGAAATTGGCAAAGGAAATGGCTAAGGCATTAAAGAGGAAAAAAGTTATTTTGGCACATTTATTTATGAAAATAAATTAAATTAGGAGAAAAGGAATATGAAAGGTCATATGTTGCATGTGAGGAGGAAATTGAAGGAAAATAATGGAAAATGAAGAAATTAGAGGCATTAATGATAAAAGGATGTTGAGGATTAGTTGGAAATATTTTGCTAGCCTTTTGTTCGTTTAATTTTAGAGCTCTCTCATTATTCTCTATCTCACATACTCTTGGACACTTAGAGTTTTATTGGAGAATTTCAACATCGACCCAAGAAAGAGGAAATCAAGCAAAGGAAGGACAAGAAAAGGAAAGGAAATAAAATATCAAGAAAGGAAGAGTAGTATCTAGTAACTTCAACAGGAATACTTGCAGGTAACATATCGTGTGTGTGATTTCCTAGTTGTTTTGGACATGCATGGCTTATGCATGTTGGTATTTGGATCTCTTGTTGTCGGTGGAATGGTTTTTTCGAGTTTTGAAAATGGTTTTCATCCTTTCCTTGTCTTTTTTCCAGATAGCCATGGTGTGATGGGATTGATCTTGGTTTGGAGCTTTGGAATTGCCAGATGGTTTTTGAAATCCGGGGTGGAGGTGGTCTTAGGTTCATTCCAAAAGGTGTAGGAATCCCTTGACAAATTTTAGCCGGATACACAGTAAATTCTAAGGTAGGTGTCTCGGTTTAGGGCCTAGTGATCTGGTGTGGATTGTGTTAAATCCTGAGAGACAAGGAGACGAAAATTTCCTCAAGGATAGTGACAGACTTCCAGATGGAATTCCTAGCTCGGTTAATTTTTTTGATCTTGACACTAGTTTTGGTGTGATCACGATATGGTGAGGGTGGAGGTGGTTTACCTATGGATTCCCTTGCTTTTTTTGGATTGTTTTATCCATGAGATCCCACATTCATTCTTTGAATATGGTACAGGGGTGACTGGTTGAAGAGAGATTTGGCTCAATCATGTCTATGGCCAGGTGGTATGTGGAAGTCCCAAAACTAGCTGGCTATTGACTATGTTTAATAACCCTTAATTTTTTACTTTTTAATGTGTGGATTTAATGGTTTTTTTCTCATTGTTATTTACATGGTTTTCTGTTGGTTACAAGAATGGTTATATGAGAGGTTCAATTAATGGTAATTTCATGTATTTACTTGTAATTATTAAAATGGAGGATGCAAGACCTAATTGATGTCATAAAAATTCGAGGGAGAAGGTGGTGATCATTATTGTCATGTCTCATAATATTTCTCAGTCATTCATGCTATTTCTCATATCCTAGACCTGTAGATTGCATTGATGCCAAGTGTTTGACAGAATTTCAATCCTGGTTGGGGATGGTCAAGCCTAGTATTGGAGATATATTTTGGTTTATTAATTTTTTCATCATGTTTTTAATGGATTCCAAAAACTACAAAAAGTTATGGGTAGTGGCTGGAATTCTAGGCTCAAAAAGTTCCTTAAATCCAATGGACTCCAACAGAGGTCTCCTAGAAAAATCCGTGGACGTGGGCATGCAAGCTTGTGGGAGCATCCAGAGCCTCCCAAATACAGGCATGCAAGTTTTTGCAAGTGTCCAAAGGGTTTTCTTCATAAAAAATTAGTGTTACCTAGGGACAAGTCTAGTGGATGACTGGGATAGCCTATGGGGGTCCTGTAGCAGGTGGTATAGGTATGTGTTGTGGTTTTCCGCTTCGATTTCATGTCCTTAAAGTCACCAAGGAGGTTGAGTCTATCTTAACTACCCCTCATATCATGTTTACTCTATTTGGCTGGTTACTTGGGTAGGTGTGAGGGGAGGTGGAGTTTGTAGGTGGTATCAGAGCATTGTTGCGCTCTCCTTGGGTGGTATGGTTATGGTTAGCCCATGCAGTTGAATGCATGTTGTTATGCATGAATTTCCATGGTTAAGATTTTCATGCATAAGGTTATGGTATGAAGGTTATGTCATTATGATTTTATTGGTATGTTATGATGTGGATGTGTTGGCTGAGATAGAGGAAGAGATGAGGGTCATCAGAGTGAGGTTGAAACACTAGACTTTGGGGTAGGAGAAAATCATCATACATGTATTGAATGATTGGCATGCAGGTATGTTGGTTAATGGTTTTTATAAGCATTAGGGTTATATACATTAGGTCTATGTACATTCCTATTGATGTTATGGTCATACACATGATGATTATGTTATATGATTAATTTTTTGTTTTTATATGTTAGTTAACTTGATGATTAGGGTTATGGAATTTAAGATATTTTTTGTTATATGTAGATTGACCTATGTAGATGATTATGGCTATGATATTTAGGTATGAGTTAACATATTTTGATATTATGGCATACTAATCTAGATTGATTGTGCATATGTGATTGTTACACATGAATGACAATTGTTTATGAGTTTTTATGTGAACATGTTAGCTAGTTACTATTATGGATATAATGACCTTAATTATGTTTGGGGTGATATGTTGTGAAGTTATATTGTGATAATCTAGATTTATTGTGCATATAAGATAGCATCCCTTGAGATGCATTAAGCTATGATTTTTATTATGTCATCTATTTGGTGCTTGAATGTTGATTATGTCATCTATCTTGTGTTTGAGTGTTTAGTGTATATTATGTCATCTATATTTTGTTTCAATGTTTGACTAGTTGCATGATATGAGTTGTATCTGTAAGATTACATGAAGGAATGATCTTGTTTGGGATGGTTTCACTAACACATATGCGCTAAGAACATCTAATATGTACTTGATTGTAATTAGGTGATAGTTGTAGAATTATAGATTATGACTTATGAATGTGAGTTGCTTGTTGATTATGACATGGTTGTTAGACTTAGTAAAGTTTTATTTAAACTTAATAGATACGATGTCTTGATTCTTGGAACATGTGGCTGACATGTGTGTTCAGTTATAAGGAAGTGTGCTTGGCGCAACAAGGTAAGATAACTAGTATATTTTTATATTTATTTATGCGCTAACAGTTATGTGTTAATGGAAATATGATGGATGGGATTGCATGGAAAGAGATTTCCATGAAATATTGAAGAAGGCTTGGGCTGAGATTTCCTTTGGAAGTATTGGTAACCATGGGGATGGATTCATGGTGTTTGTTGCTAGTTTTGTGCTTTTTGTCTTTTGTGAATTGTTTCACTTGATTTGCATCTAGATTTTGTCTAGTGCATGATCATGCCACTTTATTTTTGTGTCGTATTGCTATTGGTTTTAATGGGTTTCTTCTTGGTTGATTTCAGTTCTCATTTTTTATTTTGAGGGTCGTGGGAATTGGTTGGGGAAAGAGGAAGTTAATGGAGCTTGGGTAGAGATGAATGAAACCTAACATGTGAGTTAAGACTCAGATGAAGCTGGTACATGTATGAGGGAAATTAAAGCTAAGAATATGACAACCGGTTGGACTAGTTGGGTCCATTGTGGTAAATGGACGGTTGTAGGATAGTTATTAGAAAGGTAGCAAGAGAGGCGAAGTAAATGTATCTGAGGTATCCAATTCCTTGGCTATGTTGGGAACTGTTGTTTCAATATTGTGCATGTTGTGCACGGATAAAGGAATTTCTCTTAACCTTGACCTTATGCTATTTGTTAATTATTTTGTGATCATGATTATTCTAATGTTTATATATTTATACATGTATGTATGTATGTATGTATGTATGTATGTATGTTGTGTCTGACAGGGTCATCATGGATCATGATCGTTTAATGTTAATGTTTATATGTATATATATGTATATGCATGTCATTGTATGACAAGATCATCATTATTTTTTGCTAATGATTATATATATGCATATATGTATGAATTTATGTCGCTATATGATAGTTTTTTCAAGGATCATTCTTGTGGAGGAATGATTTCTTATCCAGGTGAATGGCACAAAGAGGTTCTTGGTATTATGAGGAATCAAGTGGGAAGAGTAAGTATAACAGATCTATGAGGTCAGTATCATGTGGACATGAATTGATATTATATTCTTGTACCATGCCTATTTTTATTTTATGGACAGGTAATGTTGAGGGGTACATCAGTGGAATGAAAGTAGTGTGATCTGCAGAATGTTGAAGCATGCATGCATAGTGGAGAGACAGTAGAAGCAAGGTTATTTGTGGGGTCATTGTGTGGTCTATGGATGTGTAGTACTACTACTGTGTATATGGTGTGCATGTTTTATATTCAATGATTGTACCTATAGTGATGTGTACATGTAAGATATGTAGTATTGTGTACATACGATGTTGTATGCATGTTGTATACATGGTGTTGTGTGTATATTGCAAATGCAGTGCTAGGTATAGATGGTGTTATGTACATGTTGGATATGTAGTAATGTGTACGTATGGTGCTATGTACATGTTGCATATGTAGCACAATGTACATATGATGTTGTGTGTGTTGTACATATGGTGCTATGTACATATGGTGTTGTGTGCATGATTGTGCATGTGGTTCTGTGTACATGTTTTACATGTGGTGTTGTGTGTAGGTGGTGTCCTGTACATGTCGCGCATGTGGCGATCTGTACATGTGATGTCATGTACATGTCATGCATGTGGTGATGTGTACATGTGGTATTGTGTACACATGGTACATGTGGTGTGGTGTACATTCGGTAGTGAGTACACGTTGTGTAGGTGGTGTCATGTACATGTGATGTTGTGCATAGGTTGTGCAAGTGGTGTTGTGTACAAGTGGTAATATGTACATGTTGTGCATATTATACTAGTATACATGTGCTATTGTGAGTATTTCGTACATGTTGTGCTGCGGACATGCAGTAATATGTATGTTCATTGTGCAGTCGTGACATGTGAAATGTGTATTTGGTGTGTTGTACTATGTGTATGTATATGTATTATGTTTTACACTAGGTGTAGGTGTATGTGTTGTGTTGTACACCGAATGTATGTGTATGCATTGTGTTGTGTTGTACACTGTTGCAGGTGTATGTATTGTGTTGTATTGTACATTAGATGTAGGTGTATGTATTGTGTTGCGTTGACACCAGGTGCAGGTGTATGTATTGTGTGGTGTTGTACGCCTTGTGTGGATATATTTATTTTACGCTATGTATATGTGTACGTGAGTGAAGAAAATAAAGGGAACTAGGTGCTTGTCGAGTGTGGTAACCAATATAGTGTGTGTAAAAAATAACAAAGGCAGAAGTAAGGACCGATGAAGGATAAGTATAAATATTTTATTTCAGTCTTGTTATGCATGTGATGTGTGATTCTGGCTTATGATGGTTACATGTGATTTATGATTATGGTTTATGGTGATTTCATGTGATTCATGATTTTAATGTATGATGGTTTCATTTTTAGCTAACATGATGTGATATGTTTATATATGATGATTTGATCTAATAGTTGGTTTGACTTGTTGTGACAGGAAGTGAACAAAATTTCAAGTGTACCTTATTAACAAGCTACCCATGAGGTATGATGTGAATTTATTTCAATTTATTTTTAATATAATGGAAGTTATGTTCTTGGTACATGAAGCACGAAAATGTCTGGTTATGTGGTTGAAACTGATTGCAAAGATTAGTAGCAGTGTCAAAAGGAATTGGAACATGTAGCAGTATGTTGGTAAAGAACTTCACAACCAAAGCCATTGTGGGACATTAGTACCCAATATTTTCCATTAATTTCCATGACCATGCTATTACTATTATGGTTTGGAGGCAAGTATGTTCCTTGGTTGTTTGATATTCCAATGTGAGGAAGACTTTCTAAGGGATGGATTGCCTAAGATAGGGAATGTTAGGGAACTTGGAAGGTGAGTGACTCCATGGAAGATGATGACCATATTTCCTGGGGGAATATGTAGTAGAGAAGGGAAGGTTGGGGATGGATTTATTTTTGGTCATTAGCATTGCCAAATGAAATCAGATGCACATTGGGAGTGTGCCTTGGAAAAATGAGCCAGTAACTATTCAATGAGAGAAAAAAATAATAGGATTATAATGTTGGACATGGATTCAGGTTGACTTTAACAGTGGATTTTGGACTTCTTTGAAAGGAGGTGAATATTTGTACTACTTTGAGGGTGGAGGTGTGAGCCTTTAGATTCCCTTGTTGTAGATGCATGCATCGTATCCTTTTACTTTCCAGTTGGAAAAATTGGCAAATGTATATATGTGTATTTTATTGTAAATATTTTATTGAGCCTGATTTATAAAGCTCCATGAGAAATATGGTTAATTTCTCATTGAAGAAAATGTGCATAAATATATGTGGTTGTTATTCTAAATATCTTAATGAGTTGTATTTTAAAGCTCCAATACACATTATGATTGTCATGATGGTTTTCTCTTTTGGGAAGGTTATTCAATGTAAATATTGCAATGAGCTAAGTATAAAGCTCCATGGGAAGTATGTTTTCTTTTCAATGGTTTTGCTCAATAAAAAATTTTAATATATTATTTCTAGGTTTTTACTTTTATTGAAATCCCTAAATATATGGCACTTTCTTAAAATATATATATATATATATATATATATATATATATATATATATATATATATATATATATATATATATATATATATATTTTAAAATACTTATCTATATTTATATTTTTTATTTATTATTTATATATATATATATATATATATATATGTATATATATATATATATATATATATTATATTTAACAATTTTTTTTATTTTTTTGTTTTAACTATATTGTCTACTGAAGCCACAATTTCACCCTAAATATATATTTTTATTTAACTATATATTTAAATATAATGAAACTGGTAATTTTTCCTTTGTGGAATACGTTCTTTAACTATTTAACTATATTTTATTTTTAAAGATTTAATAAATTATATTTTACATTCTATATTTAACTACCTTTTAATTATTTAAATATTATATACTTAATTATAATTGTATTTTATTTTTAATTATTTAACTATTTTACATTTAACTATAATTGTCTATATTTATATTGTATATTTAAATATTTATATATATTTTATATTTAACTATTTTTTTGATGTTTTTTTCCATGATTATTAATGTCAAATGGGCCCAGATTTAAATTTATATTTTTCACTAATATAGAGATTTACATTGTATTAATAACTTTTTCAATATTCTAATTCATATGGGTAAGGTAGGTAAATAACATCAATAAAATATTTCAAGAATACCCAAATTAATAATAAAATATTTGATCGATACCTAAATTAATAATAAAATATTTCATGGATACCAAAATTAAACAATTTAAAATTATTTAGGACATGTACCTATTTTTAAATTTAAAACATTTTGATTGGTTTACATATTATGAAATGGAAAGTACGTGAAACTTTCATGGGCACTTTTAGGCAATTTAAAATTAGCTAGGACCCTCCCCCTTGGGGAAATTTTTCCTCAGTTTAGGGCATAGTGATCCAGTGTGGATTGCAATAAAGTCTAAGAGACAAGGAGATAGAAAAATTCTCAAGGATAGTGATGAATTTTCAAATGGAATTCCAAGCTCGTTTCATTTTTGTGATCTCAACACCAGTGTGGTGTGATCATGGTATGGTGAGGGTGGAGGTGGTTTAACCTCTGGATTCCCTTGGTTTTTTTGGATTGGTTTATCTATGAGATCCCACATTCATGCTTGGAATATGGCATGGGGGTGACTGGATGAAGAGGTATTTGGCTCAACCATGTCAATGGTCGAGTGGTACGTGGAAGTGCCAAACCTAGTTAGTTATTTTCTATGTTTACTAAAAGATAATTACTCATACTTTTGTACTCATTATTGTGTGGCTTTATTGGTTGTGTTCTTATTGTTATTTACATGGTTTTATGATGGTTACAAGCATGGTTATATGATATATTCAAGTCATGGTTATTTCATGATGGATGCAAGAACTAATTGATGTCATAATTGTTCGAGGGAGAAGGTGGTGATCCTTATTGTCATGTCTCATAAGATTTCTTAGTCATTCATTCTCTGCCTTGTATCTTAGACCTATAGATTGCATTGATGTCAAGTTTTTGGCAGAATTTCAGTCCCGGTTGGGGATGATCAGGCTTAGTCCTGGAGTTTGCTTTCGGTTTAGTAGTCTTGTCATCATGTGTTTAATGGATTCTGGAAGCTACATCAACTTCTCGGAAATGACTGAAATTATGACCTTAAAAATTTCCTTAAATCCAGTGGACTTTGGCATAGTTCTACTAGAAACATTCATTGGATGTACGCATGCAGGCTTGTGGGAGCTTCCAGGGCCTCCCAAACATAGGCATGCAGGCTTGTGGGAGCGTCCATAGGGTTGTCTTCATGAAAAGTCAGTGGGACCCAGGGAGAATCCAGGTATATGATTGGGATAACCTCTGGGGTCCTATAGTAGGTGGTATATGTCTGTGTTATGGTTTCCTGCTTCTATTCCACTTCCTTAAAGTCACTAAGGAGGTTGAGTCTATATTAATTACCCCTCACCTCTTGTTTACCCTGGTTGTCTGGTTACTTGGGTAGATGAGGGAAGGTTTATGTTACAAACTATTTCTTTCTTGAAAAAGGTGATGGAGGGTTTATAAGAGAAATGGTAGGCATAATAGATGATGAGGTGTATGAAATGGAATGAAATGATAATGGAATGAGGTGCTTACGGGGTGTTTGAGTTATAATGGGACTAAACCATTTCTCATAATTTCCCATGATTTTTAGATCTTATTTCATAGGATTGATGATATTTATGTAATTTAAAATAGATTTGATGTGACATATTAAGCTATGATAATGGGATAGGGATATAACAGTTAGGATAGTGGAATATTAAGTTGAGCAGTTTGTAAGGTCCTTCATTTGTCCAAGCCTTATATTAAAATTATCCAATGAATTAAAATTTAATGTTCTTATATGAAAATAATTTCAACATCCTACTAACCTTATTATGATATCCCTTTGTTACAGGTTCTTTTAATCTAGACTGTTGGATTGTTTTTCCTGTAGAAATTGAAATTAGCTACGGAATTGAGATTTAGCTGTAGAATTAGATTAATTCTGTCGTTGTTTAGTCATTGAGATTTATTGCTTGATCAGAGGAGAATTTTTTTTTTTTTTGCTTCCGTGGCGATCTTTGAATAAATCTAGTCTTCAAAAAATTTTCTTTACCACCAATAGATTTATTAGAAAAGAAAGAAGCTAGATAAAACGAAATGAGAAAAATAAAGGAAAATTGTGAAAATATAAACTACGAAGATGTCTTGGTTTTCAGTTAATATTTTATGTATAAATAGGAAAATGTTTTTGTTTTTCATGCTAATACCTTTATTATTTTTTATTTAGATTATTTTTTTATGATAAGAAAAATCACAATGGATATGGAGAATGAGGAGAAAATTATCCTTTATTTTCCAACTTCAATTCAGAGTTTTCTTGCAAGTATTTTACAAACTCATTCTTTATTATTGGTTTATGATATAATATTAATCTATGACCATCAAAAAGGAAAGTTACTTGTTCATCATTAATATTTTTTATCTTGACTGCTCCATTATAAAAAATAGTATCAATCTCATAAGGACCAAGCCAATGAGTTTGAAATTTCCCTTGAAAGTATTTGAATTTGGAATAAAAAAGAAGAGCCCAATCACCTTGCTTGAACTTTTTACCTTTCATAAATTTGTCATTCCATATTGATATTTGATGTTGAACTATGTTGTTTCTTTGGATAATATCTTGTCGTATCTCATCTAGCTCATTCAATTGTACTAGTATTTATTTTTGGATTTTGTATAGATCAAGGCCCAATTTAATTTTTTTCCTAAAGGTCTCCACTTAGAACTCTATTGGAAGAAAAAATTCTTCCCATAGACAATATCATAAGGAGTATGCCCATTTGTATTTCTCCATGTGGTTTTATATGCCCATAGCCCCTCTAGAAGTTTTTCTACCCAATATTTACTATGCAGATGCACAGTTTTTCTTAAAATTTCTTCAATTACCTTATTGGTGGACTCCACTTGTCCATTAGCTTATGGATGATATGGAGTAAACTTTTGATGCTTGATCTTAAATTTCTCCATGATATTGTGCACCAACTTGGATGTGAATTGAGTACCTTGATCTGTTAGAATTTCTCTTGGAACACCAAAAAAAGTAAATATATCCTAAAAAATAAATGTAACTACAAAATTTTCAGTTGCAAATAAAAGAGTTTTAGCTTATTCCGATTTCGTAACATAATCTGTACAAACAAGTACATATCTCTTTTGTTTATATGGGGCATTTATTGGCCTAAAAAAATCTAGAGCCCATTTTTGGAAATATTTTACAAGTACCTGTGGTTGTAGAGGCATATAATTTAATGGAATGGGCTTCCCCATTCTTTGACAAGTATCACATATTTTGACATATTCCTTGGCATCCTTGAAATGAGAAGGCCAATAATATCCCAAAATAAGGATCTTGTAAGTAATTCTTCTTTCAGAAAAATGTTCTCAACATGGTTGATTTTAACAAGATTTTAAGATTTATAGTACTTAATATTCTCGAACACACCTTCAAATGATCAAATCAGGTCCAATTTTCTATAATTCTCCATCTATACAAGAATAAGGTGCATTAGTTTTGTTAACATTTTTTTTTCCCTAGCTGATAGTTGTGGAGGTAAATTTCCCATAGCCAAAAAATTATCAATATATGCAAAACAAGGTGTTTTAATAGATACTCCAAAAATATATTCATCAGGAAATTTATATTTTATAAGAACATCATCATTATTATGCCTCATTCTAGAAAGAAAATAAAAAACTATGTTTTCTTTTCTTGGTCTATCAAGAATAGTAATGTTGAATTCTTGTAATAATAGTAACCACCTTGTAATTGTTCCATTAGTAATTGATTTTTTCATTAGATATCAAATATTAGAATGAAATGTATGAATGAAAGTTTCATAACGAGTAATATAATGATGAAACTTATTGATGGCTTGCACAACAACTAAAAACTCATTTTCTGTTACAGAATAATTTAACTTCGCTAGAGTCAATTTTTTGCTTGTATAATAAATAGCATGAGTTAGATATTTCTCTCCCAATACAACTCCTAAATTTTTGTTTTAATCATAGATAGAAATGTGAAAAGGAAGAGACCAATTAGGTCCCCTTAAAATTGGTGCTTCAGTGATATTTTGTTTCAATGACTCGAATTCTTTTTTGCAGTCAAAATTCCAAACAAATTCACAATATTTTGTAAGAAGTTTGAAAAGAAGAGAGGATATTTTTGTGAAATTTTCTATGAATCTTCTATAATAACCAGTGAATCCAAGAAAACTTTTAAAATCTCTTTAACAAACAAGAATTGAAATTTTATAAATTACTTCTACTTTAGATGCATCCACTTTAATTCCATTACTTGATATATGGGGGCCTAGAATAATCCCTTCATTGAACATCATAAAACACTTTGATGATATTATTTTCATTGATGAAAAAGGAGCAGAAAAGTAGCAGAAATACAAGGAGCAACAAAAAACATGTATGGTTATGGTTGATGGAAAAGGAGTAGTAAAGAAGGAGCAAGGTATGAAGGAGCAACTTTAGTAGCTTGGAGAAACTAGAAAAGGAGAAATAAGAAAAGGAGAATCAAGGAAAGGAGAAAAAAACAGAGTAGTAAGGAAAGGAGAAATAAGAATCACAGGAGCAACACAAGACTAGCAAAGGCATAGGAGCAATGCGAGACCAACAAGGTAAGGAGAAACAACAAGGTAGTAGGAGTATTGAAGATATGCAGTAGAAACAAAGCAAAGGAGCAACAACATGTGATTTGGCATGGTGATATGTTGGCATGTTTTCATATGGTGATATGTTGGCATGTTGATGGATTGATGCTTGTGTTGATGGATTTGATAAGTCATGATGATTAAATGTAAGTAAAAGAAAAAAGGAGTTGTGATATGCTTGGATAATGCTGCAGAGATTGTTATGAAGAATTATGGTGACATTAATTTGTTGTTGAGATGAATTGTTGTGATTCAAAGGCAAGACTCTATGACAGTAAAGGCAAGACTCCATGAAAACAAAGGTAAAACTCCATGAAAGCAAAACAAGACAAGACTCAAGTATGTTGAGACAATAACATGAAGATGTTATGATGCAAGTCCAAGGAAAGGGAAAAGATGTTGCAAAGAGTGTTGTGATGCATTAATGATAAATATTGTTATTTTATGTTCGCATTAGGTTTATGCATTTAATCATTACATGTGGCTGAAATTAATATTGGATGGATTATTTATTTTTTTGTTCTAACATTCAAAATATGAAGATTTTGGAAATGAATTAGTGGAAGGAAAAGAGTCAATCCTATTCGCTTCATATTCTTATGTGGAATACAAACAACCAAAAACCTTCCTTTATAAAATATGGTGTTTTAGGAAGCAAGCAAATGTTAGATAGTGGAAGGATGTGTGAGATATGATTGAGGTATTATGCATTTGCCACCTGACATATATGAAGCTTCTGTGAAGTAGATTTGAAGGGAAGAAGAGGCAGAAATGAATATGGAAATATGTGAAATTTATGAGTAGGTAAACCAACACATTCTTATTTCTTGTTTGCATGAGGGGATTGTAGTATCCTTTCAAGTAGTGGCTTGATAAACATCAGGTTGGAGCCTGTTGAGGTAGGAGCCTCATGTGGGTTGTTGCCTATAAAAAACATATGGGATTTGTAGCTTCCTTGCATGTTGTATCTTGCAAAAAATTGAGGTAGCATCCTCTGATTGGTTGGAGCCTACAAAAAATCAAATGTAATAAGGAGTAGGAGCTTGCCTTTGCTTCACAAAAGTAATAAAACCATGGTTTTCTCCCTTTATGGGTTTCCTCATATATATGGTGTCAGTATGTGTTTTTATTATGTGATGATGTGATGCTTTGGTTTGCTTATCACTTGTTGTTCACATATTAAATCTGTTAGTCATTACTTGTGAAGAAACATGTAATGTTTCAATTAATGAGTTTAATGAAAATAATTTTAATGTACTTTGGTGCAAGACTAATAGATTGAAGGTAGATCAGATGAATCTTGGATTATTAAAGCATACTCGTGTTTAGTACATAAAAATTTCATGAATGGAGAGATAAGGTTAAAATAGAACTGATAGCTTACGGTCCTGGTGTATGGAAGCTTGCATGTGATGGTTATTGAAAATATTCTCCCTCGTTGCAAGAATAACAGTGGAATGATAACGAAAAATGTGTTATGTTTAACAATATTCATAATAAGGATCTTGATATAGTAATAGATTTAACATCTGTAAAAGAAATATGGGATAGATTGCAGCTCATGCATGAAGGGGAAACTAGTAGTTTCACTATCAAAAAGGAGATGAAAAATAACAAGAAAAATTCTTGTCAAAAGGAAAATTTTCAATCAAATTAGACCTGTTCTGCACCTGATTCTCATGAAGCAAGGTTAGCCTTGAAGAAAAAACCAAAAATAACATAGCCTTGGATTAAACAGAAATATTGAAGAATGAGAGCAGAGACTATAAGAAACTGTTGCAAATATGTGATGAAAGAGAACATAAATTCAAGGAAGAAATTGTAATTTTGAAGACACAACTTGAAGAGACAAGTGGAATAGAGGAGATGATTAATAATCATCTAAAGGAGAGAGAGGTGCAGTGTGAAATATTACAGTCTGAAATTATTTTAGTTGGTAGAGAGTTAGACAAAAAGAATAAATTATGTAAACAAATTCAGGAGGAGGTTGTTCCCATGGGAAATTCAGGAAAGGAATCCATAGAGGAAAATGAAGCATCCCTGAAAGGACCTGTCAGAGAAGGCACAATGATCAGTGAAGAATAAAAAAAAAAAACAATATCAAAAGGTAAAAGATGAGATGAAGAAAGGGCTCACTAAAAAAGGGTCATTTTCTCCTAGAGATGAGTTGAACAAATTCATAATATCTCAAAGGAGATTCTTTTCTCCTGGGAAAGATATCTGGTGTTTTTATCACCTTGGATTTGGATATGTAGCAAGATATTCTAAGATAAATCATATCAGAACCAATCAAAAAAATATGAAACAAACAAGAATACTTCCTCAAGCAAGAAAACAAAGAAGACAATCATTCACTAGGTACAAAAATAATTTCCATGGTTACTGCTATTATGCAATGAATTTGGACATAAACTTGTTGAATGTAAACTATATGCAAAAAGGGGCACAAAAATCCACACACAAATTCAACCATACCTTGGTCAAATAAGGTTTTATTTATGTCACAACCTTGAACACAAAGCCAATGATTGTAGTCTAATATATACCCTAAATAATCCTAAACATATGATGGAAACAAATCAAAACAAACCAAACTCTAAATTAAAAATAAATGCAAACGGTAGAAGGCAGCCCAATAAAGTGTGGAAGAGGAAGAAAAAGGAACAACCTGTTACTTCAATGAAATAATAAAGTCATCATGGTTTCAGAAGGATTTCCTCTAAGATGCAAGGTAGTCATATAGTGAGTGTTAGAAGAGAAGCAACATCCCAGGGGGAGAGCAACCCATAAAATTTTCTAGTATGTTGAGACCAAAAGTTAGATGTTGGCAGAGAGGCCTTACTTGTGGATTAGAAAAATGATGAAAAGACGTAACTTTATTTTTTGGAGAGCTCAAAAAGAAATGAAGTAAGACATTATATTAATATTAATAAATGAATCCAAATTCGAAAATTTCATTGCTACTAAAAAATTGATTTTTGGCTTTTAAACTTCTGTGGTGATCATTTTTCAAGATGCTTTCCGGATTATCCACAGTGTTGAAGAACATGTATCGACGTTTCGAACCCCAACTGGGATCCATCATCAGGACAATTTAGAATGATACATGTTCTTCAACACTGTGGATAATCCGGAAAGCATCTTGAAAAAAATTGATTCCAGAGTAGAGGAATAGTGATTTTCCACCTCCATTTCAGAAATTATGTGAAGAGAAAGACTAAAATACACAACACCTTTCAAAAGAATCTAGAGCTACTCTTGATCAAGCATTCCCAATCGATAATGTTGTTGTATCAAGTTCTTCGGTGAAATATTTTTTTCCAGGTGAAAATGATTATGTTCATGTAACAGGGTGAAAGAAATATTCAATAGAGAGCATGCCATTAAATGAGATGAGGGATGAGATTTTAGAACTACAAGCATGATATGAGGACTTGGAATGTGAACATGAAAATATGAAAGAAAATTATATCTAAAATGCCATCAAAGAAGTTTTTTCTTGTGATGAAAATAACCATCCAATATGGTTATGTAGAGATCAAAAGCAAAAATTATCTAAAGCCTCATCATCATCGATTAGGATGGTATTCTAAAATTACTCCATGGGAGATGAAAAGAAAGAGGTAAAATGGACAATGAGGTTATGGAAGGGTCCATTTTTTTTCAATGGGGAGCTATGAACCCCATTATCTTCATTTTTTGTAGCCCACTCTAACCTGATGAGCTCGACCTGATGGAAATTTTATTGGTCATGGGCTCTGATTCTTATTGGTTTTGAGTCAAAGAGTGATGGAGGAATCCATGTTAATCACAATTTTGAAGGGATAATCAAACATTGCGGGGCAGCAACGTAGGAAATCATGCATACTATTCAAGGGAAGAAGAGAGAGGCAGTGGTGATGAAAATTGACTTAAATAAAGCTTATGATTGATTCGATTGGACTTTCATGAGACTGATCCTTTTCAAAATTGGTATGAATGCAGAGGTTGTGAAATGGATAATGGGGTGCATATGCAATACTAATATGGTTATCATTATTAATGGAACAACAACGGAATTTTTTCATCCTAGCAGGGAGTTACGACAGGGATGTTCCCTGTCCCCCCTCTTTTTTATATTGATGATGGATGCACTCATTATAAAAATTAAGAGGGTTGCAGAGATGGGTTCATTTAAAAGGCATAAATATTGGACAAAGGATGGTGGCCACTCACAGCCTTTTTTTCGATGATATCTTAATTTTTGGCATGTTGCAGAAGGATAGTTGGAGTAGACTAAAGGATATATTACACACTTTTTGTGCCGCTTCCCAGTGAAGGTAAATCTTGCATTTATTATGACAAAGGGGATGAGAGGGAGATTAATGAAATATAAAATATGTTTAACATCAATAAGGCTTTGCTGAAGGATGGGATAACATATTTGGGTTTCAGACTGAAGGCTATGAACTATCAGGCTGAGGACTGGAAGTGGCTCATTAATAAATTCAGAAAGAAGATTCAAATATGGTCTATAAGATGGTTATCAAGGGGAGGAAGACTGATCCTCATTCAGGCGGTTTTACAACAAATCACAATTTTCTTGGCACACCTATTCATTCTACCAAAAGGCATCTTGAGGGATATTAGAATGATCATATCCAGTTTTATATGGGGGGGAGGAACTAATAGAAGACCTATATATTTAGCAAGATGGGATTTACTTGTCACTCCAAAATACAAGGTGGGGTGGGGTTTATTAAACATGGATGAATTTGGAAAATCATTACTAATAAAATCCCTGTGGAGATGTTTAAATGGAGTTGTAATATGGAATGAGATTTTTAAGAGCAAACATCTAGAAGTGGCTGGGATGGAGGAGCTGCATATCGGGTGGTGGAAGGAAAGCAGTCGATGCTCGGCTATACAGCGTGACTTTGGAAAAATCTGGACACTTGTAAATGAAAATCTAAATTGGAAATTTGGGAATGGGCACAAAATTATGATAAGAAGTCTGAGCACAACAGCAACGGTTTTACAACAGAATGCAAAGTTAATTCAAAATTTAAATCAAAAGGGGTATTTTTACTTAAATTAGATCATTCAAGGCTGGGAACAAGATGCCCCAAGATGGAATTTTTTTGCAAAAACAAGTCTGGCAGAGAGATGGAAGGAGGAATGGCAGGTGCTCATTAATTCCATGAGGGCTATGGGATTGCAAAAACGAGAAGGGAGACAGATTAGGATGGGGAAGGAATAAACATCGGAAACTGATTATTGTAAAGGAAACTTACACTAAACTAATCAACAAGAAATATATAATGGAACCTGACTGTTGGTTCAGTGTCATGTGGAAAAGTAAAGCACAGGTGAAAATGATAATATTGTTATGGCTAGTGTGGAAAGAAAATAATTTGACCTGGAACAATCTACAACAGAAAGGCTGGCAAGGTCCGAGTATGTGCACCCTATGTGGTAAACAAGCAGAGGATAATCAACACCTCTTATACACTTGCCCCTTTGCAAAAGAAACACTGTCTATATTGTGTGGTGGCTTCAATTTCCAATAAGTGGCAGAATGCACAACTGAATATTTCTCAAAATGGTGGCTCAGCAAAGATAAGAATTTTCATGTTATACCTATTATGTTTCACTGGTTTGTATGGTGCAGTAGAAATAGGAAGTTATTTAAGGGACAACTTTGCACTCCTCTTAAAACGGCATTTCAGATTCATAGCACTTGGGAAAGTTTGAAAACTGGTCAGAAGGCCCCTCGAGATTTTTCTAAAAGAAATCGCCCACATGAGATTCAATTTCCTGCTGGTTTTTTTCGATGGTGCTTGTCAACAAAACATTTGCAGATGTGGGGTGTGGTTATTGTTATCACCAACTTGCCATTATAAGATATACGGGAATGGAAGAAATGGCACAAATATGAAAGCTGAATGTCTTGCCCTTTGGGGACTTCTATAGTTTGCTCACCATTTATACATGGACAAGATCTGGGTAGGTGGCGACTCAAAAATCCTTATTGATCATTTAAACAAGGCCACTCTTAACCCTGGAATGCTGTCATATTGGTTAGAAAGAATACATGCACTGAAGAGATCCTTCTCTACCATTTCCTTCTCTCATATATACAGGGAAAAGAACAATGAAGCTGATAGATTGTCAAAGGTAGGTTTGGAAGGAGTTTTCAGGGAGATGAATTATGACTTAATCAATTCTAATGGAAGTGGAGCAAGGGGAAAAATCAATATTATCTGAAATATAAAAAATCCTGAATATGCCAGCATGGAAAGGATAGGAGGAACATGGCACTAATTTTTTGGATGGGATGGTATTTTGCTTTTGGCCTATTCACGTTTTTCTCTAGGTAGGATAGTGTTAAAGAATTAGTTTAGATACAGTTTAGAATAAGTTTGATTACCGTTCCATTTCAGTTTCTAAATAACTGTCAAACTGATTGTATAAATTGCTCAGATCAGTAATTCTTCTAAGCGGGTTTTTCCTCCAATAAATCGTTCTGTCTTTTGTTATTCCTCTGCTTCTCCTGTTTGTAAAATTGTCATGGTATCAAAGCTCTGCCGACTCTGGGTGTGAGCGTTTGTATTGCTGGAGCGTTTACGCACAGTTTTGTTTTGATACGCACAGTTCTGTTTTAATGCGTTCTGTTTTTCATTTGTTGCTGGAGCGTTTGCTTGTGTGGGTTAGTCTGCATTCGAAAGAGCTGCTGCGCACAGTTCTGTTTTGATTTTGCTGTTTCCAGTCAGAGCCTATCCATCGACCAGAAGCTGTGGAGGTCAGTTCTGTTTTGATTTTGCTTTTTCCAGTCAGAGCCTTCCAGTCAGAGCCTATCCACTGACCAGAAGCTGTGGAGGTGTAGAAAAGAAGCTGTGGAGCGTTCTGCCATTGTGAAAAGGACGGACAGTTCGGTAAAAAGAAGTTGTTTCCCCTGCGTCTTTTAATTTGCCTATTTTACAGAAAATAAGACAGTTGTTTCTTTCCATTTATGAGAGCAATTTGCAGTTACCTTGTTGTCAAATGTCAAGAAATAATTTCATGAGTTTCGAGAATTAAATCAATTGCACAGGGAATCTTCCTCAGTCTTCTACGAAGTCATTTGTTTCGTCTGTAAGCATAAATAGCCAGGAAAGATTTGCTGTTGTGAACATTATTCGCTGGTTTTGTTTACATTTAAAAAGAGCATGTTGGGTTGAGGCTCTTTTTTATTTGTTACTAGTAAAGGGGTAAAGTCTGCTGCTGGTTTATTAAAGGTGAATTTTTTTGTTAAAAAAAAAAAAAATGGCTTCAACAAGTCAATTTGCCATTTCGACACCATCATTTAGTGGAAAAAATTATGATTTTTGGAGTCTTAAAATGCAAGCATGTTTACAAGGCTTAGGGTGTTGGGAATTAATAGAGTTGGGGTTCCAAGAACCTGATGCAAATGAAATTGCTGGTATGACTGCTGCCCAAAGAAGACAATTTGATGAAATTAAACAGAAAGAAGGTAGAGCAAAGTCTTGCATTTTAAATTCATTAGATGACGCTATCTTTCCTAAAATTACTGCTGCTAAAACTGCTAAATCAATTTGGGATATACTTAAGGCTGCTTATCAAGGAAATGATAAAGTAAAAATGGTAAGATTACAGACACTTAGAACCCAATTTGAAACTCTTAAAATGACTGACTCAGAAACCATTGATCAGTTTATGACTAAAGTTATGGGTGTTGTAAATCAGCTTCGGATGAATGGTGAAGAACTAAATGACCAGAGAATTGTTGAAAAAGTTCTTAGATGTTTGCCAAAAAAATTTGATATGATTGTTACTGTTTTTGAATCGGGAGAATTGACAAAATTATCTGTGGAAGAATTAACTGGTTCTTTGTTGGCACATGAAGCAAGAATTAATTTAGATGTCAGTGATTTAGAGCATGCTTTTAAATCTAAAGCGTCAATGGATAGAGGTAGAGGCAGAGGTTTTTGTGGTAGGAAAAGTAAAGGTAGAGGACAGTCTCAGTCTGATGATAGATCACAGGTAACTGAAACACATTCAGAGAAGTCTCAAAATGATCATGGTCGTAGGTGGATAGATAAATCTAAAATTCAGTGTCACTACTGCAAAAAATATGGCCATTATAAGTCTGAATGTCGAAAACTATAGTATAAAAATAAAGCCAATGTTACAAACACTGAATGTGAAACATCCGATGCTTTATTTTTGGCATGCCAAGTAACTGTGCAAGTACCTAATAAAGATGTTTGGTTGGTTGACAGTGGATGTAGTAATCATATGACTGGTCATAGTGATTTGTTTTCACATCTTGATACATCTTTCAGTTCATCTATTGGTTTGGGTGATGATCGTCAAGTTAAAGCTTCAGGAAAAGGTGTTGTACCTATCTTAACCAAACAGAATGTTGTGAAGAATATCTATGATGTTTATTATGTACCCAATTTCAAGCATAATTTGTTGAGTGTTGGTCAGTTAGATGCACATGGTTATGATGTTAGCTTTCACAACACTACTTGCACGATTGTTGATAAGCATAAGTCTCTTGTTGCAAAGATTCCAATGACAAAGAACATGTTGTATCAGTTACAGTTAAAAAGTGAGAAGTTGTATGCACATAATGTTTCAACACCAACTAACTCTGATTTGTGGCATTTGCGATATGGTCATTTACCTATCAAAAGTATGAGTTTGTTGCAAAGTCAGTCCATGGTGAAAGGGTTGCCTTCTTTGTATGATCATATCTCTTCATGTACAAGTTGTATTATGGGTAAACATAAACGAGATAGTTTTGCTTCAGCCACTAATAGAGCCAAAGACCAACTAGAGTTAGTGCATACAGATTTATGTGGTCCTATGCAAGAAAAATCAGTTGCTGGCAGTCTCTATTTTCTTACTTTCATTGACGATTTTAGCAGGAAAGTTTGGGTGTATTTCATCAAATATAAATCAGAAACATTTTCGAAGTTTAAAGAGTTCAAGGCCGAGGCTGAAAAACAAAGTGGCAAGTTTGTTAAAGTTCTGAGGTCTGATAAAGGAGGTGAGTATGAATCTAACGAATTCATTGATTTTTGCAAACAACATGGTATTAAAAAACAAACGACAACCAGCTATACTCCACAGCAAAACGGAGTCGCAGAAAGAAAGAATCAAACAATTATGAATATGGCTCGAAGTTTGCTTAAAACACGAAATTTGTCTAAAGATCTATGGGCTGAAGCAGTTGCATGTTCGGTCTATATTTTGAATAGATCGCCTACTTCCAGTGTTCAAAATTTTGTACCTGAAGAAGCATGGAGTGGACAAAAGGTAACAGTTTCACACTTTCGCGTATTTGGTTGTGTTGCTTTTGCTCATGTTCCAGAAAAATTGAGGAAAAAGCTTGATGATAGGAGCGAAAAGTATATTTTTATAGGATATAGTGATCAATCTAAGGCATATAGATTGTTTAATCCTATAACTAAGAAATTTGTCGTAAGTCGAGATGTGAAATTCCTGGAAGACAAGTCTTGGAATGAAATGGAGAACAATACTTGTCCTGATCCTTTTATTTTGTTAGATGAACATAAAACATCTGCAACAAGCACTCCAAGATTACAGGTTCAAGAAAAAACCAGTAGTAGTTCATCCAGTAGTAGCAGTTCATCGTCTTCTGAGTCTGATTCTGATAATCCAAAAATGAGAAACTTAAGTGATATTTATGCACAAGATGATGTTGATGATATTGTAAATTTTGCATTTCTTTCATTCCAACCTACTTGTTTTGAAGAGGCTATAAATGACAAAGTATGGGTAGATGCTATGAATAATGAAATCGATGCTATTGAAAGAAATCAAACTTGGGATTTGGTTGATCTACCTCATGATAAAAACTCTATAGGTGTCAAATGGGTTTTTAAAACAAAGTTAAATGAGAGAGGTGAAGTTGATAAGCACAAAGCACGATTAGTTGCCAAAGGTTTTTCACAGCAACCTGGCATAGATTATGGTGAAACATTTGCACCTGTAGCAAGAATTGATACAGTTCGATTTGTATTAGCTATTGCGGCACAAAACAAGTGGCCTATTTACCAAATGGACGTAAAGTCTGCTTTTTTGAATGGTGTCTTGAATGAAGAAGTGTATGTTGAACAACCACCTGGTTTCGAAATCAAAAATCACGAACATAAAGTGTACAGGTTGAATAAAGCATTGTATGGCTTGAAGCAAGCTCCAAGAGCTTGGTACAGCCGAATAGACCATTACTTGTTAAATAATGGTTTCAGAAGGAGCGACCACGAGCCCACTTTGTATATCAAGAATGATCATCAAGGTAATATTTTGATATTGTGTCTTTATGTTGATGACATAATCTATACAGGTAACATGCAGTTAGATGAATTTAAATCTGCAATGAAAAATGAATTTGAAATGACAGATCTTGGATTAATGAGATACTTCTTGGGTATCGAAGTGAAACAAACACAGGATGGTATGTTTATGAGTCAACATAAGTATGCTACTGACATTTTGAAAAAGTTTAAGATGGACAGATGTAAACCGGTTGATACTCCTATTGAAGTTGGTACAAAGTTGAGTAAAGATGATGTGGGTACTATTGTTAATGCGACTTTGTATAAGCAACTTGCTGGTAGTATTATGTATCTTACTGCTACTAGGCCTGATATAGCATTTGCAGCTAGTTATATCTCCAGTTTTATGGAATCTCCTAAAGACTGTCATTGGAAAGCTGGAAAAAGGGTGTTAAGATACATTGCAGGTACATCTACTTATGGTTTATCGTATGCAGCCTCTGCAGACAGTAAGCTTGTTGGTTATACAGATAGTGATTATGCAGGATGTATTGATGATCAGAAAAGCACTTCTGGCTATGCTTTTCTATTTGGCAGAAACTTGATCTCATGGTCATCCAAAAAGCAACCCATAGTTGCACTATCTTCAACAGAGGCCGAGTATGTTGCAGCAAATTCTGCATCATGTCAAGCAGTGTGGCTAAAAAGACTTCTCTCTGACTTTGGATATACAGATAATGAACCAATTTCAATCCTTTGTGACAACACTTCCGCTATTTCCTTGTCGAAGAACAATGTGTTTCATCAAAGAAGCAAACATATTGACACTCGTTTTCACTTCATTCGTGAACTCGTCAAGAATGGTGACATTGTTCTCAAATTTTGTGATTCCAAGGAGCAGTTAGCCGATATTTTCACCAAATCGCTAGGAAAAGTTAATTTTGAATTTCAATGTCAAAAGTTAGGAATAAAACAATGTAACCCTCAAAATTAAGGGGGAGTGTTAAAGAATTAGTTTAGATACAGTTTAGAATCAGTTTGATTACCGTTCCATTTCAGTTTCTAAATAACTGTCAAACTGATTGTATAAATTGCTCAGAT